>KK499770.1:344960-591004 GCA_000688715.1 Glossina pallidipes
ATATATATATATATATATATATATATATATATATATATATATATATATATATATATATATATATATATATAAATACATTTAAATGATGATAGTGGACCACGGCTCACCATTAAATAAGCTCCAACACCCTTCATATAGTGAATATAACGACGTTATATAGGTAGTGTTCGAAAAAGTGATCCAATCGGAACCATTTTTTGATAGCGTTCGTCCTTGGACCGGAAAACGTCAATGTACGAAACATCATCAAAATATCGTAGAACTTGGGACCAAATCTGAGGGTTACATAAAGCCACATGAACTTTATATACCCTTCTATCACAAGTGGTGTAAAGTCTTAAAAAAAATAATTTTGGACGAGTGACAGAAGGGACTTAAATTCGTGTTCCAACAAATTTGAAATTCATTCAACTACAAAATGCTGAAGACACTTCCATTGGTTTTATTCTCTGGTTCCTTTAAAGATCTTCACACATATATTATATGCGATTTCAAAGCTACTCTAACGTACAGTGTTGAGCCTCGAATGTGTAATTCAAGTTTCACTCCTTTAGTTCACTTATTGTGTTTCCGATAATACCGGAAAGAGACGCTTGGGAGAACAATGAAGTTGTTAGACAATCGCTATACAAATTTACTGCAAATTTTAGATTAACATTCGTTACATACCCTCCAAGTTATGACTAAGAAGTAATTTGAACTTTGTTTTCGTTTCCCTCCAATTTTGAGCTTTTCACATCGATTGTTACATTCTCGGGCATGGCATCAACGAATGTCAACCAAACAATGCACGAACATAAATTACTGATTTAATGTGAAATCTTACGCTGATCAAGAATAGATAGTGAGTAATTTAGGAGATATCAACCTCCCTAAGGGCAATATATATTCGTACAATCCATGTTTATTGCCTGCACCACTTGTGGGTACAGGATTTTGCAAAGTTTGTGCAGAAGCACGTGAGATAGATTCACTTTTTATAATACCGATCGATTCGAAATCATCTAAGCTTGTCTGTCCCCCTATCCGTGTATCCGTCTGGCCATCTTGTTTTCTTGTCTTCGACTTGCAGCTCGCAGTTCTCGAGATATTTTGATAAAATTTGATATACAGGCATGCTTTGACGTCCACATGAATATTATTGCAAATGCTTCGAATCGGAACAATTTTTTCATCATTTCATCATAAGGCCTTAGTTTGAAATGTCGTTGTATGTGTAATTGTATTAAGCGAAGTGGTATAGGGCATTTAAACGTGGGCCGTGCCCTATCGTAATGCTGTTACTTGTTTTTCATTCAGTTGTCAATCGTATGCATTGTTCGCACCGCTCAAGCAACGTGAACTTGATTATGAAATGCAATAATTTTTCAAGGTCATAGACGTTACACGTATTGCGGTTTTTCGAAAGGTATTTCTCGAATTTACAAACGAATTAAAAAATCGAATATATTCTTATCTTTTAGAGTGACAAGTGTAAAAATATTACATTCATTTCAAATGAAAAGAATAAGAGATAGGTAGACGAGGAAAATAGAAAGAAAGAGAGACGTTCACGTATTCGATATTTTCTATCTAAAAACTCTATTAAATCCAATTACCAATGCTCATGCATTACTCAAACTAGTGCTAGTACTTCATAGCTATATGAAATGCTTTGCATATCTATATGTAGGTGCGTGCATGCATGTATGTATGCATGTTTTTCCGTTTGTAATGTTTGTTAAAAGCAAATGTAAAAACAAAGTTTATTCTCACAAAAGAGATGTTAGTTGTTAAGTTAAATGGAGCCAATGGATAACATGATTTTAAATGTAAAACTTACATAACCACAAATAGCATTTACGGACCGCCACGCACAGACAAACATACGGTAACATACAAACACACAACCGATACACATCGATGTTCATATAAAATTCTTACTAAGGGAAAAGCAATAATTTTAATCAGATTTCGAACGATGACAACTTTTGTTTACACCTATGAACACAATATAAAATAAAATTTTTATATTTTATATATACTTAAATGGATGTATATATTAATGTGTATGTACGTGAGTATGTAAAAATATTTTAGAGAATATTGTGTTTACTGACAATAGAAAATGTATTGCGGAGGTAAATGTATCTCAATTTCACACGCTATAGATTTTATTGGACATATCAATGGAGCAGACACCAACCTATGGAGAGATAAATATAATATATAGCACACATACACACAAACACACACATATATATATATATATAAGTACAAGTATACATATATATATATATATATACGAGTATAAAATAAACTTTTATGTGACATCGTGGACGACAAAAACTAGAAAGTATGATAATAAAATATTCTTTTTATTTTATTTTTTTTTTAGTTCGGTTCTACGGCCAGCAGGTGTTTACTGAACTGATACTGGCATGTAAATGCACATATATAGTTTGCTTTACTTATACAATTACCTTCGTAGTAAAGCCTTCACATTTTTTTCCCTCTCTTCCTTTCTCTGTTTTCTAAAAAAGGTCAACTGCCATTAACGTACTTATTGACCTTAAACTCGTGCATACAAAACGTCTACTACGTTGCAGTCACACACACAAAAAAAAAGAAAAAAAAAAAAAAAAACTGTCCTGTTGTCCATGACTGGTACACTATTGTGTCTGCTTATTTAATCATTCGTTTTGCTGACAATTACACAATTTTTTCATACCAACAATAACACGAACACCAACAACAGAAATAAAATTCACTCCGGTACAAATTCGAACACACATATGTTGAGTATGTGTTTGAATGAATGTAAAAGCGTGTGACCAACACATTTTATAGGACTTACATTAACCTTTCTCGTTGACCGACAGCAACAACAAAAGATAACTAGTTACTGTCAATTTGTTGCCGCCGTCATAATAGCCAAGTTCTTCCATTCATTAATACGTATCGGTGTATAGTTACTTTATCGTATGTAACAATATATGCGTTTATTATCTGAATTTTAGATACGCGTTCCAATGTATTTATATACCTTCTCTATAGCACTATGAAGGCGTGTGTGGAAAGATTGGAAAACAACAATAACAAATTATATACACGATATATATATTGTTGGATGTTGACACAGTTTATGGCAAAGTGCACTTATGAGTGCGTTAAAAACTTTGAAACGTTAACTGTGGGGATTGTGTAACCTACCGTAACCTACCGCTATAACGAATCTTTTTTGTTTTGTTTGTGCCCCGAAAACGATATTACGGTATGACATAGACATTGCAATTGCGAAGTTATTTTCTCGTTTTTCGCCACACATTTCTATAAATCCTGGAGAAATTCTTATCAATCAACCTTCTTTCCGTTCTAGTACTTCCTAAGCTATCGGGAACTTTCCACAAATTTTGTAAGCGACAAATAGCTTAACATACCCGTCAAACTTTGTTCCTAAAGAGACAGACAGTCAACGACTATTTGATATGTTCAACTTACCGATTACCATCATTTTTGGTCTTTTATATATGTATATATATATATATATATATATATATATATGTAAATATATGAATATTTGTATATACAAAGTTAAACACGATTCATACGTAATTTTATGCATTCATTCTGTCATTGGTTTAACATCATTTCGTTTGGCGGTTTGCCCTTCCTATGCCATGCGTATGCATACGAGGCATATCTAGGCAGTAGACGTTAAGAGAGTATCTCTGTAGTATGGTTTACTGAACATGTGTTTATTTAGTCATGACATGAATTATACTAAATACGTATGCACACACGAGTGGAAAGATGGAAATAAAAGCATATTGTCATAGTATGTTTGTTACGAATTCCATGGATATGTAAGTGATGTGCTGTTTGGTTATCTCTAACATTTTTTTAGTTTATACGCGACATTGAGAAGTGGGCAGGATCATCTGTGTCATTCCATTCATATTCTATTCTATAGTACATTTATTCGCGATTATCTCAAGATCATCAACTAATTTAATTAATTAATTATCTATTCGTCTTACTTCTGGCATTCCTTTCGGAAGCGAAAAGAATTGAAGACTAAAGACTAAAACTTATAACATACCATATACAGATTAATGCTACTAGAAAATATATATAAAAGAAAGACTAGAAAACTTAATATATTTTTACCCACAATTATCTGTACATACATACAGTATGATATTCAGGGTGAACTTTTATCAGCGATAATTAATAGCTCAGTCTAAAATTGGTACCGGCTTTGCCGTGTTCTTCTTTCCACCTATTTTTTTTTTGGACGAAAAATTCACACGCAACGATTAAATAAACAGGCGCAGGCTTATTAAACACTTTTCCAACGTCAATGCCTTAAATCTAAGATGAACTGTCCATAAACAAATTTAAATCCTATCTTATAAAAGAGATAATAATATCAAAATCTATAACTATTCGTCCCTGGAGTAGTTCATCAACTAGTAGCACTTTTCCGAAATGCTTGGCAGAATTATTTATCTAAAATGATGCTTTAAAAATTCTTTCGTTCATTTAATAGGCCCCCAAATATGATATTATATATTATATATATATATATATATATTTCAGATGACGCGCATTACAGATTCGTCTTAGTGCAAATCTATTTAGTTTTCTTGATGGTTGTTTTCCTGTTTTTGTTTTTTTTGTTCGTTCAGTTTGTTGTTATTTATTCTCGGAATCTATTCAAATGTTATTTTATTCGACATGATTACCAATGACACATCTCGATGATGATAATGATGGTGACTAGTAGTCATTATGGATGTTGGTTATGGTTACCATGCAATTACATAAAATTTGTTATTTCATTTATTCAATAACTGTAAATAAATTTGTGTATACGCTTTCAGTCCATATCACTGATATTAGGAATAGCTAAGTGGTCTTTTATATATATATATATATATATATATGTATACAGGGCCATGCACTTTGTGGTTCCGTGAGTAAATGTAAATAAAGCATACTTTTGATTGGGATTTGGATCAACTTTTGTTTCAATATATTTTTTGCACCCTACCATGATATGTGTAATGCACTACACAAGATCCGTACGTAATGAATAGATATTTTTAAAGCTTACTACGAAAACAATGAAACTACGGTTACCTATCATGCATATGGGATGAAGCTTATGTTTAGTTAAATGGTTTCGTAAATAACGAATGTTGGTTACATATATATATTTATTTATGATTTTTTCTGTCCATTTTTTTAACAAATTTATGAAAGCATTTTACGAATTTTTTTCTATTTCATTATTGTACAGTTTAGTCTCTACATATTAACAAAAAATTTGTAATGCAAAGACCATAACAGAACAACAGCAGAAATTCATAAGTGCATCCGTAAAGGTTAATGCAATTCGTGGCACAAAGGTAATCATGTCTGCGCACCGCTTCTATAAATCGGTTTAAAGCATTATTCAAATTAAACGAATCCTTATTGCAACTGCCTTTTGACTTATCCCAAAAATTAAAATCAAAGAAATTCTTTGCAAGAAATAAAATTTCTATTAAAATGATTTAGAAAATCTCTTTAGCAATCAACCGAACTCACAAATAGCAAAGCGGACTGCGAATGAACAAAAATAAAACAATTCTTTTAAATTAAGTAGAAAATTTTAAATAATTGCTCGCTTCTTGTGTTGACAAGGGAAACATTCATCCAAATTTCTTTTGCTTTTTAAGCGCTTTTCGTATTCATATTTCGTATACGGCAGCAATTAGTTAAAACCTTTTTTCAAAAAGTATTTCTTAACTCATCTTGAACTGAAACCTATTGTGAAGTCATAATGTCATCTCATATTTTACAGGTTTACGGTTTGCCTTTACTTAGGTACTTTTATCACACAATAAATTTAATAACTTATTAGAAAAGATTTGACTTTATAGCGTATTCTTATGATCAATTATTTGGAATTTATTATTGAAATGTAATTATTGTATGAAATAAATTTCATCAATCAAAATGCGTCTTCTTTCTATCTCGCTCTATCGCTCTCTCTCTCTCTCTCTCTGTCTCTCTTTCTCACTCTTTTTCTCAATTTAATTAAACGCAAACACAAGCAATCGAACTTAAAAACCTGACGTGAATAACAGCAACTGGGTAAACGTACAGAGAGAGAGACATATTTATCGTTACCTAAACTTGGATGGTCATTGGGCAGTAAATTTCATTATTTTTTGGATGCAACTTATCAACCAAACCACATGCAATATAAGATAAATAAAATGTTTTAAAAAAGATATCACACACACACACACACACACACACACACAAACACACACGTACCCATACACCCGCATGCATATGCATATCCATATGCATATACTCATCTACACACAAACTAACCTTAATGTATATTTAAGCCATTTTGTGATATAAAAACAAAAATATATTTCACTGAATACTTAAATAGTGAAAGGAATAAAATGTTGCATGTTGCGGTATATGTTTCGGTTGCTATCTAAAATAATGTTTAATACTAATGTTTATTTAAAATTTTGAACACGTACATCAAGCGTTATTTGTATGGCCATGTGGATAATATTAAAAAAGAAACTGTGCATATATATACATATGCATGTATATATATATATATATATATATATATATTTACATATATGCATATATATTTATTTCTATTTGCACAGCCATAGACATAAGTAGCACACAGTTCACTATGAAACTAACCGCAAAGATTTGTTAAAAGACTTGAAAAAAGTGCAAAAATTTACTTTCATTTCATTATACAACAATTTCAACTACATTTAAAAATATGGTTTAAAACATTTGCCTAATTGAAGCAAAAAACATTCATATACGATACGAAAGCAATCTCGAAGGCATGAAAATTTCTCGCTCGTAGAAATCGTAAGAAAAAATTAAATGCAATTTTTAAATAAATTATCTTTTTGTTTTGATCATTTTGGATGTCAAGTTGTGTTTAAAATATATATATAATGTGTACCGCACTCTTTTTGCACACTTTTGCGAAAAGGAAAACTCTTGTTAATTTAAAATTTTTGTACTCGTCAGCATTCGTGGCGTAAACGTATATTAAGTATGTAATACCCCGAAGGACTTGAGATAGATCCACCTTTTATTATGTCTTGTCTGTTTGTCTGTGCGTCTGTCCGTTTTGCATTGTTGTGTTCAATTTACAGGGCGCAATGTTCGAGATATTTTGATGAATGATTTTAGCACACTGAAGGCGTTTTAGCCCAAATACGGGTTGGATAGCTAATGGTGCTTCAGTTGTACTTGAAACTATATTTTAAAATAAAACCACGTTTTTTGCATTTATTATAAATCTTTCAATAAACCATTGTATTTATGCTTATCATGAAGTGCGTGTATGTGTGTGTATGTGCACCTGTGTGTACGTATGTGCGTGTGTATGTATATATGTGTGTGCGCTATATATATGCGGAAATAAAGTCAAATGGAAACTTTTTATTTATTTTAGAAAAAATCGTGAATACCCGTCGCTTGCATATTTATTAGTTGTACTAATTTATGGCACTTCTTTTAATAAATTGCGTAACATAAAAGTGTACGTATACACGTACAACTCTAAAATGTTGATTAATTTGTTGAAAATGAAAGCTTTCAAAAGTGGAAGAAAGACTCGTAGAGAAGAAGAAGAAAAATGCAAAAATTTTCTGGTCAATTAATTGAATTACGCATTTAAGGCAATTGTAGGATATAGAGCAAACTGGTGCCATTCTCTTGTAAGAATGACATGCGCTCGAACACGCTCGGAATAGTCAAAGAAGCCAAAGATATCCTGAAAACTACCACAAATATTATTGCATCGCTACGACATATAGCCGATATCTGTTTACAGTTATCAACGATCTTTGTTTCTATCTTTTTTAAGCTTCAGACGGTGCGAAGCGATCAGAAAACATTTACATATATACGGGACTTATAGCCTTTAATGGCTTTCTTCTGTTCATTCTTGTTATTCAATGAGTCCACATTAACTCAAAAGTTTCTCAAATTTTTTTTTTTTTTGTGGACGGAGTATATGATGAGTGCACTATCAGTGCAGTCTCAGTCACTAGGGTCGTGGTTTGCTTCGTTAAACGTTTGGAAGATACGAGTGGTATCCTCAACCAGTTTATGGTATCATTATGTGGAAAGAGTAAAAACCGAAGCGAATATTTTGTCAATAATGAGAGACTACTACAGCAGAGAGCATAGTGAACTTCAGTCCACTACATTATCTGTACAGAATAACACATATGCGGTTAAGACAATTTCCTAACTTCTCGCAATTTCATAGGTAGTACGTTATCATTTTGGAAACACACTATATGTGATGCAAGCAGATATTAAGTTTGCGCGGATGTATAAAAAACCCAGAAGGATTTTAGAAAAATCCATATCTTATTATACCGATTGAATCGGAATTGTTTTCTAAATTATTATAAGCTTGTCTGTTCGCCTATTCGTTTCTTTTGAAGTTTGATACATGGACGTATGTTGAATCAAGGATGAAAGCTATTGAATATGGTTCGCATCGCATCATTCGCAAAACGTAGAACGCCTTATTTCCATAAATCGTCTTGTGAATAAGTGCATTAAACGCAGTGAGGTGGAGTATTTAATGGTGGGCCATAGCCCATTATCGAGTTTCTTTTTGTCTTTTTTCCCCTTCAATTTAACCCACACATAAAAAGCAAAACAAGAGAACCATGAAGAGTGATAAATAAGGAAAAATGGAAATCGAATTATGCTTTAGTAAATCTGAATACGCCCACACAATAGTTTTATATATGTCCGCTGAAACGTTGACGTCCGCTTTCAAATCATTTAAAATCATTTAAGAGAATCTGTTTAGATCTATAACATAATTTCCGGCTTTTTAACCTTGTATTATTGATGTGTTCACATAGCTTGACAATGACCATAAACTTCACTTAAATACATGCGATGTATTTATAGTGCATACGTATGTGTGTACGCAAATGTACAGCTTGTCCCTGCATTTTGTATATATGTTATTTTGCAGACATAGATTGTTGACTTTGTCCATAATTCACTATGAAAAAGAAGTGGAAAGAGAAGAAAAAGAAAAAGAGCACAATATCAATTTGTGTTATTATTCAAGCATTACTCTTCACTGTTGCAACCATTGTAAAAATGCAGTTTTACACTTGAATTATTTTCAGACTGATTTCAATCTGTTTATCCTGTTTTTCTTTCTGTCTCTCTCACACCTATAATAACTTCTTTTATTCCTTTTTTTTAGTCCCTTTTTTATTTTATCTTTTGTTTTCTCCAAAGAGACATTTGTCTCTTGAGTTTTTATTTCCATTCATTGCCAATGATGACGATGACGATGACGATGATGATTTCAACCATAGATGGTTCAACTACAAAGTGAATGTTAGACAAAGCATTTACTCTGCCGTTTAGTATGTTTGTGCGAGGATTACGTATCACTGTATATATATATATATATATATATATATCTGTCTGCATATACAAAGCCATATTATTCTTATTTTCAATTTGTGGCCATTGAAAAGAGCAGAAACTAGATTAATATTCCACTAGCGACAATTTTAGCATTTAACGATTCAGAGCAGGCAAAATCAACTGTATAAAGTTCACTTATTCCTTTTATGTACGTAGCTCATTGTTATTGTAGTTAAGTCATTTAAAGCACACTCTGCCATACTTTGTTAGGAACAATAACAATAAAATTAGAAAAGAAACGCACACATAGAAATATTAATTCCTATGGTATACAAAAAATGTTAATGATCTCTTCCAGATTTATTAGAAAATATCTTTAACAAGAAACGATTGCGTTTCATTTACGATATGAAAAATCCTAACAATAGATATATATATATATATATATATATATGTTTGTGTGTGTGTGTGTTAATTGCAATTACATAGCCATTTGAGAACTATCCATATAAAAAGTAGCCGAGACGCTTCCGCACAAGACGCGTCGTGAAAATATTTATTTCACATCTTTTAGTTACATACCTATCGCTAGATACAGAATTTCTTATATATTTCTGCTTAAACAGAGTAAACTTCTTTGCTGATCAATTTTAAAATTTTTCTCCTTAAAGAGAGAAAATGTCTTTCGTACCCATCAACAGCTTAATTATTATTGTTGCAAGTTTATTTCATAAGCTCACATGTTGAATGACACTCAAACATTACTTCGTATTAACTCTTTTTAGAAATATTTATTTTATTTACTTCAGTTACTTTATATTATGGCATCAATTTGATTAACTTTTCCTCTACAGGAAACTAATTTTTTTTTTTTGTACCTTTTGTCGTTTCTGTGAAAAATACTATAGTCCTTTCATCCAGATCAGACATCAGACATTCAAAGACAGTTGAGACATCAAATTAAGCAAGACTTTTAGGCAAAGCTTCACTTACATTTCCGATAAGTTGCTCAGGCTCAAACTCGACACTTGAGTTCGAAACAACACAAAAAAAAATAAGGTAACACTGCTTTCGAATTGAACGTTTTTTATTGCTTATGTAAAGCTACGCGTCTTATGCGCTTTAAACGAAGTCTATGGTCTTAATCTTGCTTAAAAAAATTAATTACCACTCAAGTAGCTTTAAGGTTTAATTGTTGAAATTTAATTCCTAAAAGAAACTTGTTCTTCCGTCGCTTGTTAACTGAAGCGATAAAGTTGTTCTTATTCCTGCCGCTAAAGAACAAAATCAGTTCTTCTCGCACTCTTTCCTAACATATGTACACACACAGTGCTGGCAAGGCATATAAATACATGATTTGAAAAGTATGGAACATCTACGATAGACAATGCGCTTTGTATTCATATATATGCATCCCTTAATGTCAGGTCCCCTTATCCTTTCCATTGCAATTATGATTTTCCTTTGCTTTGATTTTTATGTCATCTTTTCTTTAATTGTTCTTTCTGTTTTTATTTCATTATTATTTCTCTTACTATAATTAATTTAGACACAGGAATAAATACTAAAACTAAAGTTTTAAAGGACTCGCATTTAAGGCTATCGGCTTTATGAAAAAAAAAAAAAATGGCCATTAGGTTGGTAGCCGAGATCTTTTGCCTACTCAGCAGGTCAGGATATATAGATTTTTATTAAAAATATTTATTTTTATCCCCTAAACCCCCTTGTAGCGCGGACGGAAGCTCAAAAGGGCTTGAGACAAACCAACCTTTTATTATATCGTTCAGCTTAAAATCATTTTCTAAGTCTCTTACGATGTGTCAATCCATTCGTCTGCTTGTCCGTCTGATGTCTATTCATGTATTTTTGTGTTGCATCGACAGGTCGCAATTTTGACACAATTTTGAAGAAAATGCGGAATTTTTTAAATGTGTCCCGTTATACCAAGCGAAACACAACTCGACTATGTCTCGCAAAGGTCATAGATGTCATGCTGGAAGCGGTATGGAATAAACACTTGTTATTATATACATCAGCTTATTACAACGCGACAACAAAACTTACCCAGAAATCACAACCTGATGAAAACAGTGCATCCACTGAAGAAACTGTCCCCCTCTGTTCCCAAAAGGAGTGAAAGCGTTTGTTTAGAGCTTTGCCTGTAATTTTGCTTAATTTGGACAAAGCAATTCTTAAATGCGCTACTTGATACGCTTTGGTCACAATGATTGAAAATTTCTTAATCATTCCAGAGCACATGCGTGTAGTCTGGTGGATCGTACGCTGCGAACACCGAATTAGTTTACATATTATTTGGACTTACAAATAACGAAACAGATTTTCAAACCCCGAACAAAGCATAGCACACCGAAACTTTAAACGTTGACAACAGATCTCTTCAAGATTTCTTATGGCGGAGCGGAGGTGATCCCTATAAAATGGCTCTAATGATCTTCCGCGCCACCAATTTTGTCTGTGCATTATGTAAAGGTAATAAATGCACAGAATTATAAAAAAGTGGTACGCGGCCCGCTAAGGCAATTCTTGAATGTCACATTGTGGATGATTACTTTGGCGATTTTCAAGGGAATCTGAGGCGATTAAGATTTGTACGCACGCGCATGGAATACATAAAAGTGCTAGATTTGCACAAAACAACTTTCCTTTGTTGACAAGAAGGTAGTTAAAGGTCATCAAATACCCATTAAGCATAAGCTGCAAGCTTTCGGATGCCAATATCGTATTCGTGAGTTGAAACCGAAAATAATTCTGGCAGTGGTATACAATAGAGTAATAGAATTTAATCGTTTTTCGTCGTTTCTTAGGCCAAAGATTATTGTGCTTTATTTAAAAGATAAAACGTCTCAAGCACTTGGGTAAACAGACAACATTGACTATGGTCTAGATGGCAAAGTAGTATGTTATGCCCGTTCAGCTAACATGAATGATTAATTGCGATACTTTACGCTCGTTGACTTAAGTCCCAGTTATACAAAGAAGCAAACGGAAACACTTTATGTGTGTCTATCAAAAAAGTTAATATATATTCAATAATAGTAGCGGATATAGGGCTTCCTAGAAATATTTATATACTTTTCAAACATTTGAAGTACTTCCTGTAGTTGCTTATAGTTCACTTGAGATTTTTATGCCTTTTATCCACAATTTAAGAAAATCAAAGGAAACATCTTTGTATTAATTCCGTGTTCACTGATAAGAAAATCAATTCTTGCACGATTAGGGCTACACTATCAGAGCATAGTAAAAAATTGGAAATTCGGACGCCTCCAGTGTCAGATTTATGCGGAGTATTTTTGAATATCACAGATGAAAGGACAAAATTGAAATACATCCAACCTCCTTTTAGGGTTACAAGAGAATGTTTTAAAAGCTTCTCGCTTAATAGTAAAGGTTTTTATGCCTATTACCAGGAATATCAGATAGTCCCCTTATTTACTTATCTTTCTCTGTCTTCGTCTCTGATGCTACTTTATTTCTTTGTTATTTGCAGAAAAAACTCTCTTCTTGGTTTACTATACTCTGGCTTGAAGTGAATCACATATAAAACTGCACAGAGAAAAATCCCAGGGCATATATTGCGTGTACGGTGAGACGAAAACAATCATTTCTAAATCGAATCATTTGACGATTTCTTTTGCGTTACATGTAGTTTTGGAAGTGAAGCATTTTAAAAGAGTTTTTTCTTATATTACGGTCATTGGAGGATGATATTGACCAACCATGAAAGGTTAAGTGACAAAATACTAATCAAATGTTATCTTCCCTTACTTTTTATATTTATATAAATAATTTTCAAAAAAAAAACATTACATTCAAATCCTTCAACAAAACAGGGGAGTGATCCGATTACAACGCTCCATTGCTAGCAGCTATTAATACGTGCAAAAATACAATTTACATTTATAATTTGATTTAATTTGATTAACAAAATATCTTTAATTAAACGAAAAAAAAAAAAAACAAAACAAAATTAATTTAACAATAACATGACAGACGCTCCACAGTTACTGTGGAATGTGGCAACGAAAGACAATGCTTTGTTACGTTGCATTAATTGTTCGAATACATCATTTTTGCTGATTATGTGTCGCTCGTTATAATTTTATTTCAATTGAACGCCACCCCGATTGCCATTTCACAAGAATGTAAGCGAACATCATTTTAGTTTGCTGAAAACGCTGTGTTTTCATTGCAGCCAATCACTTCTCGCAAATGTGAAAACTCATCGCATTTAAGTTTTAGCTGGAAGCCATTACTTATTGAAAAATAAAGATGAAAAGAGCTGGATATATAGTCGAGCGTCGGATTCAAAAGAGCCGGAATATTTGTCACGTACAGCCAATGAATAGTTCGGTGTAGCAGTAATGCTGTGCTACCATTGCACAAGTTATTGATTTCTAAAAAAGATCCTTAAGAACATACATCTTGACGCAAACACATTAACACTTTTCTCATTTGCATAAATCCTCTTCCTTTTTTTTTTTTTCTTTATGCGGTTCTGTTGGCGTGTGTTAGCCATGAAATTAGTTTTCTGTATTTTTCAATTTTCTATTTGTCTATTTTTTTTTCTTTGTTTTCAGTTGCTATGGGAATTTTAACACGGTTCTTACATTCAAAAAGTTGAAAAACGTCGAAGTGTACTACTTTTGTCATCCATCTTGCAACAATTCATAATATGTGTGTGTCCGGCGCATCTTGCCAACGGTATGATATTCTGACAAAGTTTAGTATTCAGCCTATGTTCAATCGCTTTAATCGTCCAAATCTCGACACTCACTAATCAGGTTTAAAAATTCGTGTGATTTGAATGACACCTCGAAGAATAGTAGGCAGCTTTTGCATTGTAGCAAATAATATTCTGATATATGAGCCAATAATACTTTCATGGGAATACTTGATGATGGGAAAGCAAACAAATTTGATGAAGCAATGAATCTTTCCGCATGTATGAAGATGATGAGTACTCAAGATTCGCTTCAAGATTGCATAAAAGTTGTCTTATTTTTTTTTTTTTTTTTTGAATATTTCTTTCCCTTAACACCCATATCATCTTATTGCTGTTGCCAGTTTTTGTTGTTCGCGCATATGTTACCGATTATTTACGGTTCATTTGAAAATCAATTTCATTTCTAGATATACGTTTGTTAGGGTTCGTTACACAAACACACAATCAAACCCACACACGTACGCACAAACAATCGTACATAAAGAAAAGGCCTTTTGTATAATTTAGAAATTTATGATTTACGATTGCTATGGGGTTTTATTCAACAAAAAAAAAACAAAAAACAAAAAAACAAAAGAAAAAAAATTGATTTCCCTCTTTTGCCATTTTTACGTTAACGGTATCTTCTCCCTTTTACTTCGCTTACAAGAAGTCCGGAAAACAGGAAATGAACATCAACGATATAAAGAAATTATTAAGAATTTGATCTGATATAAGAATATATAATACGTTTGCTTCACAGTTTACATAAATTCCGCTTACCTCAATAACTCAGTCAAAACTCGGTTCAATGTATGGAAACCATACCATAAGGTTTGATAACGAATTAATTTCAGTGCTCACGTTTTTATCCAGGGGTGCGATTTTGAAAAGTCTCTACCATCTCATCTATCAACACACCATATAGTGGAAGTGGCTATGCCAAGTAATTTAGTCCGAATAGCTGATCAAACTAAAACTGTTTGATTTGATTAGGACGGAAAGTAAGTTTAAAACTTAAAGAACCGTAAAGTGATTAAGCTTTCGCTAAACAGGGATTAAAGTTCCTCTGTTCCTTCCTTGCCCATGTATGAGAACAAGTTTAGATTGAGTTGTGCAGCGAACGTTTTTGACGATGACCAAACACAGGCTATAATTGAAGGTAAGAGAGAATGCATTATAGGACGCGAGTTGCATTTGTGATTGCGTACGGAAGCGAGCAACTGAGAGCATATGTGTGTAGTTAGATTTACATGTTTCGTCTTAATTATAGCGAACGTCATTACTATGAAAGAAATACGTACGCGCGAAGAGACTGACAGACGGTGGCCAAATCGTAAAGTGTTCCATTATTTTCGTGGTAATGGATATAAGAACAAGTCTTATCTCCCAATGAAATTCAAATAACTTTCCTTTCTAATCTACATTTTTCTTCTAATATTTGTGAGAGTTTTTTTTTTTTTTTTTTGTAATCATCACATACTCGTACTACTTACTTCGGCTGAAAGTGACATCTCTTTCTCAAGTTTATTTCGTTCGCCATAAACAACGGCGGTAAATGTTTTTTTAATCTTTTTCTATGAACTTTTTGCTTTTTTCATCTGACAATTAAAAGAATATTAAAATAAAGGTAAATTTAATTATACGAATATAATAAACGCACTTACGTAGATTAAAGAGCAAACATCTATGCAGATGTTGTTTTCACATAAATTTAAATTTAAGCTCGTAAAAATTGCCAACATTTAGGTGAATTTCGTTTCATACTGATTTATAGACCATAAAATTTATGGTAACTTTAATCTGAATATTCTCTTCTCTTTTGTTTTAAGAATTTCGAATCATTTAACAAAGCACAGTGAACTTTTACGTGAAAAGTTCTTAAGCAAAAACAGAGCATAAGGAACGCCCGGCCATAACGGAGTGCGTGCGAGAAGTTTCAGTTTTTATTTCAATTTTTATGTTTTTCAAATTTCAAATCGCAGACAAATTAATAACTAAAACTACTGCGTTTCTTTCTTCTACCTCCGAATATATATATATACATATATGTTTAATTCAGATATATATATATTTAATTCCAAATATCATAGTAATGCTCAGTGGAACAGTTTATGAACGCACACCTTTATCCTAATGATATGAAAAAAAACCATACAAAAAACAGTCGGAAAAAAGGCAAGAAGGAGCGAACGTCCATTTGCAGTTGGAACGTTTTGCATCTTTTGAATTTTCAGCATCACAATGCTAAAGTCATGCAACCAGGAACACCTTCAAACGGTTTACCATCATCGTTTATGCTATTTCCTCTCTCGTTTTCGATGTCCTTTCTTTTCTTTTTACATCTTTTTTTCTTTTTTTTTTTTTTGCCTTTATCTCTTTCTCTTTTCCTTTTTCTAAGGAACACAAACACTTAACAGAGGAACATTATAATATGAAAACTAATGGCTGTCTTTGTTATAAACATGTCTGCACGTATTCAGAATGCCGGTAACAATATTTTCGGTGACTTTAAGAGAGAGCATAGTGTCGTATTTCTAAAGACGATGCAAAAAATATCGTAACAATAATAAAAGCTAGAACATATTACAAATATCTTGCTAAAAAATGGCGGCATATCGAAAGCCCCTACCAAGGCAGGCAATTATCATGGGAAACGGGGAGAAGTGAAGTAGGGATATCCATTACCTTCACCAGTTTTTTGTTTATTTTCGACATGTGAATGAACTTATCGACCACCTTTTTGTACACAACTTTTACAAATTGACGAACGATATTTATTATATATATATATATATGTATTTTAGGTCACATGTTAACGGTAGAATTCTTTTTGACAATTTTTCTTATGTATTTTTACGAATTTCTGCGAAAAAAGGTAGATAGAGAAGTGGATTGAGTAGTAGTAGATAGACAGAGACGATTGAAGAAAAAGACTGACGCGCAAACAAATAATAAATAAGTAAATAAAATAAAAACGGACGATAATAGAGGTGAAATAGATCGGTCAGACAAAAAATATCCTATACGTTCAAGGAGTGGAAAGACAGACATTCGCACGGACGGATAGATGGAGCGCAGAAAGTTACACATCTTATTAGCTTAATCTATAGAAGAAGAGCATTAAACAGAGGGATGAATGGACAGACCGTAATATTAGCAAACAGCTGAATGCATGAAAAAACGATTGGAGTTACGCGTGAAATGTTATGACAGTTGTCCGAACAAATGTATGGAAAACTTTGACTAAACCGACTGAAAACCACGAAGCGATCAAAACATGTATGGTATCCGTGAGACTCATTACGAACGGAATGACTTAGTTTATATAAATATGTATTACTCCATTCGTATGTAGTGTGTAGTGATGGTAATCAAGAAGCCATTATTGAACTGCACAACCTTAACGTCGGAGGGCTTAATTAGGCCGATCAGGATTCCTACCGCCATATTTGCATCATACTAGATGAACATCGATTTTGAACATAGCTTTTAATATAATGATTGAGAGACACCGGTTGAAATTTTTGGCATCTTTTTTAATTTGCTTTAGGGTTTTAAATAAATAAAAAAATGAGTTAACTAAAGTTTTGTCACTCTCACCCACGCAACAAACTCACAAGTGGACAGATGGACGAATGCGTTCTCTGGTTCTCATTCCCGTGACTCGCGTTGACTACACATAGGAATGTTTTTATTTTTAATTTTTTCACAAACGGAATGCCAAGGTTCGTATGCCATTATCAAGTATAACGCGCGTAATGAATAATAAAAAGTTTTTAAGTAAATAATTTTGAGGTCAGAAAAGTTTGCATAAAATAACTCTTTAAATAACTTTAATTTTCAACATTCAATTTGTTTAATTGTTGCCTGCCTCGGTTATAATCAATATTAATTTATTGTTATTCAATAAAACACCGATAAAAACGTGCAAAAAAATTTGCGAGTAAATACGACATGAATAACAGGCAGCAACACGTACACAACATATGTATTTAGATCGACTGACTTGTGCTACATGTCATGCCTTGAAGGTGAAACCAGCATTGTTTAAAAAAAAATATATAAAATAAATATATTTATAGTAAAATATTTACACTTACTACTTACTAGAGATCTTATACATGTACTACGGATGGAATATATTGTAGAGTTAATTTTTAGCATCTTCTTCACATTTCTTTCCTGGCGTTTTCTTTTTTCATTTAATTTAAGAAAAGACAAGAAAACGCAAACTCAATGCTTTTAGAGGTTTACGTGAATTTGTCAACTGTCTCTTATGTAACATTTCAATGAAATTCATGATATTTATTTTCATAAAATTTTGCGACATTTTATGTCAATAAAAATGCTTTTGTATACAATCAGCTTAAGTCTATTAGATGATCTGGAAAGCATTCAACTTTAACGGGATAAAAAATAGTGAAACAATTCATTTATTTAACCGATAATCATATGCATGGTTAACTGGAATTATGTTAACTACCGCGGTATCTATACTTCTACGCCCACCATCTTCTAAGTCCCTTTTTACGATACACCAGTGGATTTTCTTTTGCTATGTAAAGTTGGAAAAATTTGCAAAATATTTTTTACGATAAAAATAAGTAAAAACACTATGCTGGGACACAGCCCTCTATTTAATACGGTTAGAGAAATGGTCGAAAGACGTTTCCATTTCGAACGATTTTCAATAGCATTCGTCCGTGGACCAAATCATGTCAAGGTACAAAATTTCACGAAAATATCTGAAAAATTGCGACCTTTAGGTTGAAGACAAGAAAATTAAGTAGACTTCCAGAGGAGCGGGCGGACAGACGCGCAGATAATCTTAGATGGACTCAGAAAGTAACTCTGAATTGATCGGTATAGTAAAAGGTGCATCTCTCTCAAGTTGCTCTATACATACGCACAAACTTAATGTACCTTTATACCGCAAATGGTGTAGGGTATAAAAATTCACATATAGACTTTTTATATAAGAAGCAATAAATAGCAATATAAAAACCTAGATGTTTCTAAAATTTCACGAAACTTTCTATTTACAGTTTTGATATTCTATTTGTTTGTAGTTGTGTGTCATCATTTAATCACTGTCGCGCATGCTTTGCCTAAAGATAAACTCAAACGTACATACGGTGGAATGTACACTAAATGTGCTCTGCAAGAAAATCGAAGTTAATGATCCCGTTCAGGCAGGTTGACGATAACAAATTCAAAGGCATTTACCGATCGACCCACCTTAAGGGAAACGAAATTTAAAGACCGTTAACATACTTGCAATCAACTGGTTTATATGCAACACGTAACCGTACATCATAAATTTTCTAAGAGTTTAATATGATCACAATTAAGTTTGTAATGCTTAACGCTAACATACACGTGGCATAAATGCAGGATATCAGTAACATATTAGTAAGCAGTGAACAATGTATATAACGTAAGCAACGCGTTCCCGCAAAAATCTATACGTATATGTAAAGGCACATTTTTTCTTTATCATTAATTGCTTCAATTCTTAAGAATTTTGCGTTTTTTAAGCCAGAAATAAATTCACTGCCTTATGCGAAAGAGGCTCCTTTAACCAGAAGCGAATCTAACAATCGTCCCTGTCAACGCCTGAAGTCTACCATATTTCAGCATCCTTACGTTGCTATTACAAATAACTTAATCGGCTTCGAATCCAATGCTGACCAGTCAAGAATATATACTTTGTAGGACTTCTGATGGGTGTGTGTGTGGAATGCATAATAAAACAAGTTTTCCAAACGGTAGTACACTTTCGCTTTAACAGACCTTTCCTGATACTCCACCTTTTTTGTTATCATCTACATAAACTATAAGCGTTGGGGCGTTACATATTTTCTCGTTGATTTTTACACACGAATGTAACTAATACAACAACTTTTCTGGGTAAGACAAATTTTTTCTCGAAGTCCCTTTTGCTTGAGCAGCAATATCTAAGGCCTTTTTAGCATTTGAATAAGATTTTCATAGTTCTCGGAATGTTTCAAAATTTACGCATAACACTCCTCTGTGATTTAATAGTGTTTAAGTGCTTGGTCAATCGTTATGCGCTAATGGAAAAATTTGTTTTAGTTATCCTTCAATAATTGAAATCGTACTTTAAGTTGCTGGTATTCCGTCATGCTTGACTACTAGCAAACAAGGTACCTGCCTTGAATGAAAGTCTTTTCAAATATTCTTCACGCAAACGGTTCAAGTCCTCAGGAGATTGCTCATCTTCGCTACATTGTCTTTATGGTCATCCGAAATTATGGAACATGCCTTATTTAAAGCTATGCAACATAAAGATTCACGAGCCAGCTTCCACATAAACTGAATGACTTAATCGTTTGATTTTATTTGATATGAAGCGATATTAGAAATATCTGTTGTGTGCCGCAAATGTAAGTTCGTTTCAACAGAAGATTACATCGGAACTCAATGATTTATAAAATGTCAAATATGTATTAATTAACCAAATAATTTGATAGCTAAACTGTTTTCAAGCAGAAGACAGGATTAGCCAGACTCCGAACAAGTGTCTCACAAAGTGTCCGCAAAAGTTAATAAGCATTATGTCGCAGTGATCACAGTATCAGCGCCAATAAAACAACAAATACAATTTATTGAGAGAGTTATGCGTAACTTATTTTTATAAATAGCTTCCGGGGAACCTTTTATTATAAAGAGAAAAAAGTAAGAAATCTATATTCGGGGTTTTGAAGCTTTCTTCTGCACCTTAAAAAAGTATTGAAAAAAAACTAAGTATTTATCCACTGTAATGTTGAATAGGAATCGTCAGTATTTGTAGCGGGACTACTGCATCACCTATGGAATATACGTGAAAATGTCTGTAAATTTATCTGCTGCAGTTGATGAGTAATGAGCAAACAACCAATTTATTATTCCCTTTGAAAAGCAGAGGTATCCTAACTTTACGTACTGCCGTAAATGTGTTCTTCGGCCGATTGTGCCCATTGGCACTATCAGCCTGCATGCAAGAACGTTTCCAACGTTTCTGCCAAATTTGAAGTCGACAGCTTAATATTTGCGGCCAGAAGAATGTTTACAATAGACTTTATGCAGACGGACAGACCTAAAACGGGACAGACGGACATGCTTAAATCAATTCAGAATTTCACGCTGATCAAGAATATATCTATATACGTTGTGAGATCCCTCAAGCTTCCTTCTGGCGTTTTGAATATACTCCCCATCCTTCGGCGATGGGTATACATACCCTCTAAAAAGCAATATAAAGTTAAAACCGAAATCTCTTAATCAATCATCTTTACTCATGAAGGACAAGTGACTGCATTTAAGCAGGTGCGAAGATATTTTTCATATTTTCTAAAAACTTTATTATTTTACTTCATTATAGATGGCCTCTCATAGCACGGTTTACATTGTTTAATAGAAATTTGAACGGAAAAATTGTTTTCCTTATATATGTGTTGTTAAAGCGTATCGTGTTAGAATTTTAACATAAGTGTTATAGTAAAAATTTTTAAATTTATATCAAACACTTACCATGTATACTGGCTAAGAGCATTAATATACAAAAGCATAAAATCTGTGCTACATCCATATTTCATCAGTAGTAAGATATTGAAATTAACTTTCGATATTGATAACAACGATGACGTTGATTTTGATCATAAATGCGCTTCGCAACATAACGAAATCGAGTTAACAAACAGTTTACTTCCCTGGCACCTTCAAAATCTATGTAAATTTTTCAATGTGCTTCTTACTGCCGTATGTACGTGTGAAGAAGACAATAGAATATCGCTTTGAAGTTCTTAATGGAGCTGAAAAGAAACGGATAAATAATTATATATATATATATATATATATATATACACGTAATATGTACATATAATATGTTTGTAATATATATATGTATGTTGTTCACATATATACAAGCATACGAAGTTTGATTAAGAAAACATCTTTTTTTTAGCTGTATTTTTCCATTTTAGTAAAGGTCGTGGCTTTATTTTTATACCTTCGACAATAAGAAAATGCCGCCATTTATGACTTAGCAAGGGTCATATGGGAATATTTCTTGCGCATACACAGATTTTGATTTTCTTTTGATCACTATTTGATTTTCATAAGCACGCAACGAAGTAGAATTGTTCCGAGCATTGCAAGATTTCCCGGTAATACTATTTATTGATCCAATTCCATATTACCGTAATTCTTTTAAGCCAAAGAACATAATGGACTTTCACTTCCCTATCCAAAAGCCATGACTAAGCAGAGATGTTAAGAGCAATCTTTAGCCAAAGTTGAAATTATTCATTAATCCCAGAATACTATTTGCGCAAACTTTAAGAGTAAACAAGAAAAATTTTGCTGACAAAAATTTAATGCCAAAAGTTTTCGAAAATACGAGAGAAATTAATCACATTTCGCGCGGTGTTTATTTTTACCCAAAAACCAGTCTGTGCTCGTACGAGGAAAACGTGTGATATGTGAAATGGTGTTTTTGCTTCTGTAATACGTTGCTGTTGAAATTTTGCCGGGTTAGTTGGAGGGGCAGGTTTTTCTTTTCTTAGCTTGACAGTAATCTAGCTGACGTCTTTGTCAAATCTCATGCCAATATCTTTGGTGATTAATGCAACAAGCACGTCCTCTTGCTTTCGTAAAAAAGGAACGTGCATTTCTTCAATTACTTTCCACTTCGCGAACTACATTACTGCCGACCTAAGAAAAGAAAAATAATACATTCAAAGTACAAATTATGCGGTTAAATAGAATGTGTCTACTGTCCGATCGGGATCGTTTTTTAGATCAGCATTTGCTATAAGATATAAATTATCCTATATATCTGTAAGATGTAAAATATATAAAACAGCTATGTTCATTCCGTGCGCTGATGTTTCAGGTATATTTCTCAATTTTGGCGGCCGTAGCGATTTCAATACACTACAAGTATTGAGGCTGACTGTCACATCGATTCAATTCTAAATCGTATGCTGGTAGAGAGTGTTCTACTACATTTGTTTTTTTTTTTTTTTAATGACCAATCACTCGGGGGATGTGGCCTATATGTGTACCATGGTGGGAGTACAAAAAAAAAGGAAGTTCCAAAGAAAGAATGATATAGAGAAGTGTTCGCCGACTAGTGGGTCTATATGCAAGACTGGTAAGTGTTATGCCTTCACCAACTGAAGGTAAACTCTACCGCACTGAGATTTTAACTCGTGAATATTGACTTGTTAGTCGCAGTTCCCACCTACTCGGCTACTCTTGCGGACTTGGCAGATATAAAATTTTTTTAGCTTTATATATTATATATATATATTATATATATATATATGATTTTCTTCACAATACTTTTCACAGTTACATTTATGTTTGTGTTATATTAATCATTTGCCATCCTTCAATAAAGTTGCGAAAAAGGTCTCTTGAAAGTCCCACTTAATTTGTTACGTCAGTAATTTTTTGAGTTGAGTTGCGAGAACTGTAAATAGTACGGTTTGCTTGTAAGTTATTGAGTCACATTACAGGGCATATGAAATCTAGTACTACATCGTATGGACTAGAATTTAGTCATCATCCGCGGAAGTACAATTTTTAGACCATAAGTTACAGCGCACATAACTTCGCCAAAGCGTATATAATAGAACTTTGTTCCGTCTTCAAAAGAACAAAAAGAAAGATGCTAAGCATCAATTGTTGTCGATGATTACATTTTATCAAATTGACCGTTTTAGGACTTTGACCTTCATAAGCGGTTGGAACCACTCACAAACAAATCAGGTGCCACACGAATTGAAGTCGAGAAAAGATTAACAATTAATTTTTCATATCTAAACAAAAAAGAAAACGGTTTTGCATCTTGTCAAAAATGAATGCGCTACGATAATCTCAAGGACAAGAACTTACGAAGCAATTCGAGTGAACCAATGACATCGACTGTCAAACCTAATATTCACGGTGTTTCATTTATGCTTGGTGTTTAATGTAGAATAGGATGTAAGGTATTATGAATTGTTTGAACCGCAATGAAAGGCCGAACAAACGAACACAATATGCCAAAAATCTGACGCCTGATACCACCTACGCTTGGGAGACGATCATGTAGACTTTAGGGTTAGACCAAATTGTAACATGTCTGGATAATTGCATCACAGCAGGATTCTCTGGGATCATCAGATGTGTTACATATGAAAAAATGTTTTATTTGAACATTTCCCTACGCCTTTCATAGAATTCATAAGAATGTAATTATAAATAGTTAATAAACTATTTTATATCCCGTAAAATAGACAAACTTTACATTCTTTATGTAGTTAACATAAAAATTGTTGTTGGTGTCGGATAAAAATTGTAGTTAATGTAAGGCGTACGTGCATACCTAAATATGGAATACTGTTGCTAAAAATGTTATTATAACATACACACATATATAAGTTTATTATTATTACTCATATTATATATGAAATTTTTATTTTGTAAAAAATTCCAACTTTAATTTTGAAAAGTACCAAGAGCACATACAAATACATATAACATATAAAAATTGTTGCAACGAACTAACTCAAACGATCTCAAGGCACAGAAGTAACTTTAAATTTTATAGCCTATACACAAAGAGACCAAAAAAAGGATGACATAGGTGTGTAAACGCATATAACCACGTAAGACCATGTAAGACCTATGGAGATTCTGCTTTATAAGTGAACTTGCACACAAGTCACCCTATAATAGTTTATATGGTCAGTTGTCCCGTCTCTTGCTCTAAGGTAGGCAAGTAGGTAGGTAAATTGAATTAACGCAAACAAAAATCAACTTCTCGTGATTCGACTTTACTTCGCTATCAATTCTTTTCTTCAAACTTTTTTTAGATCCACCAAGACATTCAATACTAGGCATTTAAGGTTCACAATAAAATGTACGTAATGCATGTTTTCTATTTTTCCAGACTTTTCATATGCGTACTTCTAAACAGTATCTCTCTTTCTTGTCTCTTCTACCCTTCCTTCTTGTATCCCAACTAATAACACTTTAAAATGGTGCAATTGTGTGCACAAAAACTCATTTTGTTAAAACTTATTTATTCCCATATATGTATGCGGCTATGAAATTGCATAGGACCCGGTCAAATGAACAATAAACGAAACATTATAGAGAATAAAAGTGCTGGATATATATATTTCTGTACATATCTAAATATATACAAACAATTGTGCATTTGCACCATTACATATATTTATGAGTTGTTTTCTCTTTTTTGTTCCCTTTTACGTAATCATATGTAGCTAGCACATTGATCAATAATTTCAGGGACTGACACAGTGAATTCAAATCGTTCTCAGCAAGTGACCCTCCACCCTCACCCGATGCCTATCAGCATTTCATGTTGTTTTGATCACACGTTTGCAGCGGGGTTTAGTGACACTACTTTTATTATTTTCAAAACAATAGTTAAAAATATTTAAAGTCCGTGTATTGATTAAGAATCGTTTGTTCATCCACTACTACATGGAACTCGTAAATGGAACCACTGAACTATTGAGTCGAATAGAACTGGTATTTGGCCGTGCAAAGGCTCCAAAAGATTATGAACATTAGTGGTGCGACCTACGTGTAGCTATTTGGCGACACATATGACATCCTATTCATTACGTGTCCCAAAAAAAAAGCATGATAAATAGCATATATTCCATGGCACTTTTGATTCGATTGAATGAAGAAGTTGCGAGGAAATGAACAAATATGACAAAGGAAGACGGGCTCTGTCTGCAATGACTGTTAACTCTTTGCGCACTTGAAAAGGATACCTCCAGGTGTAAATGTTTGAATTAAACCATGAAGTCATTGCGGAAAGTCCAGTATATTTTAAAGATTGCCAAACTGTCTTGCCGGAAAGGCATCAAGATGTTAGAGCAGCTTTGAATTGATGATGTGGCTGTTCGAGGAGACTATGTTGATGAATAAAGTCGAAGTTTACGAAAAATAAAATATTTTTGCTTTGTCCCGGGACATATTGAACCGATGTCTTATGTACCAAGTTACTTGCATAATATACATCCATACAAATACAACACAAATAGATATGTACTGTTCATACTCTACACTCAGCGTAATCTTAATAAAGAACGATTAGATCCACAGAATTTTTCATAGATTCACCACATTTTCATTTGATTTTTTTTAAGGACATGCCGTACACTCAAAATTTTCTGCTCAATTAAGGAGCAACAATAACGCCCAATTCAAACGCCTGCGTGGACTATCAAAGCCTTTTCTCACTATCTTTCCGATAAGCGAGCAACTAACTTTGTTGTAAAAAATTATAATTCAATTCAAAAACATTCCATGATTCTCCCGAGCCCGAGCCCATAAATTATAGAAGTGCAAGAAAATATTCTTTTGAACTATTTATCTTCTTTCGGAGAAACGTGCAATTGGATTATTTTCGGTAACACAGTCTTAAGGCAAAATATTTCTGAGATATGACCCTTAAATGCATGGAACCAATCTTGCGGAATTCATGAGAGATCTAAACAAAATGGCCAGCGGCGCACCATTTTCAAAGCCCAACGACAGTTTGTCTCAAATATTTTTTCCAGATGTCTAGATGATCTGTTAAAATAATCTGCAGCTTCAACCTTCTTTCCAATCCTTGTTGCCATATTGAAATGAAACCTACATCGAAAGAAAATGTGTCTTGCAGTTGTACAATAGAAGGTCAAGTCCTAGTCTATGACTAAACTCTAAGTTGTTGGGGTTGAAATATCAAAAATGAACAATAAATTAAATCGAACTTAACCATCCAACCATCAATATCTGTTCTTTTATGTGTAGTAAACAAAACCGTTATTATTATTGACAATATGGAAGTTCTGCTTAACATCAGATGGTATGGCGGTATTTGTTTTTTTCCGCTGAGGATTATTTATACGTCAGAATGCTGCTTAAGCAATTAAAAACATTTGACGTTGCATTGGCAAAATATCGTGACTTGGAAAATGATGCCATAAGAGCCAACATGCACAACTCAGCGCAGGATTCCATTATCATGCACATAACCTATGTCGTTTTCATTCAACTTTTATCAACATTAAGTTCATACCGCGGAATTATGACTTCAAGATCTACTTATAAATTATTTAGAAGGACTTATGCTTATAATGCCTTTTCTCGCCTTGTCCGTGTAAATATTTCGATTCAACTCTCCTGACGCGACTGGCTTTGCCTTTCGCACAAATTTTGACTTATATACCTTTTTACAGGCAAGCTACGTGCCTCCTATCTTCATTGTGATGTGTTTGTGTTTGATTCATGTTTCTACGAAATTTTCTTCGAATTGTTGCTCATCTTTTCGCCAGTCATCAACTGCACGAGGCAGATAAAGTGTCCTGAATATGTATTTGGTTTTATCATTTTTAGAATTCTGGTTTCTTGGGCAATCGTTTGGGTTCCTTTCAAACTCACTCCACCAAATGAGGGTTTTCGTGGCAGTATTTTCAAATCTCAAAGAAAGGGTTGTTTATGAGTTTAATTAACCCTCTAATGCATTGCTTCCGATAGAGATAAAAATTTGACTTTTCTTTAAGTGTAATTCCGCATAAAATTTGTTAGATAGAAATTTGTTCTTTCTGCATAGAAGTTTAGTTGTAATGGCTTTCGTCATTTTCATACGAGAATCATTTCATATATTGTACTTGAATGTTTTTTGATCGTCCAAATTTCTTGCACATAAGATTTCATAATTATTTTTTAGCTTTTATTTTTACTACTTAAATAAGTAACAACATTGTAGTCGGACTTTACTATCCAACGCTTTTCTGTTATTCAAGGGCGAGTTAATTGACCAATGCAAGCAATGTTTGGACCGAACTTTTTATTCGTTGTGCTAAATGTTAAGGAAAAACGTATTAAGTCTGTATACATGCGGAAGCAATATTCTGGAATTTTTAAAATTTTTTTTCAAATTTTGACAATTTTCTGCTGGCGATTCTGTAATCTTGGTCTGCAAAATCACAACTTAAAATAATTTCTAATTTTACAGTTAATTAAATTAAATTAAAAAAATAAATAATTTCTAATTTTTGACAGCAAACGAGTAAACGGACAATACTCTCACCCCGCAAAAAACAAACGAGCGGACAAAGAGACTGACTCATGAAAGGATAGACAGACAAATGAAAATAGGTAGTCGAATAGGTAAAGGGATTAGTAGACGGATGAAGAAATGCATTAAATGAACAAGTGGAGATTTTTACGTTAATCAAGCTCCTAAGCTTGAGCACGAACACTTCTCGCCAAAGCAAGTGGTAACAAAATCTTAAATCTAACTAACAACTAAACAGTTTACACGTATCAATTATTATTGCTTTGCTTTCCTCTGATAGGCTAGAAATGTTTATAAATCCCATTATTTTTCAGTCTTACGTAATAGGGCCAATAAAGGTTGATTTCCGTTACCTTTCATGAAGAAATTAATTTCATTTCAAACTAATTTGTCTAACAAAAAAAAACTGAATTAGTTAGAGTTAAAGACTTACAAAGGAGACTAAATTAAAAGGTTTTTTTCCTTTTTCATCGGTTATGCTCTAATAACAAAGTTTAAATTGCCACGCGATGCCGCATAGACTTCTTTGACATGACCTTTGAGATTTGTTTTTTTCCTTTTTTTTTTTTAATGTTTATTTGTTTCGTTCTTGTGAGATTTTCCCTTCTCAAGTACTTAGATTTGTATTTATTACAATGTCATTCTATGATAGATTTGAAAATTTTCTTAGCAAAAACATTTCTTTAGTTGTTTATTGCTTTCGTTGTGCGAACACATTCGCTTAGTCACTCTTGAAGCTATCGCTTACTAAATTGCTTAAAAGCTAAAGGCTAATTACACAAAGAAAAAGAACACCGAAGAATTACCAGCCAGTTGGACTTCAATTTCACCGGAACGCAAATGTGTGAGCAAAAATTTAATAGCATTATTGCAACCTTGACGTAATTACCATTATAAGAATGCAATATATATTCAGAACAAGGGAAAAAAGTTTGCTGTTAACGGTTTACAAAAAAACTCCTTTGTTTCTTAAAGCAAAAAAAAAAACATCAAAGACCGAATCGTTGCTAACTATCATTAAAAGTTATTATTAATCGGCTTTTTTCTTTTTTAATTAATAAATAAAATTTGCATATGCATTGAGACGTCTTCTGAAGGAGAAGGAAAGGCAAATTGCAATGCATGTAACCCGTTATATTATTATTTTCGAGTATACTCGCGATAGCAACACAGACAACATTATTTCGCCTTTCTTATCATCAATGACTGATATTGACGAGTTATCGTTAAATTAGGCGATACAAAGAATACTTTTAATGTATCATTCACAAATTTGAAAAATCTTTGGAACTTAAACTCGATAGTGCAGTGTTCTACTTATATAATAAAGAATAATATTAAGCAAGAAAACATTGCTAAGGATAACGGCATTTAAAATCGATATGGGCGACAGTGGGCGATGACGTTGACATTACGGCTAGCAAACTGACTACTGACAAGTGAGTAGGTTGTGCCCAAAGGCACGCAAAATGTATATATATATATATATATATATATATATATATATATATATATATATATATATATATATATATATATATATATATGTATATCCACATCCGCTTAACGGAAAAGAATGTCTCAAGATCTATTTTTAACATTATTCCTCAAATCAACGCCCAAAAGATGAATAATAACGAGCACGCTACTCAAAGTTGACTCCGTTCAAAGCTCGTAAGAGGTGAATGGTTTTCTTTAGTGCCTAGACAAAGGTCACTGCACTGACGTGTGGAAAATCGTACAACAACCATTTCTATTTGATAAACAATATCTGTTGTACTTTATCCAGCACATGAAAAACGCTTTTAAATAACAATAGTGAGTGTAACCATTAACCAGCGCATGCAAATGGGCCCTTTAGCCCAGTAAATTTCAAAATAATGGCCTACTCATCATCGTTATTGTTGTTTCGGAAATCCGTACCGCGGCCTAAAAGATTTATTGTATTCAATTACTCATCATCGTAATCTTGATTTAACTCCTAACGATCTATTTTGATTCTTTCGGTTTCCCATTGTGACGAACAAAAAAAAACTATTCAAAATAATTATAGAAATTATTTATTCCAGATACGTTGCGGGCATGTTGCGAACGTAATAATGAAACTAATATAATCTCCAGCGTGTTGCTCTTGCAAATCACTCCAAGTCCTATAAATATCGCACTAACAAAAGAGTGAAAACTAGAAAGTAATTTAAAAACTATTTGCATTTATTTTATGTTAGGGCTTTTGAATTTTTAATTAGCCATTACACTCATGGTCTAACCTTGATGAGTGCTAACAATGCCTATATGCAGTCGGTACATAAACTGTCGTCTGCTTTCGTAAATATTTATTTCACTTATTATTGAATTCCCCGAAAGATTCATAAATCATGGGTAATGTTTTAGGAGTTGAAAATACAGAGAGAGAGAGAGAGAGAGAGAGAGACGCAGGTACGTACTCGTTTGTATGTAGTTAACGGAAACTAATGCAATAACTAACATTTATAACCAAAACGTGTAAAAGTAAACAGACATCAGACAGCAACACGTATATGAATATAAGCATAAGCTCGTAACAATACACATAATCAAGCATTTATTTCACTATGCCATATACATACATATACAGAATAGATGTGTGCTTGCGTATGTTTGCTTATGTTCAACAATTTTCAAATCAAATTTCAAATTGTAAATCACTGTTTTACACTAAGCTATTATTACTATTTTTATAATTGTTGCTTATATACATATGCGTATTATGTTTGTATCTATATATATATATATATATATATACATATATATATATGTATATACACATATATACCTATATATATATACATACATATATATAGAAATGTGTATGCGCGTGGATATGTATCCTTTGTTATACATATATATATATATATATATATATACATATATACATGTACAATTCAGTCAGATAATACTATTGCTTGTATGTTAAATTATTTTATGAAAACCTTCGTTTACACTACGAAAATTGATAAAATAAATGCCTATGCCTTTTACATACGCGCATAACAGACTGAGTGCTTGCAAATATGCAAAGACTCGCTATTATACGGTTACACATACACATAAACTTATACGTTATATAATTATATTAAAATTTATGTAAAACTAGAAAGTTTACAAAAGCACGCGCTAACGCAAACACGACCGCAGCATGCATGTGTTATAATTTCTGGCAAAGAGCCGAACATTGATTAAACACCTACTGCATCATACATTTTTAATGCACCACTACTCTCGCTGGTACATTTGCGGCTTATTTATACGAATGAAAATGCGTTCATATACGTACGTAAATGTTTTACTTTAAACTTATTGTGCAAGCATATAACATAAATAAAATATTTGATATGTGATTATATCTCTTGTTAATGGTTTGAAATTTTCAATACGTACATGAGAGAGATAATTAAATAAATATCATATTAAATACCGGAAATAGTGAAAACAAAAAAATATTACCTTTATGAGATGCGCATTTTAAAAAGGACGCACAAACAACAAAACCAAATCTTAATATAATCCGTAGCATTGACATAAGTCCCGTGGAATAACTGTCGTCAAGTTTTTCCGCACATTTTGCACGTACAGCTCATTTTGAAGTCATGTCCCGCAATGGAATGCAACGCAGAAACTGTCGCAAAGTCTTTGACGCCTTAAAATGAAGAAAGAAGGGCCATCTTGCATATCTACCGTCTTAAACATATATAGCGCATTTCGTCAAGGACGCCCTTCACTAACATTTGTTTTCAATATTTCGAACTGTTTTCAAGCTTTGTGGCATATTATGACATCTTATGAAACTCGACAAACATATAGTGTGCATACAGTGCTTCCAGCCTTTCCTGAAATTTGCGGCAAAGGTCGCACATTAGCAGTCGTTAGTAGAAGAGAATGCGTCGCTTTGTTCATTTTTATTTTAAATAGATATGATAGTTAACCGTGCACTAAAGTTTGTATCACATAATCGCATTTTTGGAATGTAATTGCCTTTGAAGAAGGGCTTCGAATGGTTCGCAATTTTGTTCATTTACGAATTTATTAAGCCAAGGAAATACTGATGAAAATGTGAATTCCTATGGGGAGAGTGACTTTGAGTTCAAAAGCGTTTTCTTTCTCGATTGATATTCGATCACTTCTTCAGTGCAGTTAAGTCAACATGGCTTCAAACGCACGCAGATTCTGATCAATGTACAGCGAAGTTATCTTAACAACGACCAGTTTGCTCTGGTGATTAAAATATAAGCTCCCCTCGAGCGCAGAGAAATCGCCCACTATTTAGGTAGCAAACATAACTTAATTTAAACTAAAGTAAACACTGTTAACTTTAGAAATGCACACACGACTAACCCTTGACCTTCAAAATCATTACAATAGCAATAAAACAACAGAAAAAGCCCAAAATGGCTCGTTTCTATGGGATAAGGATTGATAGAAACGACATCTTTTGCACACCAAGTCGCAGTTTGAAAGATCCTCCATTTGATACGAGACTATTCAGAACATGAAAATGGATACCACACCGGAAGCAGCATCTCAAGTGGTAAACCGAATTGAAGCTGGACAGATCGAAACCCAAGACAGCATGACAGATATGCTGTTCGGCGTGTATACCAGCGATATCAAGAGACCGGTAGCTATACTCAGCGACGGAGAAGTGGCCGAAAATGAGTCACCACACAGCCTGATGACCGTCATTGCCATGCATGACAACGCAAGACCATATACCATTGCTGTAAAGCGCCAGTACTTGGAGGCGGTTGCTGGCGTGGCCTGTTTGAAGCCCAAATCTCAATCCCATTAAGCACCTATGAGAGGAGATGAAAAACAAGTACGTCACTTATGAGTCTCGGGGAGCTTCATTCCGCATTTAGGGAAAAATGGGACGGAAACTGTTCTTTAGGCTAGCGGAGGTAATACCTTTTATTAATTAATATATGTCTTTGCTACCAATTTAGTTGTTTAATTATCGTTTTACTCTTGCTTAAAATCTCCGACCCCGAGTGAGAACAATTCTCAAACCAGTGTATTTGTTTTATTGCTACTGTAATGAATTTGAAGGTCAGGGGACCATTATGTGTTTTTAAAAATTAATAGTTTGCACTTCGAAGTGAAAACGTAGGGAGTGGGCGATTTGTTTGCTCTCGATTGTATGCGTTACTACACTCCAGCACTTGCAGCAAATATTATTAGGTTTTTGAAGCTTAAGTAACATGGAACTCGAATTCAAAAAAGAGAAGAAGAAAAATATTGATAATCGACGATTCTTACTTGATGCAAACATTGTATAACAATTTTCTCAAAACAATAAGTTCAGATTATATGAAAACTGATTGAAAATTTGTATCGAAATAAATTAAGAAGAAAAAAAATCTTTTTTAAAAGAATTTTGACATAAACTTTTCAATTTTTGTCGGTAATTTTTATACTGAAAACTTTATGAAAAAAAAAAAAAAAATTTTATAAAAAACTTGTACAGGACATAGAAGTATGAAAAAGTTTCCCATAAACTTACCTACAAAAATTGTTCACTTAAATGCCTGTCATACCATTTGAATTTATAAGACTATACTTTAAATGCATAAATTTGTATAACTTAATATATATATATATATCGTTATCATCATAATGTATAGTCATCGTCTTTTTATTGTCAGCACTTATACATAAAATGATGAATTTATTATAGCTACAAGCTGTTCGTTCTTTTTCTCTTTTTTTTTTTTTTTTTCTTTTTTGTTTTTTTCCTGCTACTTCTGTAAAATTTGTATTGCAAACACAAAAATATGAATATTGAAATTGCATTTCTTTACACACATGTGTCTCTTCTCAGATCCCTTTCCCTCTTCCCTGCTGATATATTTGTATGTAGACATCCTGAATAAAACATGAATTGCAGTATGGGTTTTATTTATGGTTATTCCTTTATGTGCATGAGTAAGGAAAGTGACACGCATACGTACCTACCTATGAAGGCTAGTTGTACCGTGCTTCGTTTCATCATTTATCTGATTGTTATTGGGATTAATTGCTTATGTATGCCTAAATCAGGATTGTGTTTGAACGGACTGAGGGCACTTATGCATATATGCTAGAAATTAAAAAAATCTTCTCCCATATCTTTGTTAAGTTTACATTTTTTATTGATAATTAAATTAAAATATTTCTTTCTTTTATTTATTTCTTGATTTTTGTTTATTATTAGTCCGTTCTCCACTATCTATCACCCAAAAAATCTTGATTAGTGTATAAATATTATTCGATAAGACCCCACCAAGCGAAATGATTACAAACTCAAAAATATTTTAATTTATTAAAAAAAAAAAAAAAAATTGTTAAGATCTAAAAAAATGCTTTTTAATTTACACTCTTAGTTATTAATTCCACTATTAAATCTACCTTTACTGCGACAAGTCTTAGAGCATATCGCTAAATCCATTCGCAGTAATTATTTACAAAGGTTTGGAAAGGACGCCACAAAGTACAATAGCGTGAGATTTTATATCAATTTAATGATGTCTCCATACGCAGATATCGCTACCATGGCAGTTACCTCGCAGCTTAATGAGTTTTGAAACAGCAAGAAAGTACAGACATGAATTATAAGTTTCTCGTAGGGTGATAGTCACAACATACAATGTGATCAGTAAATAATCGAGACGCGTATCTAAAACAAATATCACCATCGCTCAACAGCGAACAAAAAGGGAATATGAATATGAACCATACCGTATCCCTGTTCTTTGTCTGTTCAAGTTCCCCTAATTATAAATATCAAAATAAAAAAGTAAAAACACTAGACCCATCATTAAATGCCCTACACCATTATTCCTATGATTATTTTTCAAAATAAAGTCTTATATTGGAAGTAATCGAAAAAGTTTTTACGATTCGAACTTTTTTCATTTCACATGTCGTCCTTGCGCCAAAACATATCGATAGTGCACCAAATGTCCGTAAAGTATACTGAAAATTACGACCCGTAGATTGAATACAAGAAAACAAGACGGCCAGGTGAAAGAACGGACAGACAAGGTTAAGTCGATTCAGAAAGACGAGATTGAGTATAATAACAGGCGAGTCCATCTCATGCCTTTCTCTTTGTTGCACACCTTCGCACAAGCTTAATAATCCTTGTACCGCAAGTGGCGTAGGTTTTAATAGCGGGCTGACACTTGATGGTTATGTTATGTACTTGGAAGGAATTTGAAAATTTACGAGATAAATTCACAATTCATTACAAAGTGACAATCTACAGAACATGCAAAGTAGGCAACTTTTAGGTACACCCCTATTTTCACTACACACACACACACACACACACACGTAATTGTCTTTGATATTATAATAATTTATTTGACCATATGCTTAAATCACAAGGAAATTTTTCCTCTTGCGTTCATCTACTAAAGTTGTGGGCTTAACTTTACTATCCATGTACAGACTGTTAGCCACTGTTTTGTCCGCCATCGTAAACTAAAGAGATAAAATCTACCGACTAAAGTTAACGTAATATAATAGAAATTCCCGGGTGCACCTCTGTACCGCATTGATTATCGCGTTTGACTGATTTTCACCATAACTTTCTGTTTGTCAACACTATGCATAGCGTACGATTTGGGTTCGTCCGTAGATCTACCTGTCAAATTCAATCAAAGCGTAAATCTATTTCTTTCTTTCTGTCGATTTGTCATCTCCTGACGACAAATACAAATGCATTTCTCTAATAACATGAAATGTAGTTTAAGTCATTTACTGTAGCGGGAACAAACTCGAAACAGGCCTAAAATTCTTATATGTGTAATAAATGTCTTTTCCAATTGAATTGAATGGAAATTGTTTTAAAATGAACGTTAAAAACGATCCCGATCAACCTATCGATGAATTCATAATTCACTCAAAAATCGATAATTATTCGCCCCAAGCGATCAAAGCATTATTAGTTGCCTTAATAACAAAAAAGAAAAAAAAAAAAAAAAAACATTTAAATTGCAATAACAATATTATTTATTAATATGTACTCTTTTTCTATTATAATTCAAATATATTTTCAAACAACCCTTTAGCTTAGTAAATCCTCTAGTTCTAAAGTAAAAAAGTTCGAATTCCAAGACACTTGACACATTTAAATCCCATTCAAGCTTTCTGCTTTGCTTTTTTTTTTTTTTTGTTTTTTTTTTTTTGTCAGAAGGGACCTCGTTTTGTTTAATACTTTATAATATGCAACATAGACCGTAATAAATTCCTTTGATATATATTAACATCGCATTGCACATATTTGTTATTGTAGGTGTGATAAAATCCAATAACAGCAGTGCCAGAGTGGCAAGGGGTAAGTATATAAAAATTCAAGTCTTAAATTTATGGCAAATGAAACAAATGTATTTATTTATAAACAAATCAGACAAGGAAATGCAAAGAAAGAAATACAATTAAATGAATAGAATTTTTGATTTGTAGCCAAGTAAACGTAAACGACAACCATAGCACTGTATTATGTACGTGATTATTTATCGAGAGAGAAACTGCATTGCTACCTTTAATAAGCCGGCAATAATTACTTACGGACGCCTGGTGTGGCCTCATATACGATCTTTCGGAAGAAGTCCTCGGATTCATTTATTACTTGCGTAAATGAGTTCAGATGAAATTGTTTCAGCGAGTGGTTTCTTTTCTCTTTAATTTACTGTAAGTAGAATTTCTCAAATCCAATACGACAGATGGTTTTCAAAACTCTCTGCAAAACAAAAAAAAAAAAAATGCCAAACTCCTTTGACCAGCTATATTGAGGATGGATTCTTGCGGCAGGCTATTTTTTTTTGTTTTAGAATCTCGCATCGGAAAAATATGACTTTGATATTTTCACTCAAAATTTTCAAGGTATTTGGCAATTGATTTTGCCAGAAAATGAAGTCCCTCAAAACGATGAAACAGGACTTAGTTTTTATCCAGCATTGATGTCACCGCGAGAATTGTTAAATCCCTTTCTTTTCAAATTGTTCTCTATTCGTCGCTTCTGATATTTTTCTTCAAAATTCTAGCACACCCTTGCGCGATACATCCGGCGTATGAGTGATATAATATGAAATGAGTTCATTAGCACTTTATTACGTGATCTAAACTGCATTTAATCTTCAAGTGATTAATATTCATGATAATCGAAACGGTTATTGAACGAAAAGGGGAAGTCCATGGAGGCGTAAATGTGTATATGTGCTTGAATTGTGAAACGCATACAACTAATCCAACTAAAGCAATCCACTTAAGTTAACAAACGCCACATTAAATAAATTGGATTACGAGTTAAATAGCAGAATGAAAAAGGAAATATTTAGGCAAATAATGTGTGTGTGTGCTTGTATGTGTATGCATTTTACATTCATATTTGTTTAGAACCAGACATCAACATGAACTTTAAACAATAACAAAACTCATTAACTTGAAACTCTTAACAAAAAATAACTAACAACTGCAATAATAACAAGAACAACAGCAATAGTACCGTGAAGTTAATACACTAACAAAGCGTTTATATTGTTTTAATTAAAAGCTTATATACATACGGGCATTAGTTTTATGCTTATATGTGAAATTTATAAACACTGCTAGCATAACTGTAGGAAATCATTACATAATTGACTTATTCCAACGATATGCCAAACATATATATACATGTATATATATACAAACACACATAGGCACACTCAATTTTCAGCAAAGTGGAAAGCATTATAAGTAAACAAACGGAAAAGGAACTTAAATAGAAATACAAAATATAAAATGAAAGCAACTGTTTTGAAACAACAACAACAACAACAACAACAGTAACAACACCAGCATATGTTAACAATCGTGAATGTAATATTTATACAAGTGAGAGTATGTACACGTATGATTGTCGTAACTTACAGGTACCAGCAGAAATTAAAACCCAAATAAATTGGCTTTTTTTCTTTAATTGCCTTTACAGAGAAAAAAATGAATAAAAAAGTATTCCCATGTTTTTACGTTTCACATACCTCAACCGTGAAAACTGCAGTTTTCCTCTTTTTATGTTTTATTTTTTATTTTCTGAACACAAGAATTTCCATATAAAGCATGAGCCGGTGCATGAAGATTGTAGCATTGCCCTTAACATAACAAGTGTTAACGCAAACAACACTATACAGTATACCTATACCTAGATCGGTACTGTTACACTTTTTTTTCTCTTTTTTTTTTTTTTATTTTTTTTATTTTTTTTGTCAATTACTGAATGCCTCTACCTCTGTCTTTCCTTTTCCATCTCTATCTATCAATTTCTCCTTTTCGCTCTCCCGTTTCCTTTCGCTGCGTGTGCATATGGGTTTTGCGTTAAAAATTTTAACACTATAACACGTATAAACACCTTTACGGTTAGTTGTTTCGTCAACAAATGTAACCACGTTTTAAAACCGTAAACCGTGTTCTTGAAACACTAACAAACGAACATATACGCACATAACATGAATAACAAACACACTTTATAGACAAATGTGTGGCTTATGCGTGCTCTGTAAGTTTGAGTGTTTCTTTTAACACATTTTGTAATTTGTATGCATATCCGGTTTCCGTTTTGCTGATTTAACAACAGCCCGCACTTTTATATAAACAAACAAACAAACAAACAAACAAACATACGAATGCACAGATAAATAAATGTCACGTTTGAAAATTCCGCAACAAAGTGAAACATTAATGAAATCTTATTTACTTTAGCTCACACATAAACACTACAACAATATATGTATAATTGAAAGTTGCAACCAAAACACAATCTAACAAAAACTACCATCGCTTATGCATTTAAAGAGCAAAAAACAAAAAATCAAAAAAAAAAAAAACGAATAATAGAAAGAAACACTCTCACAAACGTCGGCTTCTCGGTGCTCATATAGTGTTTGAACCGCCTTTAAATTATTATATGTTCAAAATTATATGAGATAAATGGCGCGCTTTTCAATTAAGTGTCAACACCATATCGTAGTTAACTTTATATTAATATCTTGCCCTTTTCCTTTCCTTTCCTTTCCTTTCCTTTTTTTTTTTTTTTGCTTTTATTTACTCTCCAATTAACTGCAATTTTATCTTATTGTCCTTTAGTAATTTGTGAATAGATGAGTTAAATGATTTGTTGATCTCTCTACCGGTTACATTTTTTAAAGAAGAGATTTTCTGTTTTTCTTTCTGCTTTCTTGCTTTTGACTCGCATCATAAAACGCCGTTTATATGTCCTCTCGTTAGACCAACAGTTTAATAACTAAACACTTGTTATCCTGCAATTCGATATCGTAAGTTTAACTTCGCTGGTGCTAGCATCGTTTTCCTTGTTTTACAGTTTTTTTGTTTTTTTGTTTTTTTTTTTATTTTCAATATGCGTTCGTACAACGGCGCTTGCGCATTGATTCAACGGAAATTTATTTCACCACACAAAAGAGTATTTATCTCGTAGACATCTTCTCCTTTATTTTAATAATGCAATGACTGTATTTGTGGTAAGAAAGGAGTAAAGGAAGTTATATTCATCGTAATGCGAATGTGGAGTACCTACCACCTATGGTAAGTATCTCAAAATGGTTTATTCGTTCGTAACTACAAGCGCCTTAGCGAAATGCCATTTCTTCTTCACCAAATAATTAGAAAAAGCTTGCAAATGTTTTCTTGCCAATACTAGAGTGTAATCTTTTCCCTAATTGCGAACATTATTAAGGAAAACGAAAATTTCAATTTCCTTTTTTTCAAATTAGATCAGGGAGTTTTTGATCAGATTTTTACCATTGCACAAGCAGTAATAGCAGTCTTCCAAGTAGCTCAAAGCAGATGGCGAGGCCTGACAGATAGATGATTGATAGAAAAGACCGAAATAGATAAGTGAGTTTGACAAGTTGCGCTGGTCAGGTATATATATATAGATTTTTGTCTGCTGTGTTTTTTTTTTAATTTTGTATACCGGTATGAAATAATGATAGATTTCTTAGAAAATCCCACGAAGCACAGATAGGGATACTGACGTGTAAAAAATGTGCGCAATTTCAACATTTCAATTTACGGTGCTTTAAAAAACCTCCATTTACGGTAACAAAAAGCAAAGTATTTAAACTTATGCTCAATTGTTTTGATTACATTTACGCCCTATCGATCTTCGTAAGTGATTTCCATTATTTGATTTTGACTCAATGGCTGATAGATAGAAGACGCTAACGGAGACGGCAGTTAACATTTACCTTTGTGTTAAGTCTTTATGAATGTCATCATATCAAGTCGGGAATTTTTTAATATATCGCTGAGATTGAAGGACTCGTTCAACATTTGATTCATTTTATGAAATTCGGTTACTCGGTTTTCTTTACAATTTACATGTTAAATGCATCGTTGTTGTTGCGAACATAACTGATTCACGTTCATTACAATTAAGATCACTATCACAATCGTTTGTTGCAGCAGACATGTTAACTCAACTATTCTCATATTTAATTTAATTAAAATAAAATAAATTGTGCTTTAACTGCATTCAACACTTTTTTCTTCCATTATACCGGCTAACTCAGCTATCTGAAAATCACTTTGCTCTAATGCTGGACTCGAGTTCATACGCGGGCACATAATGATTCAATATATTTAACAAAATGTGGAACTGAATGTTCATAGGGTAAATTTTGGAAATCCATTAGTCTAAAAATAAGAAGCTTCTTGGTTAATTGTAGGCTTATCATTTAACTGATCAGAGTTACTTTCTCACTCAATCTAACAAAGACCCTACACAAGACCGCTTAACCTATTAAAATATATAAAATAATACAAAGGTTATATAATTAAAAGTTATATAAACACAATATTTAAAAATTTTATTTTTTTGATGCCAATCACCGGATAATCGGGATATTTTCATTTTGACTAAACGTTTTCAACGTCCAAAGAGAAGCTTCAAAGAGAAACTTCACATAAAATATCTATGTTTCTGATCAGTATCAAATTGGGAGCCCGTCTAAGCATGTCCGTCCGTTCGCTCTTCCAAAATGGAAAAAATCAACAACCACCTATCCAACGTTATAAAGCAAAAAAATTTCCTCTAGCGTTTTGTAATGTTTTTTGAGGCAAAGGTGATGATGATCCCTCACAAGTCGGGTAAGAGTAATAACACATCCAGCCTAACAGTATACAGTATTTGATTGATGAGTGTTAAATACTATATCGACGTTGAAATACATTTTGGTGAAACAAATGATATAAGGAGCAGCGGTTGCTTTTAATGATTTCTTGGTCGAAGAAACCTGCAACACGAAAGTTATTGAAGAAATCTTTTTGAAATGTTCTTACGGAACGATGCGAATGTAATGGTGGGTGATTTGGCCGGGTTTCTACAAAGAAAATAAAGCATTTATATTATGAATTAGTCCAAATTTTTACTCTTATTTGTGGCAAATCTTATAAGAAGATGACATACATAACTGTGATCAGAAAATAAGATTAATTTATTTATAATATGAAAATTGTTTGTCAAGTCGATTATTCTTTCATATCACTTTCAAAGCACGCTCCGACCACTTATGCCGACGTTTTTTCCAATCCTCGAAACAGTCAGAAAAGGCTTTTTCCGTGAAAGTCCAGCCCAGCCGAGTCGAAACGGTGTTCCCTCCATGACCTTTTGAGTGGTCTGAAAAGTCGGAAACCACGTGGTATTATACCACAAACTAACTTAGCCATTTTTGCCGAGAAGTTTTGAAAATTGCAATTATATCCCACATAACGACTTTTCAGAATGAGATGCTATATGGGGAGTGGTCGAAATCGTGGATCTATTCAAACCATTTTCAATAGCGTTCGTCCCTGGGACAAAAGACGCCAATGTAACAAACTTTATCAAAATATCTAAAAAATTGCGACCTGTAGATTGAACACAAATTTACATGGACATAGATCAGATGGATAGACGGACTTACATCAATTTAGATTATGATTCAAATTATGATTCTAAATCGATCGGTATAATAAAGGGCGGCCCATCTGAAGCCATTGTGCGTGTTACATACATCCGCACTAACCTAATATACTCTGTACTAGAAGCGATGATTGTTGTAAATATTTCTCCGGTCGCAATAAGGCAGATACCGGCCTCAAAATTGGCATAGACATCGAAGGGTTTTGCGCGGAAATTGGGATTGAGAACACAGTACAACATAATGTTCAGTTTACTTCTATTTTCACATCAAGAAAAGTAGTTGTTTGCTTATTACTCATAAACTAAAACAACAAAAATTTTTGTATTCTCTTGGCGATCCCGCAGTAGGCGTACAAAAATGGAAAATATTAGTCACGATCAATCAATATTGCAAAGTAACCAAATTTCATTTCCTCCGAGTTTATTTTTTTAAGATAAAAACAAGTAAGAACATTATAGTCGGACAAGGCCGCTAATAGATATCCTACACCACTACACCTAATACAGTTATTCATTCGTCTTGACACACAGGCAGACGGACAAATGGACAGATGGAAAGTTTAATATTGATCAGTGATATATTTACTTTATAGTTTACTTTTATAATTTCCACTTTTCGATGGTAAACATAAAAATGGATACAAGCACATGGAGCTTAGACGAGAAGCTGAAAGTACCCTTAAGAAGCGGAAAATTAGATATTGGTTTTGTTACTAACTTAAAGTTCGATGAAAATATTTATGAAGGTTGTCCAGAATTTCGACATCAAAGTCGATTAACTAACGTGGCCGTTATTGATAATAAATTTTATTTATAATGCATTATCGAGCAAATATGGAACATACACAAAAATCTAGATAACATTTCCCGTCTCAAATGGTCGATGATATTATTATTATCTGAACGAATATACGAACCTGCATTTGCTGAAAGCACAGTATTTTCCAGGCAAGGCAATACCTGTTTAGAATAAGATTTAGAAAAAAATTTTCTAATTAATTCTTAGCTGTAATGAGGTTCTGCTTGTTGTCTTTATCTATGATATATGTATGCAACTTTGACTATTTCAACAGCAGACAAACACGCAGACATATATTAGACTGTAAAGCGGTGTAACAAGAATGAGTCAAAAATTTGAAAAATGCATATACGGATACCACATATAAATATTTGGGATATAAGTTTTGACAGAAGTACAGACAGAAGTACGAAAACGTGAGTACGTATGTAAAACTCATCACTTATAATATTATGCTATAATATTAAACAGTAATAAATTTGCATAGATATAAGCAAAATAGAAGAGACTTTTGCACTTTGAAGTATCACTGGCAACTCCCTCTGTGCTTAAGAAGGAAAATATCCGCTCAACACTCTATAATCATTATTTGCACCTTATTGCACAAGGCGTATCATATAAATAAAATTCTGTTTCTTTAAAGTGACAAATTTAATTTTCGTGTATTCCTTTTTCCTTCCAAGTTTAGCAATGTAATCATTCCCACAAAAATGCGAAATTCAAAGTCAATTATTTTTACAGTTTTACATAGCATCCATTACATCTCTTTGCACCGCCGATTCACCACACCCCATTCTTCATTTCTTGTGAGGACATATAATAGATAAGACTACTCCATGAACGACTATGGGAATTGTATCCGTAATAGAGCTAATCTTATATATGATCGAAAATATCTATTAATTAACTGAGAAAGCGTTCGCTGGCCTATCGGTATCAATTTCCCGATTTTTAACCTCCAATAGATGCTAATAAACATTCGAGTAATAGTCGAATCAGTTTCACATGTTGTTCTTGAAAAAAGTATATTGAAATTTTAAACTTAATCTGTCGATTGTTCACAAAACTTCAAAAATACGATAAGACAAAAACTGCTTTATATTAGAACGAGGCACACTTGGAGAATAATCGTCAGTAGGCAGAGAAGCTTCCAGCCAATTTTATTTTATTTTTAATCCTTTTCATTTAATTTTTTTTAAACTTTAATTTGGCGATTTAGTGAAACTCTAATGTAGACAATTGGCAGCAATATGCATACAAGAGTTTAAATATAAAAATTTTTAATTATAATAGAAATGCCGTCTTGCAAATTTTTAACACTCTTTGTAGTCACATAAGTTTTTGTGCGCAATTAATTCCTTCTAATTTTTATGCATCAATGCATGTCAGCGATTTAAAATGACTTGGAATATGATGATCAAACATGTTGCTGTAGAGATCGGCAAGATAAGCTGACTTTGTTTTCATCTTCAAAACAGTGAAAACATTTTAGTTGGCCACGACTCAACTTGCACTACTTCGTTAGATACAGTTATTGATGCAACGATTTTGCAAAATAAGGCGTCGTTAGGAAAGTGATCGAAGAAGCGCTCTCCTTAGGCGAGAACATATCGGTGTACCAGGTATCAGCGAAATATCTAAAATATTGCGAACTGTAGGTTGAACATAAGAATACAAGACGGATATATGATCTGGATGGACAGACAAATTCGGCTGAGCTTCAAAATGATTTTGTAAATCGATTAGTATAATAAAAGATGCCTAAAAGATACCTAAAGCATTTCTGGGAGTTGCACACTTTCACACAATCTTAACGCATCCTTGTACCACAAATGGTGTAGGATACAAAAAGTAAGATCCGATGGTTCCCCCAGACCACATAGCAAACTACAGTATGACTTTCAATTTAAGTGAAAGCAGTTTGTTCATCAGTTAAGAATATCTCTTCGACGCAGAACGATAGATAGTTTTACGTACTAACGTATTACTTTAAATATAAATGTCACACTTCATTGATAGGACTGATGATGGTATATGCGATATTTCTCCAGATCAAAACCGCGAAGTATTAATGTTTTTGGAATGTTTTAGCATTTCTGTTTCGTATTTAATCGCGAAAGGAAATTTTTCTGTGGTTCCTATAGAAAGCATGAGATTTGTAAATGACTCCAATTCATCGAAAATTTACCATTTAACAGACTTACCGTTTTGTAAACATAATCATGAGCAGTGAAAGAGAGTTCTAACTCTGTAACTCTTTATATAAGTCGTCGTCTTAAGTTCTAGTTTTAATGACCTTAATGTTAGCACAACTATTGAAATCTTGCAGTGTGGGTGTGTGTTTGAGAGGAAAGAACAAATAAAAGCTTATGTACTTACGTGTTTGGCACCTTTGGAAAGGCTGCTGTTTTCAACATATAAACTAACATATTCTACACATTGAAAAAGCAATACAAATTCCAATGTAGTGCTGATTAACATCCGACGCTAAATATTATTATCTTTAACGGACTCGCTTCATATAATAACTGTCTTATAATAATAATTATTCCAGGATTATTAAATATTGAACATGACAACGCTGCTCGTACGCTTCGCCCGAAAATTAGACGATAATTTTCTTAAGAGAAGAGAAAGAGAGCTCTTGTTCTTGCTTTTAAAAGTTGGTAAATTCTTCAAAACTAGACGCAAGGTATAAGGTTGAAATCGAAGATTAGGATTCCTCTCCTAGACATGAAGGCGAAGCACAATTATATTTATCCTCTACCACTGAAAAAAGTATTTTTGGTGCGAGGTGCAAGTAGCAATAAAAATGCTATACCGTGGACTTGTGCGTTTTCATGTAATGCAAAGAATGCAACGGAATGCAATTAATACGTAAATTTCGTTAATTCCATTTTCTCTTTTATTGTCAGTTTGAGTGGTTGACAGTAGTTAATAGTAAGTGTAGTCATCGCTAGATAGAAATATCTCTGATACTTCGACTGTGTCTTTATTATTCATATTAGCTACTCGATCAATCCTTAATTAGCAATATTTCATGGCTCGCATGGGATCGCAATTAGTGTTTCAAATGCTTTATTGAATTCATGTAAATAACATTAGCATGCACGTGAGCTTTGTGCAACTGTCAAAAATGGCAGAAAACTTTTTAGATTGGAAGGGAGTTTGCAAGATCTCATGATATAGCAATAAATTACCTTTCGGAGCATGTGCTTCTTCGTTTAAAGGAAAAGATGCTCATGTCGATGATATATAAACTCTTTTCACAATATCACATAGTTTCAAAATCATTTCTTTAAGAGCCGATTGATGTTGAGAAAAGGTTTGCAGAACAGTTTAGTTAATCCAGCAATTTTTGCAAAATTTTTATTTGCATATTTTAAGGCTGACAAATATTAATTGTCGAAGGTCGTGTTTACTGAAGCTAACGTAGTACTAAAGTAGTTTAGTAAAGTAGTAGTAGTAAAGAACGGTAATGTAAATAAATCGCAGATCAAACCGTCTAATGCGTGCAACCATAATAACCATGAAACACGCGCTTAGTCACACTAACGTTTCACTTAACGTTTAAGCTGTCAGGAAACAATGAGAGTATCGAACCATCTGAGAAAGTTAATTGTTTAAATATTTTTTATTATTCCTAACCCCCCCCCCCCCCCTCACTTCAGCCCACTCTCTCTCTTTCTCTCTTAAAAAAGCAAAAAGCGAAGACAGTGATAACATTCATCCTCATAGCTGTCAGCTATGCCTACGAAGTCGTTCGAAATTGGTCCATTTGTCCATCTGTCCAGTTGCCTGTACTTGCGTCTTTTGATATTTTTTAGAGGAAAACCCTAAATACCCACAAACGAAGAAGAAAAGAAATAAAGACAAATATTATTTAGGAATAATCTAACCACAATTCATAGTATCGAACAGAAAAAAAAAACAACAACAAAGAACAACATTAACAACAATTTGTAGCATTTTAGAGTATCATTACATAGTATTTTTATTTTCATTCAACATAATTTAGTGGCTTGTGTACGCTTAATAATGGTATTTAATATTATTATGCTTACTGCTGCTGCCGCTGCTCCTGCTGTAGCAGGGCATGTATGACTACATACATGGATATGTGGAATATATAAATTTTGGTTGTTGTTTTTTTTTTTTTTTTTAATTTTTTACATGCCGTCCAGTCAGTCGGTAGAGCAATTCGATTGGTTTTTTTTCAAGCATGCTTTGATGCTCGCAAAGGAAGAGTATAGAACGCTGTTCAAAATAAACTTTAATGAGTTTTCTCGTTTGTAACCACAAAAACCACTAAACCGGAATATAACATAAAACTTTTGCCTGCTAAAATTGCCAACTTGTAACACGTTTTGTTTTTGGTTTATGTTGTTAAGTTTTTTGTTATTTTTGTTTTTACTTTGTAAGTAAAATACTTGTAGTATTTTCCGTTTGTTCCTTTTTTTTTTTATTTTTTTTTTTATTTTTGTGTTAAGGATGTTACTCTTTTTTTGCATAACTGAGGAAAAGATAGATGTGTGCAAAGCAAGAATAAACTCCAAAAATTTGTTAGCCTAAAATTTTCGGTTTAGGAAACCAATCAAGTGTGTTTACAAGTTTGTAAGCCAAGCTGGTCGGTTATATGAAATTACTGTTACAGCAAAAGAATAAGCAAAAAGAAAGACGGAGAGAGAGAGAGAGAGAGAGGGCGAGAGAAAGGGGTATAGAAATCGAACAAACTTTTCGGTCAAGCAAAACGTAAAGTTATTGTGCTTAGTATAGAATTTTTAGCTGACTAAGTCAAAGGAGTCCCTTGCCTTTCTTATTAAGTAAATGACCGAATGAGCTGAAATATATGCATTAATAATTAAAGAAAGGCCAAACAGCTAACAGAAGAACATATGTGTAACAAATTTGATGAGTATTACAACAATTTGCAATACCATCCTCTCCTTCTTTTTTTTTTTGTTTTTTGCTTTTATCCAAAATATTTAGTTGTTATTGTTTAGTTTTTGTTTTTTTTGTTTTTGTTGTAATAATAGATCGACTATCAAAAGATATAGCAGTTTATTCATTGTATGTATTATCTAGAAATACGGGTCAGAGATGGTCCAATTTCTATATATGTACCTAAGCAGGGAATATCTTCAACTGATTTGCTTATATCTCCCTTTGGGGTCCTTCCATTGTTGTTCCACTTATGACATTCAAGGCATACAAGAGTAGACGAGTAGGTAAGAGTCGTGACTATCAAGTCACTGTTGACGGACTTAAATCTTAAGTGAGGTAGAGCTTACTTTGGTCGTAGCTATGGTGAGTTTTTAGTAAAAGGTAAAGGCATAAGACGTACCAATTAGGTTGCGACCACCACTTCCACACCTCTTTCGCCTTTCCTATTTCTTTCTAACTGTCACCGAATTAGACGAATAGTTTACATCCCCTGAGTGATTGATCATATTAGGAACAAAACATACAAATATTCTCTTGCGATCACTTTAACATTCTGAGTCACTTAAGAATATTTCATTGGCTCGCGTTCATTCAGTCTATTTGTTTTTTGCATCTTTACTACATCTGAAGAAAAAAAAAAAAAAAACAATCAAACATCGCATATATAGTGCAGTAAATATTCTTAATTAAGATCAGAAATTTTGCAGTGCTTTTACAAGTTTGCCCGCCCATCTATTCAGTTGGTTACTTTTCGCTGAAATGATACAAAAAAGTTAGATTAAGGGATGGAAGTTAACGAATCCATTCACAAGGTAGGGTGAAAAGCATTTTCGATTCATTCGCATATTATAATTTCCGTAGACCTACCTTTTATTATACAAGTCAAAGTTCAGCGTTATTTTCGGAATCAATTTAAATATATGTGTGCATTTGTCTGTCTGTCCGGGTAATATTATGTTATACATATCTGTTGTAAATATTCGCAGCGTTGCTTCATGAAACTTGGCAGGCTAAGATACTTTTACTCTGAAACGAATCCTACTGAAAATGAAATGATACAACAAATCTTTATGACCCCTGCCCATATTATGTTCAGTTTTGATAAAGTTGTTAATTTTTTACAAGTGCTTTTATACTATGGTTGGTACAAAAAAACAACAAGCCAATTTACAGCGTTTTATAATGCAAATTATTAGAGAATAGTGATAATTAGAACGAAAGGAAACAAACTGCGTTAAGCTTGAACCACCTCAGTGTGCATATCTTGCCGCGCCTTCCTTATACTAGCCCCAAAAATCAAACCGCCCAAAAAATCTGCTTCATATTACTTTAAGATAAAACTAAGTGAAGGCTAACAGTTTCATCCAAAACGAACAAAGTAGGTATAGAAAATTCTCTCGTCTCTCGCTCTTCTATATAGAAATTTTTCGAAAAGTTGCTTTTATAAACTTTTACTTCTCATAAATTCCTTAAATCGTAACTTTGATCAAGCACTAAACTATGGGTTAGAGAAGGCGAAGTTGGGTAGGGTATGCCATGGACAGCTTTACCTAACTGCGATAATTTAGCTTGCTTTCTTACCTAGTTCTTGGCTCAATTCTTTTTTTTTTTATTATTATTATTTATATATAATAGTTTTAATTACATTAGACATGCATACAAATGCATAATATTTTCTATCCTTACTTTATGAGGGTCGTTACAGTCTTTATTTTTTTTATTTCTTTTTTGCAATATTCGTAGCAATTACTTAGTTACTGAACAAACTGTCATCGACTGCTTAGTAATGAAAAAAAAAAAGGAAAATTAAAATAGCAAAAAACAAAAAACAAGCAAAAGGAGTGAAGTAAGCTGTTGTTGGATTTGTTTTTTCCCTTTTTTTTTTTTTTGTTTAATTTTTTGTTTTACGTATAGCGAGAACAACTAAAATCAACTGGCGCACAGCTGTCGCTAACACAAAAGTAATCAAAAAGTTTCGTTATATTGTGGTAAAAGTCATCAACATTGGCGAGTTGGCAAGCAACAATATGTTGAAAGCGCGTATATGGGAATGTCATAAATATGACTTGAATTAATGGCACCTTCTACAACAAAAACGTAGTAAGCGCTACACTACTGTTGCATCAGCACCTCGTGCGCACAATACATGGTTTTCTTGCATACATGTCTCTATGTGTGTGTGTGCACGCATTATAGCTTGTCATGCAATGTGTCAGCCACCACCACCAGCACCCAAAAAACTTTTGCAACAATGATCACAATGACGTTGACGGTGATGATGACCAGTGTGGATGTATCTATTACGTATTTAAAAAGCAGAAAAAGCAAACACAAAAAAAAAGCAAATCCGAAGTTGACAAAAGTCATTTTAATGTGGTCAAGTTCGCCATTAACAAAACTGAAAAATAAAAGCAAACAACAACAAGATAAAAAAGGAAATTAAAATCGGTGGTTTAATGATTCCGTTAATGTTTGAGATAAAGATCGATTAGTTTCGTAGAATTATCGTTGAATGCAGTTGCGGTAAAATAGTCTTCTACAATACATTTGTTATAGTGAATTTGCAACGCAGCATACCTGATGTTTCAATTATGACATTTTAACTGATTTTAACTTCATCTACGTGTACTACTACCTTCTAATAAATATTAAGCCTTCGCTAACTACAACTTCATATTATAATTTCATGCATTCTACTCGTATTGTTACCGTACGATCTTAACTCTCACCATAAATCTTTTTTCTTTTGTTTTCGTTGCTCTTTTAACAAACATGAATTTTTATCCAAGACGCGCTAAACTCTTCAGAGGAAATTTGTTTTTTTTTTCTCTGCGTTTTAATTGTAAGAAGATTTTCTCGCAATCGTGTGTGATTATTACTCGATATAACGATACATTTATTTGTCTATTATTGAAAGAGCTTGGGAGTCCATTGTAGTTAAGTCTAAGCCCTGGGCCTCTCGGTGGCATTAAACTAAATGCTGCTGTTCCAGCTGGTGTAGAGTTAAGACGAACAATTTTATTGGCAACTGTTCACACAACAATTTTCACTTGCTCTCTACCACAAAAACGTTTAAGACGTCACATGCAATTAGGCTTGCGTTCTTTAAAAATGACAGTACGCCGTCAGGCCGGTTCGAAGAGATTTTTCGAAGATTAACAATAAGAGCAAAGTTAACTATTGGTGAAGACCGTTAGAACGACCGATAACTTCTTTATATTAGAACTACGCGCTGTTTAATGTAATTTTCAGCAAGGTTTAGTCACACGTTGCGTTTATTTTGCTCGGGGATTACATAAAGACAAATTTTGACAGAAATGGGTGCGTAAGTTCGAGTTATATTAAAAGACACCACACACAGAAAACACCTGATAAACGTAAAATTAAATATTCAAAGACAAGTAGAAACACTATAGCGAGCTACGTCCCAGCATTAAGCACACTACACCACTTCATTTAATACAGTTATTCGTAAAGCAACTTGTCAAAACAACTCGTTATTTGGCCAGTGGGCGAAGGAGTACAGCTTAATATACGTTTGTAGCACAAGCACAGTACAGCGTATAACAATGGAATAAAGAAGCATGAGTTGAAATTTATGCAAAAACAATCGATGTTGTTTTATACATGAAATAGTCCACACTTGTAAGGATACAAGGCGGAGAATGTTTAGTAGGAAATCTCTTTCTCGTTCAATAAAACATCGATTAGGACAAAATCATTGCGTTTTCAAATTTCGCAAATTTAGATGAGCAACAAGTAGGGAACTCTGTCAAGGCGATCGTTTCGCGTTTCTGATATACTAAGGAATTGAAAAAAACTATATAAGAAATTATAAAGAACTCGCCAGCTCTCTCTATCTGTCTAAAATCAAATAATTTTGTGAATGCGACGTACCTGACGTATACGTGATATAAAATTAAAATTATTTCAATTATCCATACAAACATAAGGCAGTATTGTGTGGATATAATCTATAGAGGAGAACTCGAACGCTAAATTAATTAAATTCAAATTTCATTTCATTTAGATAAGAGGGTGTTGTTTTCTATTTGTTTTGGTTTTTCTAATTATTTTCAATTTAATTCTATTATACATGATATATATATGTACTAAAAAATCCCGATTGATTTAGATCGGCAGGAATACTTATACCTGTACCTATATGTATGTATCCATGTATATATGAATGTATGTATGTTTTTTATATATGTATATAGATAAGTAGATAAGTGTATGCGTAAGCGTAAAACGAAAGAAATTTAATTTAACAGAACGAATGTTCTTAATCAAAAAAAGAAAAAAAAAAAACATAATATATATAAAAAAAGAAAAAAAAAAAAGAAAAACGGTTGCCAATTGCAGCAGACCGACCAACATAACCATATTGAACCAACCGAAAAACAAATCGACCATCTAACAAAACCGATTAACTAACAAAAACAAAAAAAACAAAAAAAAAAAAAAGAATAAAGCGAAGTCTACTTGGTGGAACCACGGCAGTAAATAACAAATGAAACAAAAAAGACGAGAAAAGAAAAAAAAAAAAAAAATAAAACGGCATTGGAAAGTAGTAAACGGTTGAATTGCAACAAATCAAGTGCACTTCAAAAGCCATCAGTGGAATAAAACCGCAAAAGCAAATACAAATACCGAAAACCAACATATTCGCCTATACACGCACTAGCCATCATCATACTCTTTTAAGCACGCATATACAAACACGCGCTCGCTTACATATGTTAAACAAAAATGCGGCAAATTCTCAGAACGGATTCAAGTGGCTGACGGCAGGTGTTAGTATAGTCCGTAATACATTGCCTAAAACAGAGTTTTTGGGTGTGAGTTTAAACACATATACACGCACACATGTGCGCGCTCACTTACACACATACATAGCATATATAGTTTGTCGATTTAGATGGTATACGTATGTATGTATGTATGCGCATTTTGAAGGACAAATAATCAAGTGCATCGAAAAATTAAATTGTTCGATTGTTCGTTGTAGCTTTAAAACGCACTCTAAGGGTCATTTGTGGCAACCATTCTACTTGAATGCACTGAGAATGCAGGTTAGTCATAAGTGTTTACACATACATATATATATATATATATATATATATATATATATACATATTAATGCACGTGTATATCTAGATACGTATGTGCATGGATATGCATTGTATATGCAGTAAGAGAGAAATGTAGGCCGTTGATAAAAATGTGAAAACTTCGACCACATAAAACAGTTCAAATACCACAAAGTTCGAGTGTGGTTTACGGGTTGCTGCAAAAATCAAAATCAAAATGAGATTGAAATGAACATTCCGCACATACGAAAATAATAAAGGAAAAAAAAAACAAAAAAAACAAAAACAACCAAAAATTGCAATGCAAACATTGAGCTTTGTAGTACCTCTACAAATCTACAAATGCATTTCAAAACTTAAAAACATCCACACACGCAATCTTACGTACACACACACACACACACACACACTTACATTAGGTAGTCTAAAAAATATTGACGCATCCGAAAACCACAATCCGTATCTATTTATGACTAAATAATTTCATATATTTATTGATTAGACGCAATATTTATTATGCCACCTAATGCCATATATATATATATATATATATACCTACCAATATGTACCTACCAACATACGCAAGTTTAAACCAAAATCAAGCACTTAATTTCAATTATATGTAAAATACAGATTTTTTCGAGTTAATTTTTTCTTTATTCTTTATTCTAAAATATGGGTGAGTGTTTGTGTTTCTAGCTTTCTTGCTGCCAATTTCAGTTTCAATGTTATGAATGCGTTGTACATATCTATTTGTTCATGTATGTGAGTACGGTTATAGCAGAGGTTTGCTATATGGTTATAAACACACACTTACTTATGCAAACACTTATTACTTTTTATGCACATATACATACCTATACATAGATGCATATATACATAAACACATACTATCCGCCCATTTCGACTCCTAGTTCTATCGTTCTATCGTTCATTTATAAAATGAAATAACCTTAATTTTTTTTTTTTTTTTTTTTTTTTTTTTTTTTCTGCTGTAGTCTTAATGTTAAACAGGCCAAGTATGTTAAATTTGTTAAATTCCTAGTTATTCATTACTTTAAGGTGAAATACAATGTGTTTTTACAAAGACGTTACGTCGTGACGTTTGTTTCAGATGCCTTTGAGGCTACAATTTGTCAACGTCTATTACACTTAATTATAGAAAAATAAACCCTGCAAGCACGTCTTTAACTTATCCCAACTTTTTTCCAAAAGTCGCGTTCGGTTAAGGCAATTTTACCTTCGTTAAAATCAAGTTGCGTCAATCATTGAATGCGAAACGGTGCACACACTTCATAATCTTAATAAGAACTAAAGAAAATCGGAGGAGCCGAGAATCGATAAGAATTTATCAATTACGCTACTTCTTTAATAAAAGAGGGTTGCCTAAGATCATCTACTTGTGACGTCTTGAAATACTTGAGCCAATTCAATTCATATAAAATAGCATTGACTCACGAATTGAAACGAAACAACTACTAGAGGAAATATCGCTTGAGCTCATCGCCACGAAATCGTTCTAATCTAATTTAAATCGTGGATAAGGTCTACTTTATGCGCTGCTTATGTCGCAAGCGTCGTTAAGTCTTATTTTTTTTTCAGCAAATCAGATCAATTCAAGCAATCAATGGCGATCAGCATCATGGAGGAGGGATTAGTTTTTTCTAAATCGAAATTCGCAAAGGGCTTCTGTGATATGCTATTTGAAAAGTGAAATTCGATCGTAAGTAGAGTTTTGAAATTGAACAGTGATAAAATTTCGTTTCAAATCTCAGTCATGCCGCCCTTAGTTATATAAACGTTTATGGTTGCCTTAATTGTGGTGTGAGTAAAATGCTTTATTCAGTTGAAGTATGTTTGCCAAAAACTTGAAAAATATTTTTACAGTTAACGAAATATGTATGTTTTGTTGGTCTTTTTTTTTTTTTATATCTAAATGGACTTGTCCGGCATCGTGTCTGTATGTGTATATATACATATTATTTTTATTCACATATATTTTATAATAAAGTCCTAGAAATAACTGAATTAATAATATAGGGAAGAGCATGTGATGTGATCTTCCGTTCATCTAATTTTTTTTTTTTTTTTTTTTTTTTCATATAATTATTTATACATACTCTTATAAATAAAATATTAAAAATATCATAGAACATACAAACTCATGTGTAGTTGGTTGACTTTCGTATAGTGATTTTAATCATAATCACACACCTCGCCTGCTTTATATTTATATAAATTTGTATGAAAGTATATTGTTATTTAAGCTATAATGTGGCAGTAGCCGTTGGGAACTTAGATGAAATATCCGCGTGTTATACAGGCGCTCGTTGTTTCCTCTATTTAAATGCACTCATATGAACATCATTGTCAATGAGTTTAAGTAAATATTTGCGTTGAATAATTAAATGGCCTGAAAAGTTAAACTTATAATATTTAGCATGTTTATCAGCAGTGGGTCAAATGCAGAATTTTTCGTTGCAAGACTCATGTTTACAAAAGCGAATTTAAATTTAATTTCACTACAAAATTTACGAGCTTTTCAAAAGTAATAACAGAAAAAATATATATATAAAATTTCAATATGTGGGAAGGAGTTGAAAGCCTATTCTCTCAAGTCATAATCCTAACATAGATTAAATATCATGACTTGGTTCATTTACGCAAGTCATACACCGAACGCTGTTAAGCCTGGAAACGCTCAGTGTAGATGGATGCAAACACTCAGCAAGTGCGAATAACTGCTTAGGAGTTCATCACTATGGACAAAATCAATTCTGTGTTTTTTTTTTTGATATGAGCAATCATTCAAGGGATGTCCCTTATTGTCAGTGGGAAGAGGGAAAAGAGAAAGAATAGGAAGGTGGACGCCGTCGCCTGAAGGGGTTCAAAGAAACTCTGCCGTCCTGCCGTATTTGAACCGGTGAACACTGACCTGACTGAAGACGCGATTCTCACCTACCCGGCTGCTCAGACGGAGATAATCAATTATATATTTCAACAAACTATAAACATAAATTTTATGCACATACGGATAAACTTTTGAGTTTCGAAAATAGAAAAGTCAGCAAAAAAATCGGGATTATTCTCTTAATGTTAATGTAATGAGGAATGAAAGAGAAGGCTTATTGACCCAATAAAGTTCACTATGTTTACCATAAGAATTCGCAATTATTGCTATAGATGGTTAAGCAAATTGACTATGCTTGTTGTGTTCGAAAATGTTGCTATCAAAGTTAATCAAATAACATTTAATAAGACTAATAACCAAAGGCAAAGGCAAAAAAAAAAAAAGAAGAGAAATACTAAATGCATTGCTAGTTTTATTAAATGCTTTTCTAGCAGCGTGCGATGTTGCTTACCGGTTCCCTCTTTATACGTAGACAATAACGGCTAAACAGAAAGATGGCGTCGAAACTTGGAAAATGTTATTAAATGCCACACTGATACAAAATGGACAGATGTTTCGTTACTAGTACTAATTAGATTTCGCAGTTTAGTAAACGATGATACTGGTTACGTACCTGTTGCATTAGTCTGTGGTACAGCTTTACAAGTACACGGTCAATTCGTAGCTGAAAGGATTTAGTCAGCAAGTAACGGCTGGGTAGAAACGTTTTGCGAGAATATGCAAAACATGCAAGCTTTCAATGTAAGTCGACACGGAAGTACACCTTGGTGTGTTGCTCGAGATATGACATGTTCCGTATTAAAGCCTTTACCACCGTCTCATACTTATTTCTCACAAAGTTACTAAACGCACTAATAAAGTGTTTATAGCCAAACTAAACAACGCAGAAAAAACCGTATCAGCTGATAGATTGAGACCAACACAAATCGCTCCACCAATCGATGATTCATCCGTGGCACTACATGAAAACCGCGAAAGAATCAATTTTGGCAACGGCAAAGTTCTCCATTTCAAGTCAAGTTGAACCTGAAGGAGGATATTGTGGGGATTAACAATAGTTTTACAATTTAAGTTAAGAAAAATTCAAGAACTATTTAGACGTTAAAAAAGTTGGCAGCTTGCAGAATGATGACCGAATGGCAGAGTGTCGGAATTCAAATTTTCTACTAAAAATAAATTGCGGTCGATTACGTCTCTGTGACAGACTACTTTATTATTGTGAGTGTTCACTGCATCACTATGTTCGATTAACAACAATTTTGCAACATCACATATTCATTAGAAGAAAGTCGAGTTTTGCCAGTAGTTAACGAAATGGTTCAGTCAGTTATCGTTCAACGAATCATAAGCGGAAAAGTTGCGACCAATCTCTGTTGCTGATAATATAGACAAAAAAGCAATCAACGTTATATCTGAAGGTCTTTACTATTAACTTCGTTGTTTACTAACGAAGCTCTCTCAATATCGCAGACCAGGTCTTCACGTGTACCCTAAAAATAAAACACTAAAATATTATTTAATCGCACTGAATGCTTTGCAGAGGAATGTCCACGATGGACATAATAACGTTTCCACAAAATTACAAAAACAAAAAACTGCAAAAGAAGGATTATAAGAGCAAATCTTTTAAAAGCTTGTACGTCGTTATAAAAGCTAAGTAAACCTTACTTGTTGTGGGAGGAAGTGACCATTTTTGTCAAGGAAGATTACCGCGAAGAGAGCGAATGTTAATTGGACGAATGATAATTTTATTGCTAAACTTGGACGTTCCTTAGAAATTTTTTGAAAATAATCCGTCTTCAATGCACAGGGAAAAAGGGAAGGAAAACAAAAATTGTCATTGCAAGTACAACAAAGTTATGGAAATAAAATTTACAAAAGATTGTGTGATAGCCATGTTTTCAGTTTCAATGGACTTCTGGGCCACAGCCAATATTAAGTTAACCCAAACTTTTTTTATTTAACGCTTGAAAAGTTTACTGCGGTATTTCACAAATCTATTTCGCAATGATGTTAATTTCTCAAGGTTCTTACGATTGCGGAACGATGAATTTGAGTTTACAACTGATCAGATTGGAAAAATTGAAAGAATTATCACGTGATAGCTCGCTAGAATTAAAGTTTTAAAATGAAACCATAAGTCCGTCCACCACCTTAGAGTGGGGATATGCTGATGTTACTACAACGTTTTGCAGCACGTAAAAGGAAACTTTAGTGATCCCATAAAATGCATATAGCGCTGAACAGCGTCCATTTCAGCCTGCCTGCCTGTTTGCTTTGTTTGAATCTATTTAATTTGTAGAAGCCCCCTTTTTACTATATCGATCGGTCTATTTCTTTGATGTAGGGCATCAATCACAATCTTAAGAGTTTTTCAAATTTAGGTTTTTTTGTTATAAGCGAGCTACAACACAAATTCCGAATCAGGAAAAGCTAATAAAAAACCCATAAAAGAACTCCGACTTTAAAAATCTGTCTCTATATAGAGCAACGAGAGATCTTATAGAGTACATATATATGCTTGATCAAAACCAATTTTTGAATGAATCTAGACATGTCTGTGCGTCTGTCTATCGCCAAATTTAAGATATGGCGTTCACATATCTCAAAAACATTGAATGTTCTGCACGCCCAACTTAAAAATGGGCTAAATCGATCAGAAGATACGTTCACAGTACAGCATCAATTAAAAACATCTCTTCAAAGTTGTACAAAGAGTATAAAAGCTTAACATCATCCCCACGTGTTAAATTATATTTAGGCAAATCATTTATAAATAAGCAAAGGAGAAGCGGGCTAAGATCGCACAGAAAGTTACGATTCTCCACACTCTCGAAATTTTCATTCCATTGGCAGGTTGTTGATGATGACAAACCATTCTGGGATAACTGCAACATCACTTGTACTTTGTGAGTATGAAGTTGTTGCCCTCTCCGAAAAGCCAATGGACGGTGAAGTTTAATGAGTATATAGTCCGGCAGACTATTCTTTGTGTGTTTTAAAAATCAGTTTAACTGTACAGCAGGACGTAGCCTGCCAGCCCAATCAATTCAGACCAAACTATGTTTTCCACGTTTATTTCACAAAATTTAATTATCACTTGTTCATACTACATATCGCATACTTCCGAACTCGGAGAAAGTTCGCAAATTTCATCACTAGCTTTGCCGCTACAAATGCATTGCTATCTTTACGAAAGCACTTACTTAATCAAATTTAGGTATAATGCACTTGATGTTAAAATAAGCAAACCAATGTAGTTTATTGATTACTTGATAGAGCCACTAGACCATTTAATCGAAATTTTGAAAGAAAATTGCACAATGGATTTTTATTCGATTAGGAACACGAACCAAAGGCGCCATTTCATATCACATGCTTACTTAGCATTCAAGAAGACGTTAAGTAAGTTATTCGCAGTGCCCTTATTGTAGAGTAGTGCTCCACACTCTCTTGGAAAGAATTTGAATAAGTGCAGGGGGAAAGAGGAAGAAAAAGGACTTTATTCCCAACCAATCTGCTGGCAACCATAATAAATCTGGTAAAGTTTCTGCAGACTTCTTAAGACTTAAAAGCTTTCTCAGAAATGTGTATATTCTTCTCGTTAGGATTATTATTTAGCAACAGATGTTACAGACAATTTCCCTTAACTGATACTATTCTTAAATCGTTCGTGGAGCACAGAAGCACGCCTATCCAATTCCGAAAACATTGCAACGATAATAATTAATTTTATTGCGAATGTTTGCTGTTCTGGATAAACCCGATGAAAACCTATAAAATCCTTTAAAGTCTTATATTCTGTGTAAAAATTGACATCATATTGATGCTAGAGATGAGCAAAATCAAAATAAATATCTGCGTTAGATTATGTTGAACTAGCAGCCCTCGTTGTAATAAAGTTCCCATATGCAAGCAATAGATTCGCAAAATCTTCGTTAGACGATGAAAACGTCTAAGCCATTTGGGGCGTTACAAAGTGACATAAATAAATTACATTCAATCACACGAGGAAGAAGGAAATCTATTATGATATGATAATTACGACATTAAGAATTCATAAGGAGTTAGAGGCAATTTGTCTTTTTCCACAATTACAACTACGACACGGTACACGTAACAATCGCAACTTGTCAACAACTTTCGCGGGAAAAAGGTAATGAGACATGCAGTTAACTTTCTTTAAAAAAAAATGTGTTATCCAAATAAGCAAACACTTGCTTATTGCACTTGAGCAGATGTTACAGATGTTAAATCTAACGTAACATCGCTTAATTAAGAAACCTATTAAACGAGTCCACAATTGTCCCGGAAAGTAAAGCGAGCATTTATCATATTTTGATCAAAAATTTAATATCTATCTATAGAACAATTAAAATAGCAAATCTTGCCGAAGGACATCTCTACTTGTACTTTATAAAAAATTGGGTATGCAATACTGTGCATGATTACTAAAAGTGATAACAAATGAATGCCGTACGGGTGTCTAGATAGATGCAAAATCGAAATCAAAATCGAAATCAAAGATTTATTTACTTTCCAAGCATTTAACATTGTACTCTCAATGCATATTTCCACAATGAAATATTTGCCTTATAAGAAGATATATTGTATTGCTGTTATGTTCAAATTGTTTAGCTTTGTTAAGTATTTACAGTTGGAAATCTTACTATATATATATATATATAGAACGCACACCATTCACTAACGCACATGAATATTTGCATAGAAAATTAAGTGCATAACAGAAATTTCATTAAAATTGATTCCTTACAGATTATAAATGCGCACACACACATATCGTCGTAAGCAAGCCATACGTATGTGTATGTTTCTCCGCATAAAAGGACATTGTTAATTTTGAGATAGTAAATAACATAAATTATCAATCAAACAAAACCGTTATTCCATCATCATCCTCATCATCATCATCATCATCATCATCGTCATCGTCATCGTCATCGTCGTCGCCATCATATATACCGTATATGTAGATAAGAAAGTATGTGTTTTGAATACATAAATATGCAATGCAATGCAAGCATGTGAATGCGTCAATGTCAGCGTGATAGTGATGCACAGGAGGAATAATCAATAATAAATACATTTAATCATCATCTGGCCAAATAGTAAATGGCCAAATGCTAAATGAATTCTGTTGATATGTTAATAGGCTTTACTTTGATTTCGATGTCTTCACAATAATTAATAATGAAATTTAGGCTTTTGGTTTGAAGAATTATTTCTTTGTCTCTTTGTATTTACGTGCACTTTTCTAGATAATAGAATTGCAAAATCTTATTACTTGTTATCGTCCTTGTTATTCTTATTCTTATTCTTCTTATTATTATTATTATCATTATTATTATTGTCATTATTATTTGCGAAGCAATAAACCTAAGAGTATTATTTATTAGAAATATTTCAGTTTACAAGAGTCTTTAAATGTGCAATGAATTTTCTGAGCAGACACATTGTGCTCACAATTTCACCCAAAACACATGCACATGCACAGCAACAGCAGTGAAAAGGACAATTTCTCCAAACTATTTAAATGCATTATGTTAAATATCATAATTTCAATATAATACGTCCTTACTTACACAGTGGCTTCACTTTGCAATTAAGCACATCATTTTTGAATTTTGATATGTCCTCCTGAACCGTAAACTAATTTATTCGAATTTCAATCGTTGAGCATTGCGTACATACATCATAATCACATTTCAACTCGATTAATAGATGGTTCCAATTATTCTCATTTTAATTGCTCCTAAATTACGATTAACTCAATTTTTTGTTTTTTTTTTTTTTTTTTGCAATTATCTGCGGCTATATACAATTATTGCTAAGCTTTATTTATCGTTTATCCGATTTTGCACACATTTTTTATTCAGAAAAGTGTTTTCTTTCTTTTTTTTTTTTTTTTTTTTTTTTTTTTTTTTTTGTTTATTTTCAACATTTTTCGAAGCACAGTTTCAGCTCAGCTCAAGCGTAATGACTGCCATATATCTTTTCAGTTTTATCGTCGATTATTTCCGCCATCTTGATCGCAAAGAGCTTTTTCTAGTACATGTGAATATTACTTTGGGGACAAGATTTGACTCGGCAGTATTTCTGGCTATTTACGTCTCTCCCATGTACCATTTCTTACAAAGTTTGGTTAAAGTTCTTCAGTTATTTTTTTTTTTTAAAGTATTCCAGGTAACGAGCTAATTTTCGACACGATAAGACAGTGACGATAAGTACTATAAATAAATTATCCACATTTGATTTCGGATTTATAGGGGAAGCGTGAAGAGAAGAGTACCATCATAATAATAAGCACTTCTTACTCCAAGTATGTATAGATTTATATAATCATTTCATTCTCTAATAAGAGAAGTTTTATGTGAAAAGTGTCTCATATCCCTAGCGAGCACCTGTAAGCTATAGACAAGTAGTTTAACATTTACTTATTCATTTATCACTTGTTGTCACAGTTCGTTTGGCATTTTGCAAAAGAACACCTCTTATTGTCTCAAATCTCTCAAGTGTGTTGAATGAAAATTTATTACAAATTCTGTTAGACTAGGATTAAATAACTTAGACCATGCAGAGAAATGCAGCATTGCTAGGGATTATGTTTACATATCAACTGTAATTGCAGTTGAGATCTAAGGATGTAATGCTTTTTGTTTGTCTACAATATTAAGTGATATTATCAAAATTTGTGAAATAATTTCCTATCTAAATAAAGTTTATTTCTATTAACATACATTATATTTTATAAGGGAAAATATAAAATTTAATTTTATCAGTATTTCTTTTATTCTCAAGTTAAATAAAGTCTTTATTCGGGTTAATGTTCATTTCCAACAGAACTTGCAAAAGAAAGAACTTTTATGTGAAACGAAACAAATAATTTGTTATATAATTGCAAGTTTGATTGAAGATGCATTCACTTAATGCATCCCATAATGCATCGCATATGTTTACATGATTTACTTTAAAGTCTACGGAAATGTTTAATAAAATTGATAAAACTTTTAAAAGAATTTCATTCTTCTTTAAAAGAAAAAAGGCAAATGATTTATTTATAAAAGGATAAATGACTTTAAAAAAAGTCGAGTCAAAAGTGATCTTTGTTTGGATTCATAATCTAATAAGAGCACTTTTGTTTTGCATGATTAATTATAACGATTAATATTATATGACAACACAAGTTAAGTGACAAATGGTTTCTATGTTTTGGTCAACGAATTTGGTCTTGATGAGGTGAAATACACGATCTACTTCGGACTCGATTTTTGGATATCAAACAAACTAACTCATCATTCTATCTTTATGAGAGTAAAAGTGCCAACGAAATAGATAAGACCGCCGTATCACAAACCATCTTTCAATCCAAGTTGGTGCTAAAGTGCTATAAATGAAATAACGAAAAGAACGTGTAAGTGTTCTTCGATGCTAGACATCAAAATCAACGATTTTGCATTTGGAATAACATATTGACAGCGTTATCTCTGTCTGCCTGCGCAACTATGTAAACATGTATGTGGTAAACATGCTCCCGTTCGCAAAAGTGAACATATCGCCTACCTATCAATTTGTAAATGAATTTGGGAATAATCTAAAATTTTCAAAGGGCACGCCTACAAGACAAATACTTTTTTTCTGAAAATAGAAAAAATCAATCGCGCCACCCAATCTTGCAGAGAAAATTGAGTAATTTTTCCTTGTTTTCGTCTTTTTTACGATAACAGTAATGGGTATAGAAGATTCGATTACAATTTTCTTATTTCTTTTTTTTTTTTTCTCGGAGTCAGAAAGGTCCACCTGTAATCTAAACACTTTGAAGACCTTCCTCTATCTATTACCTCAGGCTATCCGTTTATTTAAAGATCTAAAATATAAGTTAAGATATTTTAAGCAATGGCTTTAATACATACTTTCAATACAAAGGTTTGGCATTAAGAAGAAGATATTCCTAGAGAAAACATTTGTTGTTAAATGAAATAAGAAAATCACCTCCCATCTGTTCTAAAACTAATTCTGTACCCATTGCTAATAATACTAGATGTAAAAGTGGTACCCCATCAGCTGTCGTTATGCAAAACATTTGCTTCCTTGAACAAGATGGTAATAAGTATTTAATTCAAAGTATTGTGTACCGCTACTCGCGTCTGCTTCCATTCCATACCCTATATCACTTGTGGTGCATAGACATAGTAAGTTTGCAGGCATGTATACAACACCTACGAGGATGGCAGATAGACGCAATTTTTGTTATTTCAACCGGAAAGTGATTCTGGACCGGTTTAAGGTTGTCTGTCCGCCTAAATTTATTTTGCTCAACCTACAGGTTGCCATTCTTGAAGTAATTCGATGATATTTGCTACACCCACAAGTTTTGATTCAAAGACGAACCTTATCGAAAGTGGTTGGAATCGGACCTCTTTTTCGATCACTTCCCTTATAGCACTTTGTTTTGCATAGTCGTTAAATGACTAACTGCATTAAGTGAAGTGGTGTAGAGTATTTAATGATGGACCCTGTTCTCCTATAGTGATTTTACTTGTTTAAGCGGAATAAGAATTGTTTACGTATAGAACAACCGGCAATAAAATAAAAAGACACATTAATATCAATAGTATCCTATATTTAATTGCATTTCACAAATCGAGATAGTGAGAAAACCGAGAGAAATAAAATGCCAAGTAAAGGAAATAAAGAGCCCTATCTACAGTCGAGTGAACATTCCTTTCTTCAAATAAAATAACTCAGTACTCCCACTACTTATTCAAACAGGATTACATGGATTTTATAAAACTCCGAAACGCTATTTTCAATGCCAGCGTGCGCGCAACAATTTCCAACATTCCAGACCTTACAACCCAGGCAGACAGGCTTTTAGACTAAAATCGATTTAGAATTTGATGTTGATCGAGAATACACATACAAAGAATGTATATATCAATTTATATAAAACTATAAACATGCATACATCACATACATCGAACTCGATACATGCCATAACAAAAAAAGGCTGGTATTATTCTGGAGTATTGCCGATGTCGTACCTTAACAATACACTAAACTAATATAGTTGTCCATTGAAGTCAACTAATATGTGAGGTTGAATGTAGCTTTGTCTGATTTGCGTTCTCTGAATTTTCATTCGCACTGCGATGGTTAATGTCTTTATTCAACTGTAAAAACGAGAAAAAGAATAAATAATAGCTAATAGTGACTCTGATAATATTGACTCTTGGCAATATCTTGTGTAGAAGACCACTTCACATGGCTGACCCTTTTGCAAGCTGCTTGGCACAAAACTATTTCTAAAATAGCTTTCTACTAAGTTGTCCTTGCGCCATCGGCTTCTTTAGCCGTTTTTCGTCAATTGCTGTATTCAGATTGGATTACTGATGGAATTTCAATCCAAAATAATGGCTATTCTCTCTTTTCCGAAATAAAAATTTCAACTTTCCACTATCTAAATATGGCAGTCGGCAACTGAATTAACACTATAAGGGTTTTGCTAAGCTTGGTGCTTGCAATCCCTACAACATTTGAAAAACTAATAAGAGGACTAGAGTTATTCTTTGGAGCGTTTGGATCATTTTCAAATTTTTTTTCAAGTTTGCAGGCGATATCTTAATTTTTACGGACGGGGGAATGTTTACGAGAGACACTACGGGGTTGGGCAGACGGACGGATGAATGGTCGGACGTACTCAGGTGCATTCCGTATTTGAAACTCGCCAAGAATTTATATGCTGCATAGAGTTTTGTAACCTTCCTTCTGTGCGTTATAAAAGATTTAAAAGAAAAAAGAAAATTGTGTGTGCATGTATTATAGCAACGCCCATACGTTCAAATTTTTGTAGGTTTATTTTCTGTAGTTTATGTGTAGTGATCAAAAACAAATTTTTTATTTCTCTTGAAAAACATAGGTGTCCTCACTTGACGTAGTACTGTGGGCATATCCTTTGACCGATTTGGTCCATTTTCAATACCAACCGGCAAGCGAGAGCTTCCAGTGCCGAATTCGAAGTCAATAGCTTGATTGTGGCGGCCAGTAGAATCCTTACAACAGACATTCAACAGACATGTTTAGTCGATTCAGAATTTGATGCTGATCAAGAACAGTTTGTGGGCGCCTGTGAAGTTTCCTTTTGGGCGTTGCAAACATATAGACAAAGCGAATATGCCCGTCATCCTTCACTGATGGTTATGAAAAAGAAGGAAATTATATTCAGATTTAATCTAATTTTTAAATTTACACTCGACTATGTTAGTGTGCAAAAAAGAAAATATCAAGCTGCAGTGAACAACAAAATGTTTAGGAGCGAGAAAACCGTTGGCTTTTGTTGTCACTTTGCACACACACATTTATTGTATATATTGTACATTTGAAATAAGTATAACATAGAAAAAAGCATTCAAAGACAATAAATAGCATAAAGTCAATCGTCATTGTTACAAAAGTTTTCATACGTATCGCCGAAGGATGGGGGGTGTGCTCATTTTGTCAAAACGTTTGCAACGTCCAGAAGCTTCAGAAAATCCACAAAGTATGTATATTCTTGAGCACCAAATTCCGAAGCTTGTCCAACTGTCGATCTGTCCGTCTATGTAATGTCTGTTACAAACATTCTCATGGCCGCAAAAGTGACTTCCAATTTGGCGAAAACATAGAAGGTTCTCGCACGCAACACGGTATTGAAAATGGCCAATCAGCTACAGTATTACGGGTTTTTGGCTTCTTTGCTCACTACGTGTAAGCTGCAGAAGGTAAAACTACAAAAATTTGAACATATGGTTTTTGAGCGCTGCTATAATACATGCACAAAAATCGTAAAAAATCGGCCATGTCTATTCAGTTTTATAGTGTGTCATATTTTCTTCTTTTTTTTCTTAATCTTTTATAACGCAACGAAGGAAGGTTACAAAACTCTATCCAGCATATAAATTCTTGGCGAGTTTCAAATACGGGATGCACCTGCATATGTCTGTCCATTCATCCGTCCGTCTGCTCAACCCCGTAGTGTTTGTCGTAAACATTCCCCCGTTCGTAAAAATTAAGATATCGCCTGCAAACTTGCAAAAAAATTTGAAAATGATCCAAAGCGCTCCAAAGAATACGCCTATAACGCCCACACGTCTATACAACAAAAACTGTGAACACCTTTGTCTTCCGTGTTTTTGCTTGTTACTCATAAGGTACAATACATAGACCATAAAAAATTCCACTTGCATTCTAAAAATAGAAAAAATCAACCGCGCCCACCCAATGTTATAGAACATGAAAATTTAGTTCTTTCCTTTCGTTTAGGATCACGGTAATGGGTAAAAGAATTCACTCACGACCGAATATAATTTTCTTATTTGCTTTGTTTTTTATGGTCTTGTTATGGTACAACATTTTTTACGTGCTCTTAATGATAGTTCGTAGCTTTTAATAATCGTGCATGAGGTCTTTAAATGCCTATGAAAATATAAGACAAGAAATATGCAATTGAAATTCATAACAATGAGTCAAGTGTTCAAAGGCACACATTGGTCGTTGCCTACATTAACGTACAAATAATTTAATACAATTTATTTTTTAAACCAATCGACATGTTTAGAAGCAAAAAACGAAATTCAGTGTGCTTTCATCCGTAAGCTTATCATTTTATAAGCTCAACGAGACAAAGACGAAAGCAAAACAAAAATCAAAAAGCATCGAATTGCAGTCACCCTCCTCTAATAACTTTTCCTCCATAGACATGAAAAAAAGGTCGATTAAGTCATTTCGCTTCTCATTTGCATATGAAAGCCAACTTTGAATCAAACACCGTTAAAATGAATCATGACTTTGAAGTAGCATTAGTCTTCTGTATATAAGAAAAGGAAAAATCTCCAAGTGTAAGAATTCATTTACTATTATTGCTTTATCATATGAATCGCATAACAATTATGTATGAAAACATTTACAAAACATTTACAAAATCACTGAGTATGCTATATATGCAACAGTCTTCCATATTACATACCTGTTTCTTTGTACTTTATCTACACATGAGTTCACGCATATGAAATCAAGAAGACATCAACATCAAAACAACATTTTCAAATTTACTAATCTGAAGAATTTCTCTGTGTTCGTTGACGTGCTTACGTTATAATCTAAACTTCAGCACATTTCTTATATAACTTGAATTCAATCCCACCAACCTTATCAAATATGTTCGAAAGAAAGGGAGAAAAATGCGAGTCAATTCGAATCGCTTGTACTCGCTACTTGCCTAACTATTCGAATAAAATTAATTAAAATATAAAGCTAAACAAAAAAATAACTGCTCTTATGGTATATGCATCAGTCCGTTTTGTTTCCGCGAAAAAAATTTAATTAACACATAACCATAAGCAACTTGCTAGTCTATTATTGTCAGGAAGACCGCTGAAAATCGGTTGCTGTGTCAACAAATCTCGCAAACGAACTAAATCACGAACAGATGACATAAATCTCTAAAGTGGACAATCGCAAGGCCATAGTATTTCTTACTATACAACAAGCGTATATTTCTTACAAAAAAAAAAAATAGAACGAAAAAGAAAACCCAAAAGAAGTTCAGTGAACGAGTGAATGATGGAATAACGCCCATGACTGCACGTTCTAGAATGTTAATGACTGAGATGTAAACACCATTTTCGTAACTTCACAAATGAAGAGTCCTGCATATCTTTCGAAATTAGATCGATGCTAAATTCATATCTAGTTAATAGTTACATATAGGGCAACTTAAATGCTAACCAATTGTTTACAAAAGCGGGCTTCCCTAAGTACTATTCGAGAACTTTCATTAGACAGATTCCTAGGTGTGCGTTCTCTTCTTCATTCGTAACCATCACCATTTGTCTGTCCGTCTGTCACCATTACCTAATTTCCCTATCGTATGAACAATAATGGTTCGATAATAATTTACTTTTTTTACTCAGATCCTGCTCCTGTAACTTGTTCTTCCGAAAGTTTCATGCTTATACTGTACTTTCATCGGACATTTGAACTTGTCAAATTTTATCATTTAGTTAGTCATACAATAGCGTACCACTATCGAATTCTAACGGTTCATGGTTGCCTGAATATTTTATTAAGATTTGCGTTCGGTCATAGACGATTTAACTTTTCTACCGCGAATTACGTTATAAAAAACGTCTCGTTTAGCGAATAACTGAACGCTTTAAAATATCTAAAGTTCTCATATATACTTTACAATGTTTGCCTGAGAATTAGGCGAGGGAATTTGAGGAGTAAGAAGCGTACGGTGGCCCGAGATCAGAAATTTAGTAACGGCTAACTAAATCGCTTTGTATCGAATATCGAATGTGTGCGAGAGCTCGTTTTGAAATATGCGTCCACGTGCCGGCAAAGAAATACAAAACAAGGATTGAAAATTCAAGTTAGTATTAGGAGACGTTCTCATTGAATCCTATCCCTTATACATAGTTTGTATAAATAAATCAACGTCAAAGGCCACATCACACGTTTCATATTTCTTATAAGCGACGCAGGTTGAAGTTTATTCCAAAAAAAAAAAAATTTGCTTCGATTTTATCTTTTATATTCTTTTCAACAGTTCCCAACTGGGCCAAGTTGGAAATGCGTTTCAAAATCTTATTCTATAGAAGGGGCAAAAAAGCTATAAAAACGATATTTTCCAACTTCTGATCTACAAAATCTATGTATTCTCTCTATAAACATAGTATATTCGGTGGCGATGTAAACTTTCCAAACTCGTGATTCTTTCCACCTTTTGTACGCCTTTTATCGTTTCCTTACTCCATCGCTTCATATATTCTTTCATTCATATCTTTGGACAAAGAAAATCTACTTAACACAGTTTTTGTTCTCTTATACACTACTATCACAACAAGGTAGGTAAATGATTTCCACGTACGAATTTCCAAAATGAATTAAATCCATCAAAAAGCAATTTAACAGCGGGCGACATCACTGAAAAAGTTTTCAAAAACCCTGATATTTTCAATCATTTAATAAAGCGAAAATTGCAATTTGAAACTTGTAGTATATAGACGGTTGAGAAATGACTTGGCTTCACATAATATCACAATGACAATGGGTATCAAACAATCAGTCTCCGTAAGTTGAATGATTTCATTTCGTTGCAATCGTTTTAAATTCAATATTTTTACATTTTCGAATCCTCAACAGATTTAATCTACATGTACACCTTGTTTCGCTCACATGGTGTACTTGTAAATGTGCAACACGATGGAAAAAGGAAAGTTTTCAAGTCTCTGAACATAACATAATAATATAATAAAAGAAAAAAATAAAAAAAACTTTATTCATCTTTATTATTGAGAGCAGTTTATTTTCTTGTACCAAAAAGTCTGCTACATGTCTAACGAATTATGAATGTTTCGCGGTGTTTTCTTTACATATATATATATATATATATAGTTTTTAACAAATGCAGTCACACTCATAATATATAAAGTACGATAATAGTAAGCAACAACAATGTTAAGTATGAACCCTAATAAATACATGTACAAACATTTATCTTTAAGAAATAGATTCCTAAAAAGAAAAATAAAGAACAACTGTAATGATCACAAGCGAAATAGTTTAAAGTAAACTTTATTTACAGTACGTCTCTTGTTTCCTTGTTTTTAATGTGTTTCCTGAACAAAAAAAAAACGGTAAAATGTGGTTATGGTTGACATAAAAAGCGCGCACGCACATAGAAGCACAATCATACATACATACATACACACATACATACATACATTCATACATACGAAAGAATATACGCGTATAGAGCTAACCAGGCAACCATGAACTCTAGACAAAGTCATTTAATAATTTATTATAATATATATATATATATATATATACATATATATATTTTAGATTTTATATATATGTATATATATATATTTTATTTGTTATTTGTTCTACTTGCTGGACCTGTAATTTCTATAAGAGGTTTTCATACTGCTTTACTGTGTATGACAATGTGAATGCAATTTCCTGCTTGGCCGTGTTTATCTTCCGTTCAAAAAGAGAAAATAACACAAATTCCTTCTAAAATAATAAGTAGATATATATATGTTCCTTTTTTTTAAATAACTTTTATTTATATATATATTTTTTTTTTTTATTTTTTTTCATAAGTAAAAAACTTTCAAGGTATAACACAAGTCGTAAGCCCAAGTAAAAGAAAGAAAGAAAAAAAAAAAAATGAATCACCTAAGAAGATATAACATCTACGCAGATCTAATCACATGAAATGAAACTGAAAAAGAAAACCATTTGAAATTCAAGTAAAAAGTAAAGAAAAAGAAGAAAAGCCGGCAGCTGTTGGTTTTCCACTGCATCCGTCTGAAAGAAAACAAGTGAAAGTATGTGGAGGCAAAATAAAAAGGGGAGGAAAACCCGTAGAAGATATGTTTTTGCTGCTGTTGAAACATTAACGCGGATGCGTTTACAATCTAATTTAACTTTTACTTGGCTGATACCCAGTAACATTCATTGTACAACATGCAATTCGTTATCTTTTTAACTATGCAAAACAACATAAAAAAATATTAAGAAAGTTTATTCAAAACTCTCTCTTTACTCATCGTCATCATTTCTGTCCGGCTTTCTACGACCTGGTGAGACTGTTCACAAATGGCATAAAGCTTAGGTCGAATCGTCTATACCTAGCATTATTAAAATTGTGTACGTGTGTGTACAGGTGTGCATGTGAAAGAGACAAAATTTTAATTCGAAAACTTGCAATACTCCTATAAAGCTGATATATATATATATATATAATCCCGGAATTACGTAGAATGTAATAATAAGCAGTGAAGAACTGAGAAATTTTCAGAAGCAATAACTTTCTTTATTGTTTTTTTTTTCTTTTGCTTTTTCTTTTCCTATTTTCCTCTCCCCATTTCTTTGAAAGCTACCGAGCAGCTGTCTGTATTTCGAAAATGTTACATATTATAAAGTAACCTAGCAGTGAACGAAATGCATCACATTTTTTAATTTCCTTAAGAGATCACCTGCTGGAAAATACTTTCAATTTTATTATGAAATGTTATATATTCTCACTTGGCTAAATTGGTCTTAGGCAGAGATGTGGCCCAGGGGCACATTTTCCTAATCCAATGAAAGTTAATAGAAGGATCAATTGTCTTATGGCAGTTATAGCTTTCCGGAATATCGGTTAAGAAAACTGAAAAATTCATTTAAAAAATGCCTCCAAAGATATTCCAATACTTTTTTATTTTATGCACTTTTTCGACTCGTCTCTTTGTGCTTACAAGAAGCAAGGAAAATACATTTAAACACAAACTTAGAAGAAGAGTTAATAAATCATAGGGTTTCTTATAATAAATTCATAAAAACGGGGCTACTAAGAGCAAAGGCTACCTAAGCTATGATTTTTTGAAGGGATCTAATACCGAGATGACCGAAAAAACAGAGAAAATTTTTGATTGAATTCATATATGATTTTAAGAAACTATGAAAATACATTTAGCTTAGTACACGTAAACAAAAATCTCATAAAAGCCGAGCGTCCGTCCTCTTAGAATATTGACATTGCGCTTTACAGTCGCTCTCGCAAATATGGACATCCAACTAGGTTTTCTGCGATTTACGATAGTTGTAAACTTAAAAAAGAACTTAAGCGATTAATAAAAAATATGCCATTAATTGATTGCTCGTGGACATAGTAAACTTCGGATATTGCTAAGGCATTTACTCTTTACATATTTTTGAACTAAACATCGAAATCCTTATTAAGCATTTGATTTGAAGGCAAACGAAAGGACGAAACAGATATGACCACGCTACGGTGTTGCGTATAAAAAATTATTTTCATAATTGTATTGTAAGTTGTGTAATATCAACTATTTGCAAATGAAATGTGAAAACAAGATATTTACATTTTAATTCTGTAGAATGCAAAATATATACATATATAATATAAATGCTTACGGTTTCTCGTTCTCTACCTCCATCCCTCTATCTCTCACTCTCTCTCTCTTTCTCTTTCTCTCTCTCTCTCTCTCTCTCTTCTTCTCTCCCTATTTTCTCTCAGTCCTTCATTCCTTCTTTCTTTATATATATATATAAATATATTTGTTTTTTTCTTTACAATATATTTGCGTCTATTTGCATAAATGAAAACAAACGCAATATAAAAATTGAATACAAGACCAACTAATGGTGACAATTTATTACTTTTCTTTACAAAACTTAACAAATTGAAAAATAAATCTTAAATTCATAAAGAACAGCGATGTTATAAACATTAACATCAAAATGCGAACGAAACGAAAGTTGAATATAATACGTAAGAGTCGCTTATACTTCTACCGGTCATGCAGACGCACAGTGCGCACAGTAAACAAAGAAATGTAGGCATTTTATGTGAATGCAATATTTTAAAGCCTATTCTTCTTACCTTGCCTTGCCGCAGTCCAACTGTGCACATAATTATTGCAAGCAAACATTAATGAGTCACAAACTTTATATTGTCAGAATTCATTGTTCGAAAAGTGCCAGGATTTTGCAAAAACTTCATAATCATGAGGTCCTTCAAGAATTCAAGAATTCAAAGCTTCCTAGTCCTGCATAAAAATCTTTCAATCGTAAGTTTACCATCGGATAACACATACAAATTACGATCGAGCTTACTCGATATGCACGTTTATAAATCGGCCTTGCATCCATTGGATGTACTTTCTCAGCACTTAAGGAACTCCTCGAAATTTATATATTAAACGGCAGCATAAATATATGTAATTTTGTTTTTTATTATTGCGTTAGTGACGTTTCGTAAAGGAAATCGGAAATTGGGTCTTTATCTTCCCACATATCGTAGACTTATCAAAGGAGTAACAAATGAAAAGAAATGACTGTTTTGTCAAACTGCAACTTGCGAGATATTATTTTTGTTGCTTAATGGATGCATTAAACCTTCTAGAATGTGTGATAGAAATTCATTACCAACAAAAATGTTTTGCGTGAAATTTCGAGCTTCTTCCGGAAGAGACCACCGCCCATAAGCACCAGTTTCGAACACATCTATGTTAGTATGTGTTTCCTTAAGATGACCTTAGAGGAGATATGAGTCTGAGAGTGATTCGAAAGCGCTTAGGGTTTCCGCAAAGAAGTTTAGAGTGTGGAATGAAGTTTTTGATGTGAATTAAATGAATTCCAGCCATAAATTTTCTTGTCACTTTCTTTAGCATTTCGCAGAACGTAAAGTGTCAACCGCGCAATTTAATTTTCGACAAACACAGCAAAAACTGCACCTTCTGTCGAGGAAATTTCGGAAAGAGAGAGCGCGGATGGATATTTAATCATGTCTTCGAATCGCAGAACTAGTCTGCGGCAGAAGTATAGTAATAATTTTTTATTCTTTTCATCCGAATACGTTACAGTATCTTTAATAAAACACTTCGCAAAGCAGCGCGGAGGGGGATTTTCGATAACTTGCGTTAAATACTTTTTGTATTAACAAAAGAGTGTCTGCTTCTTGATCAATAATTGCTATCTTTCACTCAAATGCTCGCTTATCATGCTTATCAAACTTAATATTTTTAAAGATCCCTACGCACTGCTCTAGTTAAAGACTAAGTAGCAGCTACAATGAGTGCGCAGTGGGTAAAGACACTTACCGATTGTTCGGACGCACCCACTAGGTTACGGTTAACTGCCATCTCTTTCTTTCTCTTTCCTCACTTCTTTCTAACCGTTATCATGTTACGTGAATGGGGGACATCCCCTTGTCTCCTAGTGTTTTGATCACATTAAAAAAAAGACAAAAGTTTAGCGATCGCAAAAATCAAAATGGAAAACTTAAAAGTGGCATTTATGGGCTTAATTAACGGCCCCAGATCACCGAATACTTCACAAAAACAAGTAAGAATATTATAGTCGGGCAAGACCGACCATTAAATGCCCTACAACACATTGTCTAACACAATTCTTATTCCTGTATGAAATTACTATTGACCGTATATTAAAACTTCTAGGATCCCAAAAATAGGCCGAGATGATCCGAATTTGATGCAGTTAATTTTTCTATGTTAAATTATTATTATAAAAATTGTACTTTTTTGTCGTATGAACTCCAGTTTTCGTTTTATGAGGGGATTCAAAAATTGTCCCAGCTGGTCCAAACTTGTCACACCAATTTAGAATGCCTAAATGCTACTACTTAGCAACTGTTGCTGGGAAATTTTGAATAGGGCGTTATATAGGGAGTGGTCGAAAAAGTGGACCGATAGGAACCATTTAGCGGGCCGATCCGACCCAATAGCGTTCGTTCTTGGGTGAAAACACGTCACTGTATCAAATTTCATTGAAATATGCCAAAAATTGCGAACTGTAGCTTGAACACTAAATTACTAAATTACATGGACAGACATCAGACGGACACAGGGGGAAACAGACTTAGATCAGTTCAGCTTATGATTCTGAATCGGTCAGTGTAATAAAAGGTGGTTCTATCTTAAGCTCTTCTGCATATTACATACGATCGCAATAACTTAATATACCCTGTACCCTCAGTGGTGAACATAATGCCCTATTCTGAAAAGTCGTTATATGGAAAAGTTCTCAGCAAAAGAGGCTAAGTAGTAGTAAGTAAAAAAAAATTTGTTTGTAAGACGACGCGGTAGCTTTAAAATTAAAAACCACTAACATACGTAATTCCCATGCCATTTGAATTGCGGGCAGACGACATATATAGGAATACCAAGCTGGTGAGTAATTGAACAAACAATTCTAGATGTTGTGATTTAATCGATTTTTCAAGAAAACTAATTAGACAGATGAACATGAAACTATGTTTGCATATAAAACTATATTTGTAAATTAATCGAAGCGTTATTTCAGTATAATCCGTCATCGGATTAATATCAGATTGCACAGAATATATAAAGAAAAAAAAACAAAAAAAACAAGTAACAATAATAATAAAATGTTTAAGTTCAATATATGTTTTGTTCTTCTCATACTTTACGTACATTATCCCGCTTATGTTAAGGCAAGAATTATTCCCGAAGCACTTGAAAATATAAACAAAGCGGAATTTACAACAGCGCCTAATGCACTGATTGTATGCAAACAAAATTGTATAGAACCAGACAAACTGGAACATCTATTACTGGAAGTATTCGGTAGAAAAACGGGCAAGAGATAATAATAATAATAAGAAATAATAATAGTAAGAAAACAAGCTAAATACCAATTAAAGAAAAAAAGTGAAGATGTTCTGTGCTGTTGATAACAAAACACTCTTATAATCTGTGAGTTATTTTGTTTTGAGAATGTTTTGTTTTAGTATAAAATAAGACGCGCGTAAAATAACATCGACCTCTCAAGTGTTTATCGATAATAAAATGAATTTAATTATTCTACAATTGATTCTTTTACAAGTAAGTGAATGGCCAACGAATGTGCTCAGTTTGCCGTACAAGGCGATACAATTTCCTAATGCTAAGCAAGATCTTAACGATCCCCATAATTCACATTATCATTCCTCGCATTGTCATCATTTTCAACATGATCCTGAATTTCATCGTAAATGGGATCATGGCGATCATCGATTCGAAAATGATCATTACCATGATAATTATTTCGAACATAGTCCCGAATTTCATCGACATGACATGATTGCCAGGATATCGCCAAAAAATCATGATCAAGCGGCATCAGTTACGACCGAGGAGCCATCAAATAATGAGAAAACGTCTACAATTGCAACAAAAATCGCTGATAATGACGAAGAGGATGCCGCAGTTTCGTTTGACTTGCGTACGAATTTTCAGGTTCAAAAAAACTGCCGTCTGATTACAGCAACGGGACGTTGTATAAAGTAAATGCCACTCTTGCATAAGCTTTAATGAATCAAGTAGTGTCTATTAATTTTATATAAATATATATATTTTTTTTTTATAATTTCAAGTAATAAAGTAATAAAGAGAAATAAATTATTATGCTAATAAGACATAAATAAGACGTGATCGATATATGATTATTGTGTAAAATTGTGCTTAAAGATAAAGAACACATTAAGCCGCCTACTGACGGTTGCTATAGCTATAGCAACAACAGCGAGACAAGAATTTAACACTAAGCAATTAAAGAATATGACGCCATAAGCCTATGAAAATACTTTAGTATGACGATATGTCGTTGAAACAACAACTAAGAAAATTTGTATTCTTTGAAATTCATTCATTCATTCATTCATTCGTCTAAATCTATAAAAAGATAGACAGACTATCGAAGGCAAGCATTGTTACAAATATTTTACACGAAACTATTTCGCAATTAATTGACAAAGACTTTTTAATCATTCGCTACATCATAAGTTCGATCACTTGTATGGGTCGTGAATAAAAGAAATTAAAAAAATATTCATCCTCTGGCGGTTGTGATTGCTCAGGCCATTTACCATTTCGCAACTCCTGTTTGGATCTAATAAATCTACAAAGGGCACAACAATTCTTATGCTCAGCCAGCCACAAGGTATTTCATAATCTTCGCAGTCTTGGAATACAAAATGCCAAACTTGTTAGCACAATTCCTTTAATATTCCGATTAGATATTGCGAACGTAACATATTTTACTTACACTGCAATATTTATTTATACTTAATTCATCAACGTCTTTGTCTCTCTCTCTCTCTCTTTACGCTACTTTTCACGCTCTTCGTCTTAGAAAAATATAGAATGATATTGAGTTGAAAGATACATTTGAAAATAGACAAGAGCATATTCTGGTTTTGCTGGCCGGTTAAAGATATCTTGTCAAAAATTCCAATGAAAAAATTGCAAATTTTTTAAATGAACACAAAAAACTTGCAAAGGGTACGTAAAAGAAGTTAGAAATCAGCAACTAAAACAATAGATTCGATCTCTCCGCCATGATATCTGAGATAGGGAAATTATTTTTTGGGTTATTAGGAAATGGCAAGAAATTTCAAGGGACAAGTTTCTTTGGGTAATGAAACTCATTCCATATCTTCTAGTAGATTGATGGCATTTATTAGTAGCAGTAAAAAAGTGTTTGTCTAAAAAATGTACACTGCCCTCCCCCCCCATTATTAACAAGCCAGAACTACATTCCAACGACGTATATATAGGAACACATATGCATACATTTATTCACTCGTTGTTTCCACGTGCATGTAAATATATTTAAAGCTCATAATAAAACTAGTAGTTTTAAGAGGTTTTTGCATTCTACAGTGTGCATAGCATTGAAAGCCAATTATCGTTAGATACAAAAAGGCCATTATATACATATATATATATATATATATATATATATATATATATATTTATATATATATATATAGATATAGGCGTGTTCCCATTTGCGTATGAGTATTGCCGAATTTCGCCAGTTTCGTAGAAAAGACGCGGAATTGTATATTCAGTGTAGTTTATCAGTAGTGAACAAGAAAGCCAAAGAGCAGAAATGTTCTTGGTTCTTGGCGTATCCTTTCACCGATTTAGGGCATTTTTAAGACCAACCTACAGGCAGGAAATTCCAATGTCAAACTTGATATAAATTTATTCATTTTTTAGAACGGGAGGAAGTTTGTCGTGGATGATTTGTTTATTTACTATTATTATAAAAAATCGTATATATTTAATTAATTAATATAATTTTTACAATTAAACAAATGTAGATATTCATTAACTATTACAGTATAAAGATTATGCTAATTTATGTGAAAATCAATAAATTTTACATTCAGAAAATGATTTCAGCGTTAGTTCTACGAAGCGAAAGTTCTTATAAAAATATGAAAAGTTGTTCTATCATCTAAAGCATGTTTCCTGCTTTTTCGTTTGATTCACTACTTGCCTCAGCAATCGCGCTGTACTCTTCTATTATCTGGGTTTACACCGTTTACTTTTCGTATGGTTTTCGCTAAAGATTTTCGCCACGAATATGTATATGAATATGAGTTATGTGCACTTCTAATATGTCGTTGCTCATAGGACTTGTAAAAGCTTCCCTTTCTTTCTTTTTATACCTTGTACCACTTGTGATATAAAGGCATATTAAGTTTGCGCTCAACGCCGTGAACGACTTAAGATGGACGAAATTCAAAATCTCTTTCTAAATTACTCTGTCCGTCTGTCTGAGTGTCCGTGTTGTATTCGTGTCTTCAACCTAGAGGTCGCAAATTTTGACATATTTTGGTGAGATTTACTACAACGACGCACGGACGAGCGCTATTGAAAGAGACTTGGATCGGACAACTTTTTCAATCACTTCCTATAAGAAGCCTTATTTTGAATGATCGTTATAAGAATAACTGTATTAAGCGAAGTGCTGGTTCATGATTATAATAATTTTCCTTGTTTTTTTTTTTTATTAATTAATTAGTGTAAATAACTTATATTTCCTTATATGTAAATTCCACCAAGGACAGACGTATATTCATTCTCAGAGACACCATAAAATGTATATGTATTCAGGGTCAGCATTAGATTCTAAAACGACGTAAGCATGCCTGTCTGTGTCGTGTTGGTGAAAAACACTTTACTCGCCGCAAATACTAAGCAATGGGCTTCAAATTTTGCAAACAAGTTGGAATAAAAAATGGACCAAATCGGTCGAAGGACACGTTTAGTATGTAATATAAACTTAGAATACCTGGATTTCTGGGTTTTTTCTTCTTTACTCATAAACTATAAAAGACACGCAATCAAAATATCTTTATATCTTCAACAAAAGCCTGAACAACTAGAAATTTTTTGTGTTCATCTAAAAGCGTTTCCAAACGGAAATATGTAAGTGTAGCGTTACAGAGACTACTGGTAAATAGATAAGCGGATGTAAGCTTTTCTGCCAACAGAATAAGGGTTTGGGGTGAAGTGTTTGATCAATATTATGATAAATTATATCATCATTTCGCAAAACCGAACCGTACAAATGTCTCTTCAACACATGCACTAGAAAGGACCAGCAAAAGCGACTTTTTTGACCATAAAAGATTAGAGGACAGATAATGAGATCGAATAGTTGAACATGCAAAGGCAGCCTTAACACGACATTTCAAAGAGAAGTACGTGGAATATTTTCGATAAATTAATTAAAGCCTTTTTTTTATTAATAGAAGAAGAACTTTTTTTGGTCGAAAATAGAATTTTAATCCTACAAAGAGCCATCAATTACTTCACTGGCTAAAGGCATATAGATTCCCTTTAAATTCAAATTTAGACCAGTACGCTGGTTGCGTCAAAATTCCAGATCTCACTATAAACATGCCTACGGGGATTGGCCCGGTGCTATCATTTTCAATAATTTGCAGAATAATTTCTAACAATTTTTCTATTAAACCTTTTTGTGCTAGCAAATCTCTCATGACAATTCTTTTTTTTGCTTCTCGCTAATTTCCAAAATGTTTAAATAAAATTCTTAGCGATAAAAGTAGAAAAATACCAATAATTAATAAAGAATCGTTAATAACTCATGCAAGGTAACGTTTCTGGATTGTATTTTGATCATAACTCGTGCAAGTCAACACTTCTGGATTGTATTTGTGTTCAAAATGCGACTCTAAGTATTTGGTTCGTGTCCACGATCATGCTTCTCTTCTGCATCAAGAAGAAGAATCAAAGCCATGTAAACATAGGGTTATTCGTATATTTTATTATTACAATTGACTTCAACTTCGTCGATTTCTATTCTATTCTATTGCCTTTCCTCAACTTGAAATTTAATCAAGGGCTCTGTCGAAAAACTCTTGTTTTATTTTTACCACAATTTCCACTTTACTTTGTAAAACCAAATTCATTATTCTTTTGCATTTGCTTATGTTTCCCTACAACGTCGTACAAAAACAATATGTTAGACGTCTCAATAAACGAATCGTATATATTTGAAGACTTCATACGTGTGGTTCATAGCCATAAATCGTTAAGCTCAAGCTTTCTATTATAATTTTTATAATCTTAACATATTTATTCAATAAATTCCTTAACTTTTCTTTATAAAACAAAATATTTAAACAAACAAAACCACTTATTAATAAATAAATAAGCTCTATGCTGTCTATATGAAATTGCATAATTGAAACCAACAGTAGCCAAGCTTTATGTTATTAATCAGCCGCTATGTAAAAAAGCTCCAATGAGATGAGCTTAAAAGCGAAATTGTCAAATTTCTATTTACTTGCGTTTATTTTTCATCTGTAAGTGCAATGTTTTCTTTTAATACGCATCACCGAAGGACGGAGGGTATGTCAAAACGTTCGCAACGCGCAAAGTGAAGCTTCAGAGATCCTATAAAGGACATATATTCATGACCAGCATCAAATTCTAAAGCGATTTAAGAAGGCGCGTCTGTGTAATGACTATTGTAAAGATTCTATTGGCCACAAAAATGAATTGGCTTCAAATTTGGCAAAAACATTGGAAGCTATTGCGCGCAGATTGATATTAAAAACGGGCCAAATCGGTCGAAGGATACGCCTGCAATTCTATGTAAAGTGAGAACATCTGTGACTCGATAAGTGATCCTGAGAAAAAATGCCTACGTCTACCCAATTTCACAGAGTATCGTAATTTTATTTGTGTGCAAAAACCCTTAGGAGAAGCAAAGGAAAGCATCAAAAATCACACAAAAAGTACACCATATAAATTCTGGGCCAATTCCAAATTCCGAATACACCTATGTATGTCCATCCGTTCATCTGCCCATCCGCCCATCCGTCAGCGCAACTATGTAGTATCTTGGTAAACATTCTCCCGTTCGCAAAAATGAAGTAATTGCCGACAAACTTATAAAACAATTTGAAAATGACGCAAACTCTTCAAAGAACACGCCTACAAAACGCAAACACGCCAACATAAGAAAAGCTGTGAACACCTTTGCTCTCCTGTAATGGGTATAAAAAATTCGATCACCACCGAATATAATTTTCTTACTTGTTTTTGTATAACGACTTTTCCGCCGTCCATTCTTAACAGGGGTCGTTGTTGAGCCAAAGCACACCAATGCACCAAATCCGATATCAATGTATCTCAAAGTTTGCAAAGCCTACGTTCAGCGGAAGAATACATGAAAGTGCATCAGGCAGACAGAAGAAGAAAGGAACAGATTATCTCAAATCGTTGTCAGCACTCCATGCATCCGCACAAACTTAGTATACTCTGCAATGCAAGTGATGCAGAGTATAAAGTAATAGGAATACAGGAATACAGGAAAACAATCATAGGAGAACTTAAGCAGGAAACTAATGGGGGTACGGACAAAGGAAATAAATTTCAATAAAATTATATTGCATTTCAAATGTAAAAGCTTTCAACTACGTTATATAATAGGATGATTAAAAAGTTCGTAACTAAATATATAAAAACAACTAATATTTAAATTTCATTTAGACTCTCGATATCCATCGTTAAAGCACGAGGTGTAGTAGTGGTCGTTGTAGTTGTTGTGGTCGTGGTAGGATCTTCAAACCCTTTAACTACTAAAGCATCGCCAAAAACTGGTTTGAAAAATAAAACAAAGCGCGAATAACGTCTCGCAGAATTCTGCAAATATAAACGTAAATCCGTTAATATGGTAAATATCGGTTTTTAAAGCCGATCGACTTTATATTGTTTTAGTAAATGCCGAATGCTTGCTTTTACCCCGGGGTATTAAATTTTACGAACTTACCATTATAAGACGAGATGCGACTTTAGAGATATTCGTTAAAGTTTGAAAAGCTGTACTAAAAAGTTCATCTGGAAAGTCTAACGATACAGCAGAACGATCGAATTCGGGAGTGTCATCTGGATACGTCTTTTCTTTATTAACGGCTCGTTTAATTCTTTCAACTGCGAAATTTGTTTGAAACTGAAAGTACATAAAGATTAAATTACGTGAAATTGTAAAAAATTGCAAATTTAAAGTTTATTTCTTTATCTAATATTTATTTATAATGGAAAATATTTTATTATAAAAGTCTTGATTAAACCTATTATCGTTAAATCGTTATAAACTTGATTCATAATCTCGTTTTCTATTGCTTGGTATTGAGCCACAAAGAGCCGAATTATTCGCTATACACGTAGTTCTCTTTTTACACGATAGATACATTCCCAAAATATACGTGTAAAAAAATTCGTGTAAAAAGAGAATTGGGTGTAAACAATATTAAAAAGTTCTTGTTAGAGTTCACTTAATTTATTTCGTGCTTACACATTTTAATTCATTAAATGCATTTTATAAAAAATAACTTCTACTTTGGAAAAAGCGAATTATATCTGAAATTCATATATGTAAAAGTAGTTCAAAAATATTAAAAATCGTGTTAAAGCAAAATAATTCGTGTAAAAAAAAAATTTTTTCTTTTGAACTCGTCTAAAAAAAATCGTGTAAAAAGAGAATTGTTTTTTATTGTACATTTTTTCAGTCTATGAAATTTTCTTTATAAAATTCTAAGAACAAAGCGTTGAGCATTTCCTTTGTAAGACTTTGCCAATACGTAATACCTAGACACGCTATAAGCTGCACAGATATGTATTCTTATCCAAAGTAAGTCGCTTTTACTATATCCCTCAGTCTTTTTGTTAAAAGTTGTTCGAACTCCCAAACTTAACCTTACCCACGTCCATAAACCATAAAATTACTTTCAGCCACCTTTCAGAATTGTGGCAATAATTAAAATGCTATTTTTATAGTTTATGGGTTAAATTGATTTGTATATCCCGACAAGCTGCATATAAACATAAGATAGTGTACGCAAGCCATACATTTTCAAGAAATGCAATACGAAATAATCAGAAGATGCCCTTTTAAAATTTAAATGAGCCTTAAAGGTTCGCACTGCTAAAATTAGAGTTAAAATAAAACTTCAGTCGATCATGCGTACAAACTGGCAATATTCACCTGTAAATATGCCAACAAGAAAACTTATTAACTAATTACCATCTATAGTAAAACATTGCCTAAAGCTTAATGCAAGCGTTGGTCAGAGCAACTGTGAAGTTCGGTGTAATCAGGATGAGTCAACTAATGCAAGGAAATACTTAAAAAAATATGCAAGATTTTCTCTTACGTGTTTCCGTTGTATGCTTGGAACACCATAAGCATAACGTGATATGTAAGACTAAAACATTAAGCGTTTATTACTACATTCTAGTGCACAACACAATGTTTCGTTCGTTTTCCATAACTCGAAACTTTATCTATGCATGCATGTTATTATTGAAAGGTTTGCTGGCAACACGATTCAATACAATTTTGAAAATAATTTCATATCCCGACAAATGTCAGGCATTATATTATGCTATAGATTACATACTGATGGTAATATTATTTATCACCAAAAACCATCGTTCGATAGGTAGGCGTCCTCATCGCTAGGAATAGTTTTGCCCCAGTTTTTGCTTCATCTTCTTCAATATAAATTAAACTTATCCCGAATTCTTGAATAATAACAATCTTGTACGTACGCAAATCCAAGCTGATAGGCGACTCACATTCAAAATATGTGCGAAATTAGCCGCTTTCTGGATATAGTCCAAAATTGATCAAATCAAGAAGCAGCAACACTTCCACACCGCGATATTCTTTTAACTTTCAGGTTCCCAAAATAATCAAATGAAAATTAATGGCACTTTTAAAAAGCGCAGGCGTTAGTCAAGTTGCCTTGTGCTTTAATTGGTCTTGCCTTTGTATTCGTGAAATGACTGAAATTGCGAATGGAAGCAAAATTTTTAAAGTGACAGTTCTAAGAAAATCAAATAAGTAAATCAGGTAGAAAAATTATATTTAGTTGTGACCGAATTTCTTATACCCATCACCGTTATTCTACTACAGTAGAACAACTTTGTGGAAATGCATATCGTGCATGTATTGAAATTCGCGAACAACGAGCAAGAAAAGGGAAAAGCAGATGTCTGCTCAGCTTGCGTGGTACTGTAGACGTGTGCTTCGACCAATTTGGCCCATTTCCAATGCCAACCTGCACGTAAAACCATTCAAAGTTTCTGCCATAGCTTGATTTTTACGGCCTTAAGAATGTTCACAACAGGCATTACAGAGACGGACAGACGGACAGGGCTTAAATCGATTCAGAATTTGGCGCTTATCAGGAATATATGTACAGTGTGGGATCTATAAAGCTTGCTTGTGGGCGTTGAAAATATTTTGACCCAATTAATACACCACTCATCCTCCCCAAAAACCTCAAAGAAAAACGAAACAAATAAAATAATTACATTGAGCTTTGCTCGATTCTTTTGTGCCGTATAATAAATACAATTTTAGCACTCTATACTAATGGGTGGATGCAACTGGCTTTTCCCAATTTTGTACACTGCCGTAGTTTTGTGAGTAATGAACAAAGAACCTGATTTTGTTTTCCTTTGAAAATAAAGGAGCATCCAGTTTTGCGTGGTGTTAAAGACATATTCTTTAAACAATTACCTGCGTTTTCAAAAGCAACCTTCCAAAAGCTTCCAATGCCTCTGTCAAATTTGAAGACGATGTTGTCATTTTTGCGATCAGAAAGTTTACCACAGATAAGCAGACGGGTATGTTTAAATCGATACAGCATTTAATACTGACCAAAAATATGTAGATATGATAGGGTCTCTAAGCTTCCATCTCGATGTTGTAAATGCTTCGACATTATAAATATATCCCCATCCTTCAAAAGCGGGCATGAAAACGGCGCGACTTTATAATTTTTTTGTTTCACACACTTGCAACAACTATGTAAAGCTTGCACAAGCGTACTTTATATGATCTTGGCAACTGTACACCCTTCCTTCATACCCACTTCTAAAGAATGGATTTTTCGCTTTTGGAACATGCATGTACATGTGCAGAAATGTATCGAAATAAAGTCTTATATAAATACCTGTACCTGTACTATTTACGTCATCTTATATCGCAACGAAAACGAATGATATAACGTTTACGTCCGTCATTGTGTTAACGCGAAAGCAGTTGGATATTCGAAGAGAAAATTTGCAAAAAAATTTGGATTGCTATTAAAAATAATTAAATAAAATCTACACTATTGTGCAGGTACTGATACAGGTATTGGTATGAACTTAACCTGAGAGATATTGGGATAAAAGCGTATATTTTGTGGCAAATAAATTAAAAAATGTAAAAATATTTTCAAACTAATCAGTAGTAAAGTTCACGTAACAACAATTTTGTATATTTCATAGTATGTGTGGAGTGCTCAGCTCGATACGATCTACACATTTTTAATACCTAAGACCACTTGCGATACATGAGTATATTATGTTCGCGCACAGAAGGACTTGGGATAGACTCACATTTTATTATAATGATCGATTCAGAATCACTTTCTGACCCCATCTAAGATTATGTGTCTGTCTGTTCGCCTCGTTTTTTGTCTTCAACCTACAAACTATCATTTTTGAGATATTTTGATGAAATTAGGTACATGTCCATGTTTTGCGCCAACGATGCACGCTACTGAAAATGGATCGGATCAGAGCACTTTTTCGACCACTTCCCGCACAACGCTTTATTTTATAAAGTCGTAATAGGAAGAACTATAGAGTGATGTAGGATATTTAGTGGTGGGCTGCATTTATACTTCCTTCTAAACAGAATAATAAAGTTGGGAAGAAGTCTTGTCTTGTCGTCTTGCACAGTAAATAAAATTTAGCTTAGTGCTTTTAGTTTAGCGAAACATCCTTTGAAAAAGATATTCGCCTCAGGCAGTAAACTACAACTATACTTGGGAGTCCACGTATATCGCCGCTTCACATGCATTCCCCATATAAGTGGGAAGTTAACTTGAATAAAACTGGAAACGCAATGGCGAATGGTCGCTGCTGAAATCGAATTCCAGACTGCGTCTTGATTACAATGTATTTCTATATAATGTTATTATTAAACCAATACGGGCCTATGGCGGTTCAATTATGCAAGGAAGGCAATTAAAAGTCCTGCTTGTGATAACAAACTCTCCATAGTACGTAACTGATTCAAATATTTACAGGAAATTAAATATTCCGGTCATAAAAGATGCAAATGAACAAAGTGCCATTGGATATGTTACCAAAGTCATAAGCCATCGGAATACTTTTGCTCGCTTGCTGCTCTTAACCGAGATATATTAAAACACATAGACACTATAAGCTTAATAAACTGGAAGGTGAACTCAAGCAAGATAATCTGCCTTGGCAGTCATCATCAGGCCTATATTAGATATGAGATTTCAATCCTTATTATAATTGTATATAGTATATTATGTTATATGTTATATCATATATTACATAGTACATAACGAAAAAAGGCAAGCTATCATAATTGTGAAAATATATTTAAGTAATGAAAACAAGAAGAAATAAATACAATTTACAAGCATTGGGGAGATTTCCTACAAATTCAGTTGTTTGTCTAAAAAATTTCTAGGAGATGAACTGAATGGACTGAAAATCATGCAACCGCATTTCGTATGGCATCATGGCAAAAGATTTTCAGACGCCTAATTTTCATTGTTTTAACGATTAGAAAATTTGTAGTTCGATATCATACAAGATCCAAGTTCCATTAAAATATTTTCACCATAATTAAAACAGAGTAAAACTACGTTTATGAATTCATAAAGCACATGTAAACTAAACTTACTTATCGACCTTCCAGAAGACGTTTCACCCTACGTTGTCAAAGTTGAACGCTTGGCTATATTAAAACTAATCCGCATGAGTGGCCGAGTACGCAAATGATCTACCAACTCAATGGACCTGCGGACCAAATCTCAAGTGTAAGTAGAGTTTACAACAAAGCCGATAGCCCCAGATGCTAGTGCTTCAGCACTATAATCGTAGGATAGCAGAGACATATTTTCAATTAGTGAGAAATCATCATTGCATGGTAGGATAAATTAATGCATTTTGGTGAAAGGACATACGGCCCATACATATATGGGGACTACTTATGCAGATTTGCAGAAATGATGTAACGTTTGATATTTATACAAGCGTGGATTGCGTCGAAGCGAAAGAAGATATTAATAATAGTAGGAATAGGAAATAATAACACACCGGTAAAAAATCGATAAATACGTATGTTGAAGCAGAGTTGTTGTTCATTGCTCAATTTTATAAATCAACAAACAACCATCAGAACGCTTAATGAAGAATGAAAAATTTCTTTGAAATGTTAAAAAATTTTACCAAATTTATTTACTATATATGTATAAGAAACAATTCGAAAATATTTTTTTTTTTTCTCAATTATAAAACAAATAAAAATTTAATTTACGCTATAGCTTATGTACAAATGAATGCATAATATTTACAAATTTTATTTATGGATTACTGTGCATGTGAAAAATTGAGGTGAAACGAAAGTAAATCTCGAGAACACATAGGTAACAGAAAACAAACGAAAAAGTCATTTATTCTACACACTTTTTTGTAAATGTAATTAATTTGTTTAAAGTTAATTTTTAAGAGAAAGTTTTTTTATTTTTTTTATATACAACAACACAAATGGGGTAAATAAGAGAAGCACTTTTCACAAGAATGTTGCATAGAACGATTTGTTATATAAAACTGGAAACTGCTCTTCAACCATTTGCACAGACATGGGAAACACAAAGGAAAATTGTTATGCGATCGGTTTGTTAAAATTTAATAACCAGCCTCGTCAGAATCGGGTGCAGGTGTGCTGCCACCGGCAGCAGCCCCACCGCCAGATGAGCCTTGCAGTATGGGTCCAGAGAAACCTAAGAATTTTGATACTACATTGCCTAGACCTGCATTGTTATTGCTTCCGCCGCTGCCGCCAGAACTGCCACTAAAAGCGGTTATCGTAGTTAAAACACCAGTTGTTATATCATTAGCGATATTGCCCAAGGAGCGTATTTTCGGCGATACGACGGCCGTTATCAATGTCTGAACATCTGGTATTGGCACTGGATTAGGAATATCGTACTGTTTGTTCTTCTCAATATTAGCGCGATCCAGTTCTTCAATAACACGAGTCTTAGTATCTAAGAGATTATCGATTTTCTGGGAAAATAGCGCATGAAAATATTAATAAAAAAAAGACAAAGACGTTAATAATAAATTTGAATTCGAAACGAAAATAAATATCAATAATACTCACACCAAATACAAAACCCAAGACAGCATTTTTTGCTTCAAATTTGGCATCAGGCAATTTTCTTTTATTACGTTCTAACTCATCACTAGTTTTATCCTAAAAGTAGTTAATCGTTATAGCAATCTTTCTGTGCACGTAAAAGAATACTTTTATCATATATTAAAAACTTAGAAAACTAGAATCCGTCAAAAGGATACATGTGAAGTAGTAGTGAACAATGATGATTTAATTAATTTGATCTATGGACTAAAACATTGAAAACCCAATAAACGTTAAATTGCTAACGTCAAACTAAAAAAAAGTTATTTAGCCAAATATTTTAAAGATAATAAACCCATAATATACCGGCTTGTCTATCGGTTCACTCTAACCGTATAAACCGTCAAACAAAATTCATATAAATGTAGCGAAAATTGTCATCTCATCCAAATTCCAAAGTTCTTTAATTATCGTTGCTTTCGCTTATAGTAATCGAAGAGAGAGAGAGAGAGAGAGAGAGAGGGACCTGAGCTATAAAGGCCGATCGATATTTGTTGAAATAATATTATTCCAATAAATGTACTCATAAACCATAGAAATGTCTGCTAACATAAAACTAAACAAGCAAGGAAACTATATTCAGCTGCGCCCGAATCTTTTATATCCGCACATGCACGCGCACACCCATTATCTTTATCTCAACAATAAGGAAATTTTAATTTTCTGCAATATTTGGTGGGCGTTAACAGTTTTTCCACTTTCCCAAATCTGCTGTACGATCTACCCAAGAATTTGGTGTTTCATTTGCCATAGCTCATAAGTAATAAGTAAAGAACTCAATTTGTTTTGCTTTTATACGCAAAAATGTTCTCGGCTCATGTATGTATTTTAAATGCCTACCTGCTGCAGGAACTTTCAATGCTTTTGCTATCTTTCAGGAGAATATGTGCGAGAGACAGTGCAGACACCAACAAAGGGACATATGGTTTCTGAAAGTTCATTCTAGAAAATTTTTAAAAATTTAATATATAATATCCGCTTCATCAGTGGTGGTTATAAAAAGCTAATATGACCAAGTATACGCTGTGTGCGAAACTATCCTGCACCGCATTGACCAACGAAATTTTTCATTTATTTTCGTAATAAAATACCGAGAATTATGGTTTTTTTCCACATAGAACGAAACTTTTCGTGAAATATTCGAAAAACAAGACACATAAAGGAAACCATTGTAAAAATAACTACTTAAGGAAGAGATTAAAACTCGAGCACCATTAATAGGTATATTTTCATGTTCATTTAATTGATTTGAGATGTAAAAATTTTTAGTTCCGAAAATTAGTTGTAAGATTATACTCGGGATTAAAGCAGATAAGTAGGGAGACGGGCAGAAGAAAATCAAATATCGCTTTCTACAATCATAAAGTGTTCCATACATATGTGACAAATTTTGGATAGTCCTGAGATTACGAAATTTTCTGTCTTGTTAGCAATTGATTGATTGATTGAATTGTGGCATTTAATATCGATTTTGTCAATTTCCTCTTCCTGTCAATCTGCCACATTCTTTACTGTTTTAACCAAAAAAACATAGAATACCGTTATATATTATATGAATACTAATCGCTTAACGCGACCAATTTCGCACTTCTCGAGAGATACTATTATCAAAACATTTCCTTAGAGGCAACATTATTTTTTCCTCGAACAATACAAAAGGAAAACATTTTTGTATCGTGCCTTTACTGGGATTGAAAAGTGAATTCATTTGCTATAGCAAGAGGAACCTATTTCATGATTGGATCGATTTGAAGGACTTTTTACATGTCATCCGTTCATCCAGCCTTATTGCAAAACCGATTTATAATACGAACCGATTTATAACATGGAAGCTAGCAATTGCGAAGTGCTGGTGCGTACGGCTTACTCAGCAGGCTCGAGTTCTTCCGATTACCACCTTTCTGCAGCGATGGAACATCTGCTTTCTAAGCAACGTCTTGGGTCGTATAAATCTTTGCAAAAACAACTCGATGAATGGTTCGCAAAAGGACGAAAGGGGGAAGATTTCCGAAAGCATGGCATTCGCAAACTTTCCGTTTCTATATTGACATACTTACATATTGCGCTCTTGTGGACAAGTCATATACATTTTCATTTTTTACCTGCAAAAGTACATACGGAAAACTTTAGCTTTCTGCCACCAAAGATGCAAAGACAGTCAACTCGTCCATATGACCCAACGGACTCAAAATTTCCTTATACCAGAGGACGTATATAGTTGAAGGAGATTTTCATATGTAGTTCTGATTATTGTGAATATGATTAGGCGACAAACACATCTATCGATTGCAGTGCACACATGCACTAATGAAAATGTTAATTGTCGATTGCTTTTACCCTTTGCCCTTTTAGTGTATATTTAACTAAATAGTTTCATGTATCAAGGACGTACATTAAATTTAAGTCAAGGTTACGATATTGGTTCCACATCGCAATTCCCCATACACACTGCCATATTTGTTAATTGCTAATGAAACATAATCAATTTTTATAAAATGTATGTGTTGTCCAAACAACTATTAGATACAATCACAGAATAACGCAACAAATTTATTCTTGTTGTCTCCAATCTAAACATTATCAATATTGAATATTAATTAAATTAAACATTTTAAAATATTTATTTATTTACTTTTTTTGTTTTCATTTTTCTTGTAAACAATTGAACTTGGCCTCAAAATTCAATCGAATGAATGTAAATTGGATGGAAACCAGTTTTTTTAATAAATTTATAGATTTCTTTCGTTACAGTTAATCAAATATATATTTCAGGAATTTTAAAATTATGTATGTACATATGAATTTAACACATGTATGTATGTACACAAAATGATAACTTATTTGACAACGGTATGAAGCTAAGCAACAAGATCTATAGAAATCGCGAGAATTTTAGGCAAAATGATTCTATTAATAAACAGAATACATATTGCAACGTGAAGGAATTTTTTATATTCATTTAAAAGCCCAGTCGTAGATAGATAGGAGGGTCGTAAATCAAATGCACATCGATTATGGCGAGAAGCCTTGCCTAATGGTCTTTTAATCTTCAGACAACAGAATGGTTTATCTTATAATAAAATTCTTCACTAAAATTCGAATTCGATAACGAACGTGTTTATGATTTTCATAATTGATAGTTAAATAATCAATAGTTAATCAATCAAGCTCTTTTTTTCTTCTCTTTTCTCTCTTCACCATGTTCACTCTTCAGCCGATGTCCACTATTCGTGTAACATGGTATGATCAGAAAAAGATAAAGGGCGGCCGCATTCTAGTGGATGTTCGACACTCACTACAAGCTACGACCAAAGTCAAGTCTGCCACATTTGAGATATGAACCTACGAACACTGACTTGCTGATCGTTACCGCTTGCCCACTCGGCGAACTAATGCAATACAAGGGAATACAATGTAAGAGACTGCTGTTGCTCTATTCCTTTGTTCCAGGAATTTTCCATATTTTCGCAGAGCATTCGTAGAGCGATAAACTATAAGAATTGGATGCCGCACCTTTCAATAAAATGACTCAAAATGCATTACAATTTGATGAAAAAATGTACTTCTTAAAAATGAAATTCGGGGAGGTTCGCCACTGACGGGAGCTTTTATAAGTTATAGACTCCTTTGTGGAAGCCCGCAATAATAGTAATTCAGTTGAATTTTATGCTCTGTAACGAAATGGTCGCGAATCCCTTCTCTGCTTAATGAATATTAAGCTTATGTATTATTATTATGACTATTATTACTATAAATTTAGCCAGATAATAAATTGTAAGACTAAAGCCTTAAAGCACTGGCATCTAATGCTTTCGGTTTTTATTTTTATTTTTATTTTTATTAATATTATTATTATTCTTATTATTATTATTATTATTATTATTATTATTATTATTGTTATTACTAAAAACTCTACCACACTTGAGATTTGAACCCACTGAACCATTGAATTGCTAGTCGAGACTCTTGCCTACTCGACCACTCAGGCGGATAAACTTATGTAATTATTGGTTATCCTTAGCAAGTTTTAATCAAATAAAACGATTTGATCACTGAATTAAAAAATCACTCAATAAGATTACAGGATGACACACATATATACGATGACGATTGACGAATTCGTATGGTATTTGATTAGTCTAAGACCTTCAAACAAAATATGTGAAAATTTCATCATTTTCTAACCATTAATTTAAACATTACAGTGATTTTAGTGACGCTATACACAAAATTCCAAGATTTCTTTTTCACTATTTTACACAAACACAAGGAGCGGCAATTAAAAAAGCGAAAAGATAATTCAAAAGTCTTTTAAAAGCAGTCGTATTCATGCTATTTAGAACTTGTCATTAGTTCAAAATATAAAAAATTGGTCTCTTAATTATACACACGCACTAACGACGTTTGTTACGAACGAGAAAGCAAAACTAACACACCGCTTTGACAATAAGGTAATCAAAAATAAAGAGAGATATTGTTATAAATACAGCGCAAAAAATCCCAGACTGGTCGTAATTTAAATAAAATACGGAATAAGCAGCTATAATTGGGAAAGACCTACGTCAACATTTTATAATGTGCACATGGCTGGCTGGCTCATAAGAGCGTGTATATAAATGCGGGCATGCGCACAAATTGTGTTATAGTAAATACGTGCGCATTATATGAAAGGTTGCGCATGTGTAGACGTTAAAAATTTAACAAAAAAAAATAACTTTAAGTAAGTTAAGTAATTTCGAAAACTTGAATATAAACATAAAATTATTCCATTGTTATATGCGGCAAATTTAATACAACTGAATATATAATTGTTTTTTTTTATATTCTGCTTTGAATATTCACCAATTAAAAAGTGAAAATTTTTAACTAAAATAAATATTTAATTAATTAGTTCATTATACTTTAAATTGCATTCCTTTAAAGGCTAATAGCGATCTTTTTTTGCATTTTGCAAGATTTCATTTCATTTTAATATTAAGTTCGATTTCGATGACCTTATGAAGTGCTTGCAAACTTTTCGAAGACTCAATGAGATTATTTAAAGAAATGCTTCATTCAGGCAATGACCTTAATTGACGGACGGAAACATATAACTTAACATGCTTCAATTTATACCTGATCCTGAATTTTCAGAGAGAATTTTCATTTGAGTTTGCGGGCACTTGTCAGCAGCAATATATTTTGGAAAATGTACACCGAAAAATTTAATGAATGAGATGCAGCCAGTGGCATGTGCTGGACACTTTATATTATACACAGCCCGTAATATATCAGCAATTTCTAATAAAACAATAGATAAAACTATATTTTATTTGAACAAAAAAAAAAAACAAAAAATATGACTTAGGGACATCAATATTGGGACACTCGTTCTATATACCGACAACCATACAGGCATGTTAAGATAGAGAGGATGGACAAAATTATATGAATACCCTATACACGATATTTATTTATATTAAGAAAGGGGTGGAGGCAATATTTGCTTGTAGAACAACTGCAATATTTCGCGGAACATATTCAGTGAATAGTTTCGAATGGTTTCTGGAAATGGAAATCTGCTCATCACTCTCCGCTCTTAAGCCCCTCATATCGGCTGGAATATACTGAAGTCTGGCGATCCAAAGTATTGTTTATAATGTCAAAGTTAGAAACCACATGTCCTCCTTCGTTCATGCTTTCTTAAAATTCTCGTTTCCCGATCGTCTAAAATTCTGTTTGCTTATCTACCACTACAAAATCGTTCATCCTTGAGCCCTAAGCCTTTTTCAAGGAACGACCGCATTTTTCTAGATCGGTTTTCTAACTCATCAACTGAACGACCTTTTACTGTTCGTGTTGTTATATTTTGGAATACGTTACCATTGTGTCTAAAAGCCTTTGATAATTCCTCGTATACGTTTAGAAGAAAATGAGCTGGATTGCTAAACTCGCAATGTATATTTTATTGGTGGTATTGAGGCAAAATGCCATGTAGCTGGGATTTGGATACTCACTTATGTTATATGTATGTATGTCTTTTTCCACATGAAATAAACTGAATAAATAAATAAATAAAATAAATTCCAACATCAGGCGCTGGAAAAAAACCTGTGTGGAGGAGTGAAGGAGATGTTCGAACATTCTGAGGCCAGGATAGATAAAGAACCGAAAGAAGTACACAGATAAGACTAAATAGAACATAAAAGCATTCGTGGTGTCTCTGATATCTGTTTCTGACTTCACAATGCCGCGGAATAACATAAATGTTTCGATGCTTCTAATGCGCGCATTCATTCAAGCAACAATGGCTTTTCTATTAGAGATACAAACTTTAATTATTCATTCGGTTTGGGGCCCATAGATTCCTAGTCGCACCTAAATCGCAGTAATAATATGCGTCCTGCTAATGTAACCTGTGCTTAAACTTGTAAATTAGAAATTATTACCATTCCAGTCACCGAAGGATGGAGGTACATAGATCAGGGCCCTCGTACCGTCTGTAGCTCCCATGTATATGCATTAAATTTTTGATCAGTGCAAGATTCTACATTCGAGTCTACGTTCGTTTATGCGCTTATTATCCGATATCGGAATTTTTATATTCTTAGATATATTAAAACTGATTGATGTAAGCAATTAAAAAAAAAAATTATCGGCAATAATTTAGAAGAGCTGTTCAAAATGATTGCGAAAAGTGTGTACAAAGCATTTGGCACTGGGGAGTTTTCATAAGTTCGTCCAAAGTAATTTTACGATCGATTGTTGTTTCTAAAATTAAATTGATGGTGAAGCTTCAAGGCAGATGTACATAACTCGTTTCAGATCTCGTCTTAGTTAAATATTAACTAACCTAAGTAAAGAACTGGTTTAGCTGTACATGCATATTAATTATGTCTCCGTGCGTGAAAAAGATTTGAAATATTTAAAGTTCAAACAAAGATTAATTATTATCTCGATTGGCGTCTTATGATATTTTAAAGTAGCGGATGGCATTCACTTCAAATCTTTTATAAATCACGTAGAAAAGTGTGTTAAGAAGCCATAAATTCAAATATTATTTGCAAATCTTACTTATAATGCCATCAAGTGTTTGTATATCAATTTATATGCACTACTGCATACAAATAAACGATAATAATAATAATTATTATTATTTTGTTAAAAATTTCATTTTATTTACTTAGTAAAGCAAAGACAAAGAAAATATGGGCTTCTATCACGTCTCTTCCTGAATCAATCTTAAGCAATTTTCTATAAATAACATAACAAATACATCAAGAAATCACGAACAAAGTGTTCCGTAAAAGTCTTACATATCTTGTTAATAGTATTCTATCAATATATCAATATATACGACGAAAAGTGAGATTTCCTCAATTTAATAGGGTGCACTTGCTTACTGCTTTAATTTTTTTTTTTTTTCTACGCCATACCTCTTCTAGTACAAGGGTGTATTACGATTTTTTTTTATTATTATTATACTATGACCATTCGCTCAGGCGATGCCTCTATTCGTGTAACACGGTGGCGATCAGAAAGAAGAGAGGAAAGACAAAGAAATAGGAAAGTGGCTACGTCCATCCAATGGGTGTGTGCCTAATCGATAAGTGTTATGGGCTTTACCGACTATATACTCACTATAGCTACGACCAAAGAAAGCTCTAGCGCACTTGAGATTTGAACCCGCGAGCCCTGACTTGGTACTCACGGTTCTTATTCACTCGCCTACTACGGATATTTACATTACACAGATGCGAATTAGGTTTGTCTTTCCGTCCGTCTTTCTGTCCTTCTGTCCTTCTGTCCATCTTGTTTTCTTTTGTTTTATCTATAGAGATATTTTGACAAAAGTGGGTATCTGTTGTTTGTTCTGATCCAAGGAACAATGCTATTAAGAATTGTTCAGATGGGGCCACTTTTCGACCACTTCCCACATAATGTCTTATTTTGAAAAGTCGGTATAAAAATGGTGGGCCGTGGCCTAATATAATATTTCACTTGTTTTTTATACCAACCTTAAGAAAGCTTTTCCCCCTTCGCCGAACATGAAAAGAAATTTAAAAAAAACACAGCGCAAAACACAGCTTATATCTAAGCCAAATATTTTGACCTAAGGTCAAAAACCTAAAGTCAAAAAAAAAGGAATAAACAAAGAGGTGAACAAGTAAAGCAATAAATAAGTAAATAATTAAACACAATAAATAAAAGCCTTTCGAGCCCCCTTTTCCATTTAACCACAAAGCTTTTTTTGTGAGCATATGAGTTCGGGATTTCTTCCTCATTTATTTATACAAAAATTATAGTTTAAATTGTTTTGTCGATTACGGTCGTATTCCTTCCCATTAGAATCACTCTCGCGCCATACGCAAAAAAAAAATCTGGTTTAAATTGCAAAATATAGTCTTCTCACTAAATTAGGTGTCACTATGTGTAAATATGGGTCAATCTTCAAACTAGATTGGATCAACCAAAAAAAAAAAAAATGAATGCGACATGTTTTCTTTTTCTATCTAGCATTTTTGATGACTGACAAGTCAACCGAAAAAAGTTAACTTTCAACTTTACTTAATTTCACATTGACTAATACACGCACATGAAATGCACATAAGGTTAGACAAAAGAAAGGACAAACTGATTATACTTCCAGTGGCGGTAAATATTGTTTATTATCTAAATATGATGACAAATTGTTTGTACAACGCACCAAACAAGATTTTATCGCTTCGTGTCTAAATGAGCACTTTAGCTTCATAACGGGCATGAGGCAGTTTCTTGAAGCAAGTCCAAGGTACCTTTATGTATATATGGATGTATACTATAACTATACACAAAATAAAATGCCTTTATAGTGTCTTTCAATTTTAAAACAAATCGTATAATAAAAGAAAATAAAAATGTAGGCCAAAAATGGCCCACCATTAAATACCCTGCACCATTTCCTTTATTACAACTATTCATATAAAGACTTTTTAAAACAACGTTTGTCCTTCGGCCAGAACATGTGCTTGTACCTAATTTCTTCGAAATATCTCCAGAATTGCGGCCTGAAAGTTGAACAGAAGAAAACAGGAAGGACAGACGGACAGACAAGCATAGGTCTATTCAGAAAGTGGCTCTGAATCGATCGGTATAATAAATGATGAGTCTACGTGAAGTCCTTCTGTGTATGTGTGCACCTGCACAAATTTCTATCCTTTTATGACAAGTTATGTAAGGTATAAATTTTATTTATCGCTGGCTGTCGAGGTGGGTGAGAATTTACGTTTTTCTACTTGTGTAACACAAATCATTTAGAAGAATGTAAGCAATTTAGAGACCCAAAAATGTCTAGTACATGCTGCAATTAAATTGACAATAATACCCATAACGTTTACTTTGATTAAGAAGAGGGACTTTACACATCTACAAAGGATAGGCAAATTAATATGAACGCTACATAATGTAGCACATTGCTGGCAAACACTGCCATACTCCTAGATGACAATGTGCCCATGTTTGGGAAGCATCAAAATATGGGACGAACGGACAAACGGACAGACAAGCTTAGATCTTTAACCTATATAATGGAATCTTGTAGAATTATTTCATATATAATAGATTTTAGGTAAACCTCTTGTGAGATCTTGGAGAGAACAAAAATCTTGGAGATCTTCCAGAGAGATTATCATGGAAAATGTTTCTTGAGAAAACTTGGAAATCTTTTTATGACAAATTAATTCTTACCCATTGAAAAACACATATGTATAATTTCCAAGACAAACAAAGCCTCTTTTATGATATTCGTTTTTTTTTCTCTTTTTTGCTTCGTACTGTATTTATATTTTGCGTTTTTGTCAATTTAAAAACCTATTATTAACTAAATTCTGTTAACAAATATTTGGTTCTCTTAAGTTGTGAAAGTATGCTTTAGTTAGGGAATAATGCAAAGTCTAACGGCATTCAAAACTTATACCAATTATGTATTAAGGCGATGGATTATAGCTGTGTAGCTGCGTGCATGTTTGCGCGCGCTTCATAGCGTCATTGCAGTCATCTTGAAAACTAAGAACTTTAATGGTTAACGTGAATATGTTCAAATCAGTGCAAACGCTTTCATGTCAAGACGAAATGAGCATAAGAATAAAGTTAAGAGAATATTATGATTGCACGGAATGGCATTAGTGATGAATTTATTCATCAATTGCGCGTTGTTCTGTCCCTTACGTTGCATTACTAAAGCAAATCGATCATATTGTTTATCTCTAGCATTTAGTTTCAACAAACAAGTCACTTAGTATGCCGGCAAGAGAATCAAAGAAAAGAGGGGTATCTCTAATGTAATGACTCTTAAATGCCTCATTTCTATTACCTTGAAATTCTAAAGCCTGTATTAGAGATGCGTCGCACATTATTTGATGCTTGTTAATTAAACATCTATGAGCAGGATTCGGAAAAGATAAACAACAATAACGATTTCGCCTTAAAATGTTTTAATTTAATAAAAAAAAAAAAAAATAATAATAATAATAATAATAATAATAATGTTGCCCTGAAAAAGTATATATTGAACCATTTTGTGGAAAATGTTTTTTTTTTTTTTATAAAAATTCCATATGTTTGACTTTAACTTATTGTGAACATTTAATAAATTTCAAACATATTCATTTTTTTTTTTACATTCACTTCTCTCACAACTCAAGAGTCTGAAAAATGATATAAGAAAATCGCTAGTAAACTTGCCAAACATGAAGTGGAAAGCTCGGCATCATATGTTTGCATAAAAGTACAAACATTTCAATGTATTTCGATTGTTTAACCGACAGACCCCCAGAAAGACTTATAAATCCCCCAACATTTTTTTTTAAGTAACTCTTTAAGATTTCAATATAGAATTCATATAAAGCATTACATACCTCAGCGTTAACTGGATTCAAATCTTCATCGTCCAATTGAATGGCAGTTAAATCGTCATCAATTGCTCGTATGTAACGCGTGGGCCATGCTATGCATACATGACACAAGCTTAGCACCAAAATTAAACTTAAACTGTAAGTACGGGCTTCCATTTTATCGTAAATCGTTCGAGTTGTTGGTGCTGTATGACAACAATAAGTCTCTTAGATTAAGAAACAGAACTTTTGATTGGTTTATTCAGACAACTGTAAAGATAAAAAATTCCAAAATTAATTAAGAAAACTTTATATATAATTTTTGTTGTTTTAATTGCATTTAAGATAGAAGGGAAGCGATATATATATATATATAACTTTTATATTTCTATTAACAATTTTTCTAGTTACCACAAATTTCAAACACGTAACGCTAATTAAAACAATGTTGTTTTTTTTTTTTTTATTTTTTTTTCTTCTTATACTTTTTTCCTTATTTCGCGCAGGAACAACTATAACTAACTAAAATGTTACTCTGAGAGGTGTATTAGCTCGTTCAATAACTTCAAGCAAATGATTGCAGACATAACTTTCGGCGCTGATTTAGCAGTAGCCAAAAAATCATTTACAACACTAACACGGCGGCCCCCGAAACGAGGGACAAAGTAAGGCTAAGCAAAAACAAAAAAAAAACAAAAAAAAAAAAAAAGCGAAACAAGTAACCGATAAACATTTATAAGAAAAAAATCATAACCAAAGTCTAGCTTTGAATTGCTCAGCGATTTAAGCGAACAAGCAGGCGATATGCGTTTGCGCTTTTCCACCATAGACCATGGAGAATAAGAGTTTATCAAATATCTTGCATTTAGGTTTAATGGCTTCACTGCAAACACGATTTGTACTCTTTACGTATAAATATTGGAAAAGCTTTTGGGCGTTAAAAAAGTCTCGCATATTATTCAATGCTGAAAGCTTTCCGTACTTGCATTTAACACATTTACTCTTTGAGTGTTGTTACCCTTGAATAGAAAATAAACTGACTCAAACCATGTTTAAACCCATTCTATGCAAGTTTTGCATATCATTAACACATATTTATATGTTTTTTTTTTTTTTTTTTCATTTCAAATTAATTTTATACATTTGTTTTTTCTTTTAATATTTTATACGTAAATCCTTCATTATTAATTACTCGTGATATCTGATCTGATGTCGACTGCATATCATATGTAAAAACTAAGATTAGATTTTCACAGTTGACCTAAGTTTACATGTTTGCTCGAGAGCAATTGATACGAGTACACCTTCAGCAAACATTGTTTTAAAGTTTCCATTGATATGTCCATACGCGTGGATAGCATGCCGCCGTAAAGTACATGCGCCCTTGATTGGAGATAAAAAGGTAAAACTGGCCACATATCCTCTTAGTGAATAATGATCGGCAATGAAATTAGCTTTGAAAGCGGATGTCACACACACACACACACACACACACAAAACCCATGTCAAAAAACTAAACCTTTATACTTTCGGAAATTTGCGCAAGCATTTACCACACAGAACCACTTAAATTTCCGATGGAGAAACTAACAGAATCCCCTTAAATTCAAGTTTACGAGAGACAAGAAACTATAATTAAGTAAACTATAATTAATGGATTATAAAAATCTAATAAACAATAATTCTTTTTATCGGGTTGTATATTATATATATATATGTGTATATACAGTCATAAATCAAGGGATATCCTCTACACGTGCAATGCGGTGACTGTCAGAAAGTCTATCGCGTACGTCCCCAGTCGGTAAATGTTAAATGTTATACCTTTACCAAGTGAGTGTTCACTATAGCTATGACCAAAGTAAAATGTACCGAACTTGAGATTTGATTCCGCGCACACTGGCTTACTAGTCGCGATTCTTAGCTACTCGGTAACTCATGCGGATACATCTGCAATAAGAATATATTTTTAGAATGCTGATCAACATAAGGTTACACCTTTTTGCCGTATTTCTAACGACCGCAGGCTTTGCAAAGAAAAAATATATTTCCTAAGCTTTCCTTAAGATTCTTGGAAAGAAATGTGCGCAAGGAGTATAATTTTCCGTCTACCATTTATCGATCTCCGTAGAAGACATGTTTTGTTCCAAAGTTTTTTTTTATTTATTCTTCAATGCTGTTCTTATAGGTTTGTCTCACGGATACCATATTTCATTATTTTTTTTACTTGCGCTATATTATAATAAATGACTTATGACTTATGCGACTTAGTTGTAGGTAAGCGGTTATTTATTATACGCACTTCCTATGGTAAGGTAATGCCACGAGAATTTTGCTATACAAAATCTTTACACATTGACAAGATTACAGATTATTATGTTTGAAGGACTAAACGGGAGTAAGTGGCGAATGTCATATGTGTTCCTTTCTTTTTTTTTTTTTGTTTCTTTGCAATTTTAATGCAAAAGGTGAGGTGCATTAAAAGAGATTCGTTCCATACGTTTGTTCAATACAATCTTTGTCTTGTAATTTCATAACTACATACAATAAGCCTTATTTATGCAATTGATACTTAATTGTTGTTATACAGGTTAGATATGGAATTTTTGAATTGACTATTATAACCTGAACTTTGTCTTATGTTAATTGCTTTAGATATATCGTTAAACATTGTTTTACGATTAAATGTTTGGTAAGCGCTTGCAAAAAAAAAAAAAAAAAAAGAAATTAAAAATATTTATTAGTTAATATCGCTTTATGTTATAAAAACGAATTGCGCAATTATTTTGTCAGAATTTCATAATTGTTGTACAATTTCAAAGTCAACTGTCTCATATGAGAAGTGGTAGTGGCAAAATAATAGTGTGTGTTGTGCTATTTTCAGTTAATTGCCGTTTAGCGGTTGTTGTTTATGCACCTCCTTCAATCTTTCATATTTGGAAAATTGCATAATTTCATTTCTTATATTGCCTATGAGTACCTATCTGACGACTTGAGATGCGCAAGGAATTTTAAAACGTGCGTGCTTGTAGTTATCCAAAATGACCCTTTGTTACTGCATGCTGGGTTGACGAAAATGCTTTAGCCATCAAAAATTAAAAGTTTAACCAATAAAAATTAAAAGTTTTCCTTTCCATCCTATACAATACACTTGCTCATGACAATAATAAAAAAAAGAGTAATAAAAAAACAAAAAACAGTCAATTAATCAGTCATTCGCACTATTACTTAAACAATAATTGTAATTTAATTACACACCTTCACTTTTAATGGTTGCGTTACTTAACAGCAACTACCTTTAATATCATAAAGAGAATCATCTTAACAGCAATAAATCCGCTTAAATAGATACTTGGATACTTGGCGTTCCTTTCCCAAAATAAAAAAGGGAAACTTCATATATCTTAAGTGAAATTTTAAGATCTCATCACATGCACTTAGTCGTCATGTGCAAACGAATAACATACACGAAATATAACATGAGCCTATTAATCGCACCTTTTCATCCACTTCGGAAGCAGCTCCAGTTACCACTTAGAACTCTAAGTACGAATTAGCAAATAAAACGTCGTTGCTCAATTTTTCTGAATAATAAGTCCTATCCCAGTTTCCGCCCGATCCTAAAGCATAGAACCGGTGTGGCGTTTTGCACTTGACATGCGATAATATCTTCCGAGATTTTTTTTTTCCATTGCACATTGTAATCATTATGCAAGTCACTTATTGCGTTGCCTGCTGGCGCACAAAATCGTTCTTTAAATAAATTGTGAAACCTCTTGTAAATCATTAACTTCTCCCAGACTTTTTTTTATTTTCCTCTTTCATCATTCATCATTCGTCCCTAAAAGCTTCCGAACTCACATCGTACCATTAAAAAAATACAAATAGAAGTTCGATGGAGTATATATTCACGTACGAAAAAGTCGAGTCTTTCGAGGCCAGCTTATGTTGAACGATTATTTTATGATTATTCTAATTGGCGCCCGCTAATATTAAGCTTGCCTTCATTTCATTCAGTTTTCCTCAGCAAGATCATCTCCTCCGATCAGCAGCTTTAGCGTCGAATTCCCGAACACAAAAGCGACTGAATTAACTTTGACCGCAGCGTTTGCTAAAATCCCTTGTCCGTAATTGACGCATATTTGTGGAAAGATCAGCCTATGATCATCAATGTGAAATGTATTACGCTTAAGACATCGTCCGGCATGATTTGAAGTAATCTGCATCATCTCCATTCCGTAAATAGAAAGTCCACTATTTTGTGGAGGGACGGCAAAATCAGTGAAATACAAACATTATAACTCATCTAATATAGCCTCCCATCTGTAACATTAACAGGTAAAATCATTATGATAATCATTGTCTTGTACTCAATTAAGAGACGCACACATATACAATATGTCCGTGTATGTATAACGATCATTATCATCATATTTTATTATAATTCATTGCTTGTGTCGAATTATTTACTAAACGACCTTGAGATGATTACCGGTTTTGCTCTTTATATTTTCATTTTGTCTTTCGTTTTTTGTCTTGCATTCGAATATCTTGGATTTTGAACGTTTGCTTTTTGATCTTTTCAGGTTATTGTATTCGCATCTTTTTTGACATGTGATAATTTGGTCTAAAGTCTTGAATATCTTAATACAAAAGCACACAAAAAGGCACACACATAGGCACATACATACATACACGCATCATTGTCATGCTAATCAATGTGTCTCCACAACCTGATCTCTTTTTATCACTATTGCGGTTTTCTTTTCACATGCACTTTGATAGTATTTTGGCACCACATGGGTTTACATGAACGCAACTTAGTTTCGTAATAAATGTTTAAATCATTTAAACAACTTTCAGCGACAAAAAATAATTGACTCTTAAGCTTTTATATGAGAAAAGAAATCATCATATTTGTATGCGCAAACACATCCTTTCAGAACAAAACAAAATTACTTTTAAAAAAATTATTCATGCGCTGTTCAAAATCAAACAAAATATTTCTATATCCGCCATTAGTCTGCGCAAAATGAACGACGGATTATATTATATTGTCGTACGTAATCGTAAATCGACCAGCAGCATATCTAAAAAGTAACACACATTTCACATGAATGACTATAAATGTTAGTTAGATTTATGAATTTTGAAACTTTTCTTTAATAAAAATAAGCGTATGAATCTATATAGTGTTCTGATAGCCATTAAATCGATCCAGCCCAAGTTTAAAAATCTACGAAATCAAACCAGTCATCCATCCACTACTACAAATAGGGATGTATTGGTTGTAATTTTTCTTTTTCTATGACACTATGCCATCAGGTCCTCATGGCACATGTTCCAAATAACAGTTTCTAGTCATGAAACACAGTTAGTTTCATTTTACAAATAAATACAGCACATGTATGTGTAACATGCAGAGCCCTTTCACGTAAACGACAAATTTTTATTTGCTTCTTTTATTTTAACTTAACAAAAACCGCTCATATTGTCAGTATGTGGAAGAATTTCGTTTCTCCTTTAAGCTCCGCAAGCAGGTGGTCGGACAAATGGATTGAACAAAAAAAATAATGAATTGATTTGAATTCCTACAGTAATGGTTGCTAGAACACAATATTAATATATCTGAGTATGAAGCGATGTTTGGGAAGACATTCATCTGTTCAGTTTCTTGTTATTTGCTCAAAGGCTGTATATATCCGTATATACATATTAATCAAGAAGTTTTTTTTTAATACTATTGAGCCTTATGAACGAAATGAAAACCTCTCTATGGCATTGGTTGTGTTTTTTTATGTATTTAGTGTTGTTTTTTTAATTGTAAAACGCATTTAAAATCAGTCTTAAGATTATAAATACATTGTAGCTTATACTTCAGAAACGAGCATAGATGGATATCTAAAATGTATAAAGCATAACATAAATAAATCCAAAAACTAATTATACAAAAAAAAAAAAAAAAAAAAACAATAATATAGATTTTTTTTTTTTTGTTATTGAGAAAAAAAAAAAAAAAAAAAAAAAAAATCATAATAAAAACTGAATTTTAACAAAGATCTTGGCATGTTTTCTATGGCAAGTAGTTATACCGTATTGATTATATTTTAAACTTTAACCTTAAACGAAACACAGAATTTAATGAAGTCTGAAAACTTATTAATGCTAACATTAATAGTTTTTAGTTTACACTATAGTGTAATTAAATAATAGATAAACAACACAAAAGAAGGTTATTTAGTTGTTTAACCATAAAATTGAAAACAAAAACCGAGGCAATTGAAAGCATATGAATGAACTAAAAGATTTACTAGTTTTATAAGAAACTTTATAGTCAACATTATATCAATACAATCAATGTATTTCAGAAATTTTAGAGCATTTTTAATGCGCTGCATTGAGTTTTGTACCGAACGGCCCTTCCGTCGCAAATCAAATTAAATATATTTGCGGTAAGAGCGCAACTATGACTATAGTGTAGGTAAAGCAATTAATTTTTAGCATAAAGATCTTCCGGGTCGAGCAACGTTGACGAAGATCAACTTCAACTTTAATGGAAGGTTTCGTTCGCTTAAAATTATTCCAAGCAGATAAGGATGCATATATATATATGAATGTATATGTCCTCCTATCTGCATCACTAATTGTTTCGACACGAGGACTTTATTCCGTTGGCCACGATTATAATAATTCCACTGTTTCATTCTGCACATGCAAAAATGTTTATTAAGGACTCCACAAACCTTATTCAAACTTATCTGGATGTCGGTGTGTTGCTCAAGTTCTCAAATATGCCGCCATAGACCACATTTGGCCGCAAATCATAGGCGGATAGATTAAGTATTCAAGTAACCTCGACAGATTTCGTCAAAGCCCCATAAAAAAGCACTGACTAAAATTTCAACGATCATCCATCAATCATCATATAAAAGTGCAGAGGGGAAAAACTCCAACAGACCCGAAGATTGCCCGCAGGGCACGATTTTTCGCGCATCACAAAGATTACCTTAGATTTGTCTCACATTTTTAACGCAAAGTTGTTTGCATTGGAAATTCGCGAAACAGTCATTTTGGTCCGGCAAAAAGATGGATCAACTAAACGATACTTATGTGCTTGTCCATCATCTTTCTAAATCGCTCTAGTAATCTTTTTTACATTTAAGAGACTACTTGCCGTAGACAGTTTATCTTAAGTGCGAATGTCACAGATTTCTGTACTGCATTCTCTCCAATTCACTATGCGGCAGCGTATGACCTCTTTTTCGAGCCAGGCCCACAGGAATTAAACTCGATACGAATAGGAAATGATATATAATACTGTAGGACACTTTTGGGAATTTCAAAAACCATCTTTAAGAGAGCAAACCCATTGAAATCTCTCTGACTGCTTTCCACACTGTCTGTCTACTGTACTATATTCAAGCCCATTAACAACAGAGAGCGGAGTTTGGTTTTACGCCCAAAAGGATTGAATTTGCAATTATTTATATCTCAATATTTATATTCTAGACCGATTATGGTAGAGAGAATTGTAAGTTGATGCCGATGGAAGTAAGAGAAGGAAGAATCGGTATAAAATTGTCTGTCTGCCTGGCTGTTTAAATTCCGTCAACGTATTTTTGTGTTCAGCCTAGAGGTTGCAAATATGATATACTGATGTTTTTCTAGCCCAGGGACAAGCCCTATTGCAAATGGGTTGAATCGGACAACTTTTTCGGCCAGTACCCACAAAAAGGGCTAATTGTGAAAAAATCGTTATAAGAACAAAAATTTGGAATTTTGAAAATTCCTCGACAAAAATGGCTGCTGGGAGCAATTTGTAAAACCCCCCCTCATATATACATGAATAGTGCAAAGATTTAATTTCCAATATTCCATAATGAAAATTAACTTACGTAACCGTATCGAGCTCTTATGAAAAAATGTCTTTATACTGCAAAAATATCCGCTTTGTGATATTCTCTGACGAAAATTGGTTTGTGATAATAATTTGATATACAACTTAAATGTATCAAATTTGGATTAAGTAAGTCTATTTTCTGGAAGCGACCGCATATAAAGATTCCCATAAAAAATAATAATGTGAAAAACGCCTCAATTTTAATACTTTACGATAAAAGTCGATCCGTAATAGTAATTTGACATAAAAAGGAGATCGACCAAATTTCAACCACGATGTGTGTTCTTGTAACCCCGTTCGAGATTCTCATGAATTGTAAACCCTTTGGAAAATCGGTTTCACTGTTAATATTTTATGACCCAAATCGGTCCATGGGAAGAGTTTGGAATAAAAACTTACCGCAGATATTTTGGATCACATAGTTTTATTCTTTAGACTTCATCATATATGGAGGTGGGTTCTCAGGAAACGTAAGTCCTTATATAACGACAAATATAATAATAAGTAGTATTTGACAGCAAAAATTAGGAAAAAATAATAAAATCTCCAGCAAGTCAATCAAGTTTGTTTGTTTGTTTGTTGTCGTACAGTACTATTTTTACATTACGCATATAATGTTATAATGAAAATGAATGAACAATTGTGTTCGGCCCGACTATCACTTTCGTATCTATTTTCACAAAAATAAGCAAACAACATTTCACCAATCGAATCTAAGCTCTCGCGGTTTAATGCAACAATGAATTAACCCAACGGCTTAAAGCACCAATGAATTGGTTCTCCAAATTCACTTTGCGGAAAATAACATCGTTACAAATTACACAATTATCTTGGAACGTAGTCATATGAGCCCGAAAAAAGCAGCAAAACACACCTGACAAAATGAAATCACGTCGCAATGTACGTCTGGTTAATGTCAACGCAGTTAAGGATTTATTGATCATCAACAGAAAGTATATATTTGGAGAAAATATTTACAAAAAACAAAGTTTCTAACGTTGAATATGTGTTCCTCATAACGAATCGCTAAACTAAGTAAACTTGACGATTTCAATGCGCAATCAAGCCGACCACCAAAAAAACAGAGAATTTATACTCGAAATTTTTGAATTTATATTAAACAGAGGCTGCAACACAGACAACCTGCGAACTAACCTTATGTCGAACATTCACATTTCCCCAGATTTATTCAGGGTTTTTCTTTTGTAGGTATCTTTTTTTTTTTTTTAAAGTTTGAAAGCCTTACCTGCCTTTCGTTAACAAAGAAATCTTTCGCTTCAATAATATTTGAAGACATTAATTATTAATAATTTCACAAGAAAGCCAAAATTAAAAGTCACACAGCAAAACATAACAAAACATTAAGCAGAACAACACGATCATTCCCTTTTTGATTTTTATTTATTTTAAAATATTTATATATTTTTAACTTAACGTGAGGCTTGTGTAAAAGTGATATTACTTTCTTAAAATTTTTACAAATAAAAATTTTTTCTTATTTATACAACACATATGCTATTAAAAGTTCGACTGGTAACTGAAGTGAATCCAACAATTTATACTTAAAAAAAAAAAAGAAGAAAAAAAAAAACAAATGTATTTTTTTATTATTTTAACGCACTTTTACTCTTTCCAAACCATATATAAAACATTACCAAAGAGTACGATTGCTTTATGGCGCGTGCGTGCATTTAACTGAATATGTTTAAAAGAAAATAATGAAACCATTGGCTTAAGTCGTAGCACGAATCCCAGCCTTTTAAAATTTCAATACACTTCCTATCAATATTATGCAAAGCCTATGCAATGCCTTTTCTACAAAAACTGAACGAAAAATTTGGTAAAATTTGTAAATATTTAGGAAAATATATTTCATACCTATGCAAATAATTATACTGTTGATGCTGCTTTAAAGATATTACCAACAAAAGTGCCTCTATGCTCTGCATTAATGTTATTTCTAAAGAAATTAGAAATTAGATGAAACATAAACTTACAAATTTCACTTTTAACTGAAACTGAACTGAACTGAAATTGAAAATTCATGTTTGCATATATTAGCTGCACACTTCTACGTTAATGTAAATCTTTCGGTAGCTGTGGAGTGACAATACATATCCATGTACCCATACGCTCCCTTTCTTTTTCTCTCTCTTTCTCTCTCTCTCTCTCTCTCTCTCTCTCTCTCTCTATTCCTCCCGGTTATTCTCTTCTTAAGTTACGTTCTCTTAAATATCGATATGTTTATCCCTCTTAACCTGACACCTACCTACATTCGTAAGCTTTTCTTTCATTTCACGTAAGTTTCAACTTCCGTCTTACAATTGCTCTTTGAATGTTTACTTTTAAGATTTTCATTGCACGCTGGTGTATGTATTCAATTGTATTTAGCTAATTACTTTCATTTTCATTGTTATGGTTAATGATCACCGTGTTTTCGGTTAAGTGCGCTTTGCATTTGAATGCGATTGTCTCCAAAAAAATTGCTATAATTACGAACGAAGGAAGGAATAAATTGAACGCTTTTTAAGTCACGTTTCGACTTTCAAACCATAGCGGAATGTTTTCATAAAGACAAGAATTTCTACACCATACCAGACATTAAAGCAAAACACAAATCCCTTGCAAATTATTTTTAACATAACAATTTCATAAAGCTTGTGGAACAATACAACTCGAGAACGACCTAAGCTGCATATGTTCTCGATCGCAAGGAATGACACAATCCATTTAATTTTTTTTTTTTTTTTTTTATCTTTTATTTTCTATACCTTACTTTTAGAGAAAGAAAGCGCACTTTAAGAAAACCATTCTGGAATCAATCAATCAATTTTAAATTACTTTGTTATTATATGAGTATCTAAAGGAGTTTAAGCTGACACAAATTTAAGGCAAGCCTCGGAGGGAACAACTTATCGTATGAATTTGGTGTACTCTTGCGAACATCGCATTTGATTTGAATCGATTTATAAGTGACTGATAGTAGCGGAATAGCTTGAAACTGAACTCAAACTTAATTAATTTTGAAAGGGATATATCCATGAATTGCTTCTCTTCCCCGCGATGCAAATGTTATCGCCATTTCCACGAATTTGAGAAATGTGCATATGATTAGTGTGCATAGATGCCTATAGATGCCATGGTTCAAGGAAGATATCGATAGCAATGATTACTATTTTTCCGCCTTTAGCCCGTAGGGAAGGCTGCGACTAATGTAAGTATAATTCGGGACTTGGCAAGAAGGTGCGCTCTGTGTCACTCTTTGCATGCATGCTATATATAGCTAAAGTTGTTCTCTTGAATTACCTAAACAAATTCATTTCAATTCACTTTTCGTAAGTCTTTTCCAAGTGTAAGGCATGTATTCGCCCTGGTTTTCAACTATACTCCTCGTAATAGCTTATAATGTTGGCAGGTTATCAAAATGCGATTGTCTTCTTCGTTTTTCCTATCAACAGTTCATTCGCATTGTTTCAATTCACTTTCTGTTCTCAGAATGTCGCGTCGTGCGTTAGTTGAGTGTATGCAGTGTTAGGCAGAGGCTTTAGTTTCACATATTTTGCACTTTAGCTACGTTCGGAGATGTGCTGTTTCACATTTCTTCTTCAATTCTCTAATAGGTATTTGAAAATTTCTCTGCATTCCCAGTGTTTCTTCAGCTTGGAATATTGTCGCCACCTGCTATATATATATGACTTTGAGAAGCATAACAATAATTACGCGCATAGCAACCGCTATCATATGCTATAATATCGGGACATTTTTTTGCTTCTACTGTAATTCCAAATTTCACAGACACGCATACACAGGGTTCGAAAAGAATAGTTTCCAAATGGATCCCTATGATATCCTGAAGTAATTGGGGCTACTTTAGGGCCAACATCTGAATCGCGTTGGGAACATTTTTCTAGCCTACAATTTCTGACCACCTTTACAAAGTATAGATAGAGAGATGGCGGCTATTCGAGCATTTCATACTTTTTTCCCGGTCAACAAGTCGAGAATGCAATTCTAACATCCAATATTGTCACGTCCTTCTCTTCTCTAGTCAATAATTATATTGCATATATTGTATTCTATGCAAGCTTGTCGGACCTTTCTAGATCCCGTAAACTATAGCTCTACTGATTAATAGGTTCACTGGATTTACCTTCCTGTCTGATAACATAAGAACTCAAATTTCACGTCGTGGAACAGTGATGGTTATCCACCACTCCTCCTTCATAAGTTATAGCCTCCTATTAGACACCGTCAACGAACTAACAACTAAAGAGTTATTTATTGTGAGCTGTGTGGGTAATAGTCTCTGCATGATGTCATTAGGTTTAGTCTTCAGGAATGTTACGTTACTTATAGTATTCGCCGCATGTTTGATGACTGGCGTGAAGTTAGCTACGTACGAATGCCATATTCTATCCGTGCTTGTGCTGTAACTGTGCATGAGACTCAGTAACAGTAATATAGTTTTTTTTGATTTTGTGATCGTAATTGAAGCCTTAGTTTGTTTCATATCTGCTTGCTTCCTAATATTTCTTAACCTTGTAATAATTATTTTATTATTTTTTTTTCTTTATTTCGCGTTAAACGGTAATTTACCAAAGACATTTTTAACAAACTGTGGGCTGTCTTTGTGGTCTACCTTCACTTCCGTGTTTGATGTTATGTTATGGGTTAACTAGGTTACTAAGCTATTACAACCTTTTACGTTTGTTTCTTCGTGTCATTATTCCAATTACCGAGTTGTCATATGTTGTTGGTGAAATATATTTTCTTTAATTTGAAAATACATTTATTTAAATACAATAAAAACAAGTTATGATGACCTCTAAAATATTCGGTCTAAGCCAAGTATTGTATAATTCCTTTCTTGTTATCATTAAGACAAATTATTCTAAATGCTTTGGTGGTTTTTCAATAATCAATAGAATTTGAACGAAAATTACAAATTCTTTAAAATCATTTCTATAAAATATATATAGAATTATTTTTATAAGCATGGCTACCATCCATTACCATCAACTGCTGCTGGTTTATGTCCGGACGAGCCCGTAAATATTGATTGCGAAGCTTGTGAAGCACCACCTGATGCACCCACTGAAGCATTCAATATTATGCTTACCACGCCGCTTACCAAATGAGCGACAATATGCTTAATAAACGCTGCCGAATCAGAGCCACCTTTCCATTGATCTTTATTATCTTCTTTACGGGTATCTTTGCGTTCCTCCGAACCGTCTTCATCAGATTCTTTACGATTTTTCGCTTCTATAAAACTCCAAATAAGATTTTTTAAAAATATTAAAGGCCTCGGCGGTACATCATCTTCCTCAGGATCCTAAAATACAAGAAAATATACAAAGGCACTAATAGAATTATGTTCCATGTAATATAAATAATGAAAGGGAAACATTCGATCTGAACCAATCGTTTTATATATCCCTAGTGATGGGCTTCGTGTTTTAAGCAAGAAAAAACCCTTCAATAAATTATTACCATTATATCGTCGTTTATATCGCTTCGATCGTACGTTTCTTGACTATAGTAAGGTAAAGTAAGAATCGTATGCTACTAAAACATCACATCCCAAATCGTATTTCCTCATCTATTTCGGAAACTTGCGGAAATGGTAGCATCTCGTAATTACACATACTAATGACTGTATACTTGGTATGCTTGGTTTTACTTCTGCATGCGTGTGTTGCGTAATTGTGAACAACAATAATTTCGAGAGTTTAATACGAAAATATTCGAAACCAACTTTGACAATGGAATCGAAATTTTGCTAACTAACTTTACCAACTAAACTAAATAGTAAAATCTCCACGACAATCAAAGATACTTTAAAGGTTGTACGGTACAAACGGTTGGCAGATGCGTTGACGGATATAATTAAATTTAACAACAGATTACGACATTGTGGTTAGTTGACTGAGCACAGATTAGATTCTATCAAAAAAACTGAAGATTGTATTCTAAAATATGTAAATAAAACATATAATCAGATATATACTGCACTTAAAGAAGCAACAACAGTTCCCAGGAAATTGCCAACAAATTGTCCATTATTTATCTGTAAAGAAAAGGAAAAAATTATATCAAATTAGAAGATAAATACACATACATGTATGCACATGTAACGGTTGCTCAGTTTGTAATAGCATTCCTGGATGTGATAAGCGCGTAATAAGGCGTACATCGTGAGATGTAACATTTTTTGATGTACGTTTCCAGAACATTCCGTTACGTACACCCAACTCGTTGAAATTTAATTGCGCGGAAAATTTATTTTTAACGAGTGAAAGGAACTAATAGTTAAACATTTTCACGAAATGATTATTTACTTTATTGTTAACGCGGAAGATAGAACAAGAAAGATAGATACATCCAGAACATTATTTAGATAGAACTTCTAACTTATCACATGCTGGATATCTGCAAAGAACAAAGAAACTATAAGACCCGCCACAAAGCACCGCAAAAACATGACAATGTGAGCGCTTAAAACAGCTAATGATTTTTCTCTTGTTCATGGAAATTGAGAGCAAAGCAAGAAAGCAATAAGTCAAAATCCTTACTTAGATAGCTAATGCAATATGGAAAAAGTGCAATGAAAATAACAATGTTTCGGACTTTGAAAAGAATGAAAAGAAACATTGGTTTTGTACGTATGGTAATCATTAAGATGTAAAAACACCTTTCAAACACACATAAGATATGATTTTCATTTTTTGTTTCTTTTTAATTCTTCGCAATACATGCCGAGCAACTCAAATCTTACATATAACATGAAACAAAATCTTACCGCTCCTCCACCACCCGAGAGACCATCGAAAGCCGTCCCCACATATTCACCCAAAACCGTACCAAAATTTTTATTACCCTAAAATTTATAGATATGTATTTTAAATAGAACTCATTAAGTCAATGGTTTTAATTACAGCCAATAAGCCAGAAATTAAAGCAGTTGCCGTGCTAATTAACGACTCAATATCCAAACCGCCCGGCTGTAATTGTAACAATATTTAAAAATGTGAAAAGGAGTAAGAAAAGAAAAACAATAACTCAAGCGTTCGGTTACTTACACCAAATATATTAGAGATAACGCCAGTAAGAGCACCAATTAATGCGCCAATATCTGAGCCACCTTCGCCCTGTAATTAGGCATTTGCTTTGTATGATGTACAAAGAAAATTATTTTTGCGATTAACTTACTCCACTTAAACTGCTTATAAGGCCCACTATTCCACCACCACCTGCTGGTTCTGCTTCGTCTATATCAAAATCATCATCATTCAGCTCACCGGAATCGGCATCCACTTGCTGAGCGTGCGTTATATTATTAGCATTAATCATGTTTGTATCATTTGTGCCTGCATTCACTAATTCGATCGGGGCATGAGGATTAACGTTGTTTTTACGATTACTGCGACGACTAGTTTTTATAATATTCTTTTTTTTTTTTTTTTTTTTTTCGTATAAAAAATATTATTTCTTTTTGTTTGTTTACCTTTATTATGAAAACTTAAAATTATTATTTCTCATAATTGTTGTTAGTCAGTAATGCTTAATATGCTCCCAGTCACATGCAGCTGTGCCATCTATGCATAGACTACTTGCATAATATATAATATATTTCGTTTATCTTAAACTTACATTGGCAGCCGTTCGGTAATTACCGTAAAAATCTTCAGCTTTTTTATAATTTTCATTGTAATTGGCCTTTTCGTCGTCTGTTATTTCTATCAAATTTTTACGAACATCGTCCTGCAATATAGACGTTTATATCAACAAACGAGTTTGTTGTTTAAGTCTTTTTTTTTTTTTATTTTTGTAAAGACAATTTAATGAATGAAATGAAGTTTTAATGAAAAAGAATTTTTTAATATTCATAAACAATTGTTAATGGCCTATAAAACAAACTTACTTGACGTTATTTGACGACAAGTCAAATATTTCAAGAATGTTTGAATCAACTACATATATATATATATAAATATATATATGTATATTTATATATATAAATATATATAGGTATATATATATATAAATATATGTGCTGGCTCAAGAGAACAATTTTTTTTTAATTTCTGTTTTGTATTTATGTGTGTTTTAAAAGTATAAAATTAACACATTCTTAATTTGTCTTTTATACCAGAAAAATATATATTCCATATGTACTTCATAAAAAATATTTATATAATTATTTGTGCAAGAATGAAATTCTTAATTTCTTAATTCACCGACAATATTTTAGGTTTACGTTCCTCAAGTGTAAAACACTGCCTAGACTTTGAAAATATTTTAGCGAAAAGTATTCTCCAAAGGTCTTCAATCAGCTTGAGGTCGGCATTAATGGCTGGCCATTCCAGTAACGCAATATTGCATGATTGAAAAAAATACTTTGTAATCTGTACGACTTATCTTCTTGTTGGAACAAGAATTTATCACTATATAATTCGCCAGCATAGTGTATTAAATTGTTCTATAACAAGTCAATATATGCCTCCGCGTTCATTTTGCTGGGTACAAAGCATATTTTTACCTTTCCTCGTATTCCAAGTGTAGTCAATACGAGAAGAGATCCATCACCGTGGTTGCGCTTGCAGCACGTTAGTCGAGAATACCGGACATCTCTCCAATATTCATCCGCGGACATTAAACTTCTTCTTATCTCTAAATATGAAATTTGGAACCCTTGCTTCCAAAATTTGTATTATTCGGAAAATGCAATAGGAAAATTTTGGTCGTGCTGCGTGCTTTGGTAATTTCGTGTTTATATCTTTGACCTATGTCGTCCTTAAGGAGTTCCTGTACACGCTGTCTCGTTACATTTAAGCCTAATTCGACCTTTATTTGGCTACAATTCATATTTTCATTAATTGCGTCCACTGCGCTTAATGCAACCATAATTGCAAGAGTCTTGTATGTCTTGGGTATGAACAAAATTATTCCTTAGAATATATTGAAAATGCCTTAATTATATGCCTACGATGAGATATTTTCTAAAAGCACGAAGTAAAAATTGAAATTTTCACAATAAACTACACCACAACAATACAACTATTTTCTATTCCATTCTGTTCTAATTTCGATTGAATTATAAGCTTACTGCATTAATTTCGGCTAATGTGATCGCAGGTAAAGGCTGAAGAAAAATAAAGCCTTAAAGCAGAGTGTATACACACAAAAATATCTTGCACCCAAAAATAATTTCCCATTAATATTGGGACGGAATAAATAAACCTCTATTTCCACATGTTATTATTTGTCCGTGGTATCTATGTACATAAGAGTATTGTTATCTATATTACATCATAGGCGTGACTGGTTGTACCAGTTTCAGCTGTATACAGGAAACCCCTCTAAGAAAAACAAAAAATACCTGCTTTTCAAAGTCATATAATTACAATTTTAAGAACTTTCTCTGTAAAGATGAGCTTAGCATGTTGCTTTCCTCCTCCCTGTCATCAGATTAGAATCAAAAATTGGCCGAATTGATAATCGAGCCAATTGTAAATTAGCAAAAGACCAATTAGTGCTTTCTTTATCTTAGATTAGCGCATCGAAGCTCACTTTCCACAACTTTCCTTAGAGAAAGTATCAGATATTATTCGCGAATCGGATCAGCCATACGGTAACTACAAATCCTTATAATTTAACTTCTATATCGTTTTCAGAGAATAAAGAAAATCACAAGCAAAAGAATCTTTCGACAAAAAGCCCAACAAAACAAACTTTCGAACGATGGCATATCAAAGCTCATCCCATTCGATAAATAAACCCATGAAACAAAAACAATTTTGCTCGTTTGTTGTGATTAAACATAACTTTTAGAGAGGTAAAGCATTATCCACCAGTTTACCTGCGTCGTTTCGTTCTTATATAAGTACATACGAGACGTGAATGCATTGCTATACGCCACAATAACGGAAAGAGTACATTTTGACGAGTCGAAATGCACCAAAGCGTAATTCAATCGCAAACGTTATGCGCAATATTTTCTGGCGGTCACAAAGCACAATCTTGATCGGATACTTTGAAGAGAATAACGCCATAGCAGACCCATATGAGTCAGAATTAATTATTGTTTTTGGATGACTTAAATAGTAAAATCAATGCATTCAGAAAACATTGTACGAATTTGGGCAGAAACTTCCAAACGTAACTGCCCTAATCTCCCATACTCACGTTTTATTAACCATGGGGTATATTACGACCTCAAATGGCGAATTTATGGAATGTGCTTTGTCTTCAATAAAGGACTCGAATTGAAAACATGCAGCTCTTTTTAATTCCTTGATAAACTGAATTACTTGGAAGACATAAAACAAATTCGTCATACTGGATGTATCGAGTTAAGCAGGAGTTATGTAACCTTCCCAAACAAATTTATTTATTTATTGTTTTTTTTTTTTGTAATGACTTACGAGACACCGGCACCTACATTTTAGGATTCGGCAGATATTGCACGTGAATGCGTTTTCAAGTATCGTATATTAATGATATTTCACTGCATGAATATCCCGGTAATTGAGTAAAATGCTTGGCACAGTAATGGTATTTTACTGACTTTTTTACTCATATGCGACATTTTGCACAATATTCACAGTTTCTCTAAGAATTATCACTATTTAGGAAATAATCACCGCTAAATAATAAAGTTGGTCACTTAGTATTAGGTGTCCAAATAAATTCTTTCGGTTAAAATTGGTGCCTTCATTTTTTTAATTTTCCTTAACTTTCAAGAATAGATAACTTATTAATTATTATTATTATTATTGAAAACTCTACCGCACTTGAGATTTGAACCCACGACCATTGATTTGCTAGTTGAGACTCTTTCCTACTCGGCCACTCAGGCGGATAAGATAACTTAGATATTAATGTTTGAAAGGTTTAAGCTTCAGTTGTTTGCAAGCTGTCGCTCAGTGCATATTAAAATTTAAAGAGACGGATGTCATTCAATACTTTACGAATTTATATGTCAAATAACATTTTTTAGGAAACGCAGTGAAGTTGTTTCAAATAAACTTCGGAGAACAAGATTGCCGTTATGATGTTAAATACGTACTTTCATAAAATTTCCACCGATTAAAATGACGAAGAAGGGAGAGAGGAGAACATTAAACTAAGAAACTAAACTTCTCTGAGTACTTTCCTATATCTTGATCTTTTCACCAGTTAAAGAATAAAGCAAAATTTGTCGAGCGTATAGTTAGAACTTTTCCTTTACCTAAGTGTTGATTTAGGAAAATGGTAGAGACGTATCTTAAAACTAAGCAAATAAAAACATTATAGCGGGACATGGTCCAATATTAAATACTCTACACCACTGCGCTTAATACGATTATTTATAACAACAAAAACTTTTTTTAAATAAAGTTTTATATGGGAAGTGGTCGAGAAAGTGGTCCGATCCTCATCATTTCAAGAGCGTTCGTCTATGGGCCAAAATATGTCGGCACATACGAAACCACGACGGACAGAAAAGCTAAGAATCACTTTCTAACTCGATTGGTATAATAAAAGGGGGATCTATCTCAAGTCCTTTTGGGTATTGCATGCATCCGGCCAAACTGAATATAACTTTGTGACACGAATGGTGTAGGGTATAAAATGTATATATCTTATGAATATATCGAATATATTTATTCTTTTCTCAACTACCTCTGATGACATCGTTTTAAGCATTTCAACCCGTGCCGATTCGTCAAACTCCGCATTTCGCTTTTTTATCTGCAATTTACCAGCTCTGGCAATTATATCATTTATATTCGCATTTTTTATCAAATAGTCCACTGTACGATTCACTTTCGTGTCTACCACATTTTTCATCATATCGATTTGCTTTAATATATTTTTCCTTAAGTTTCCTATTATATCCGATATTTCAATATTTTCATTGAAAGTACGATTTTCACGTCTCACCGATCTTAACATGTCATGTAACTCTTTTTTATATGCTTTTACATGTTTATTCTTCATAGCCAAATCCATGGAGTTAACGAGTATTTCCAAAGCTTTTTGATCTCTTTGCAATTGTTGTTCAATTTTTTCAATTCTAGGCAAAACAGTTTCCCTATCACTCATGTCTGTATTTGAAAGGAAGTCATTAAGTTCGATTATTAAATGCTTTTCCATTTGCTTTTCAACTTCTTTAATACCATTCACTATACCCAAGACCGTAATGGTTCGCAGTTCTTGTTGCGATAGATATGGTTCCAATTTTCTGTACGCCGCAATAGCACGCATATAATTTGAAGTTAACGGGACTTGCAATGGCTTCTTGATCGGTAACGAATTCACCAAATTTATATACATAAGCGAAAGGATAAACCGAAACTTGAAGAAAGATCTACGCATTTTGTCCGACTTTCCGATATGTTCACTTTGAATATTCGCAAAAAACTAATTTTTCATAAAAATTTTCCTAACAATTTATATGCCATGAAAAATTATTGAAAAGTAACTGGTGGGCGTGTCACTTAAACTTTACGCATGGTTTTGTATGATTGCTTAAAAATAAACAGTTAATTTACCATTTCATTGCTTTAATAAGCGCATATGCACATAAGCACATATGTAGGTATGGACAAGTGATGATACATGTGTAATATATATGTACATTTATTAGAGTATCATTATATTGTCTTTGAACGTCGCGCTTCATTGTTTCATTGTTTTTCGCTAAGAGAGTGAAAATACTTAAGGCAATTACTATACAACTATAAATTTTGGCGAGGAAATATCATTTAAAAGTCAAGTTACACCCCATTTTACGGAGGTACTTTCGATTTTCTTTTATTATACAAAAATTAGTTTATTTACTTCCCTATCCTCAAATAATGACTTAGAATGGATCATTAAGCATTAATTAGTTTATAAAATTGCAAACCATTTACAGCATTCGTCTACGCGCTATTACAACAGAAACATTTATGTCTACTCTTCAAGATTCAATTAAGTATTTAATTTACTATTCACTTTAAAAATATTGACTTAACTATTTATTGAGAGGATTTGTTATTGCTTTTGTGGTTAATTTCTGCTTCGCAAATAAAGAGCGTCTTATATAAAGCTGGAAAGCTGGACATAAGAAATATATTAACGATGCGTTAATTGTTCGAATTAATTAGCAGAAGAATATGCAACGACTCTCTGCTTAACAATGAACTGGTTTATGAGACGTATTTGCTAGAGCGATAAGGTATCTAGAAATATTAATTATACACCTAAATAACTGTAAACAACATGTTGCGGTCAGGGAAGATTCGGTTTGAAGTCCTTGAACAACTCAAAAGAATATTCACAGTTCTTGGCCATTAGTAAGCACATGTGAAGTCTCGCGTTGTCCACTTAGTAAACAACAGCTTCGTACTTTCAATTGTTCCCTTCCAATAAGTAAACACAATCACTTCCAGCCCTAGTTTAAAAGAGTAAGTAGAGTGAGTGCGACGCCCTATCAATTTATTTAAAGTGCCTGCATAATCTGCATGAACGTCCGTTCAAGTCTTCTTACACTGATTTTTGAGATTTCTTTTTATCCTTTTTCGAATGAAATCTTTTTCGCCCATTATTGGAGCAATTTATTCAGCTTTTATTTAACTTGGAAAAGTTTTTAGTGATGGTCTAAAGATAGATCTACTTACTCATTATTAATTCGATTACACGTAGTATCCAAAAACGAAACTTGCTAATTCTTTAATATGGTGATGTAATAAACCGTAAAACCTGTCTGGCGTGGTTTTTAAAAATATTCTATTCTGTTACCCGTCAAAAGGGCTATTTTTCAGTGGACAGCTCCTCATGGAAAATGAATTTGTAACACATGGCTCAACAACTTACTCATTTATTTAGATTTGACAACAACAAGAGATTACTGTTGCATTTATGGCAACATAAAAATTCCAAGACTTTTTCGCATTTACTCGATGCTAAAGGATTCTAACGCAGTGTTGCGAATGACTACTTTTCCATTAATTATTATTAGATTTTTCGAAGGGGTTTCAATTTTCCAGCGTCAATGCAAGTCTTCATAACGGATCAGGTCTATTTGGAAGCCCGAATATAGTTCAATAGATTTCTCTTTTTCATCTACATTTTTTAGGATCCCGAAATGGTGAACAGACACACGGACTTACATTACCAAACCACCTCGGAATGTTCCGCTAATTAAGCGCACTTTTACTTTATACGATCGTATATAAGTTATTCACAGCTATCATAAGGGTACTTTAGTTTAAACCTATGCCCTTGGTCAATATAAAATTTTCTATGATAATTCAAAGATTTACTTTCGGTTCATTTAGGCATTTGCTTGCATCTAAAACTCTGTGATATGAATTGTAAATAAAAAAAAAAAAAAAAAAACAAATAAGAAAACTATATTCGGCTCTGGTTGAACCTTCTATACCCATCACTTTATATTTATGAAGTGAGGCTGATTTTTCCTATATTTTTGCTTTTCAAAACAGAAGCATTTTCAGTTCATGTTTATAATGTGTGCGTGTCGTTTGACCGTTTTGGACCGTTTTCTACACACTCCCTATTTACAAGAACTTTGAATATTTTTACCAAATTTGAAAACGACCAGAAGAATACTTATCGCTAATATCAAACACGCGGATAGACGGACATGGTAAAATCGATTTTGTCAAAAATACATATACTTTATAATATCTCTGATATTTACTAGTGTTTGTGTGTGCGTCACAAACGTTTTCGCAAAATGAATATGCGTCCGCTCCTCGATGGTGGGTATAAAAACCGAGTAGTCAGTCACACCTTAATGCATAAGTTTATGAAAACACGCAAAGTTTGTATCTTAAGTCTTTTGTTTGAACTTAAAATTTTCGAAAGTATTAATGCCGGCCAACAAGTTTATTTCATTTGATTTCAAGGAAACTATTAACTAAATTAAGATCAAAAAGTCATAATACAAAGTTTTTATACATGTTCATATATCTTGTATATATATATATATATTAACAAAAAAAACATATGGACACACAAATAGCAGTCAGTTAATGTGTAATATTTGCATTAGGTTTATCTAACTTAATCTGCATAGAAGCCGCCATTTAAAAGAATTAGAGCATATTAAAGGCTTATTTGAAATCGAACAAACAGCTTTTGAAAAGCAATAACGAAAGTAATTGTTGTTAGATTATGAATAGTCACGGCTTATTGACTCTGTAAATGTTTCATTTTTCTTTATTTTTTAAAGTCGCAAACCGCCAAAGCATATGTGTGCTCATTTAGTTACTCTAATGCTTTATGAATTTTATACATTTTGTGTCAGCGTGAGATCCTGAATCGATCTGGCTATGTTTGTTAATTTTTTCGCTTATTTGATTATTAAATTTGCGTGTCTAACTATGAGTAAAACATCCAAAGTGTTTTACGTTGCCGTAAACGCGTCCGTCGCCTTAAAGCGAATTCTTAAAGATAAAGTAATTCTTTCAATTAAGTTTATAGATGTTAAACTAACCCACTTGTACGGGTTATTACCTACGAAAAGAAGCTGCCCTATCGTGGCACCTCTAGCCTCAGTTGATTTTAAACCAGACCCCATTAAAGTGTTTCTTACATTTCTCCCTTGAAATCCAGTGTACGCTACCGCACAAGAAAAAGCCGTGGACTAAATCTCACACAGAACTCAACTTAAAATGCAACTCTTCGAGAAAACTCCCACAGACTTCATAGCATTTCTTCAATTGTTCTTTAACAGCAAAATGCCGGAGGTCATATTCTGTACGTCAATGGACGGATTGTAGTCCACGCAAATGAGTCCGGCAATAAGTCTCGCTCATAGCCCCTAAAATATTTTCCAGATACAGCGAATAGCTCTACGTATATTATTAACTCTAGGAGCTAAATAAGAAAAAAGATTCTTTTATAAAGTTCGACATTATTCGTCAACGTAGCCGCCTTCAGAAATCATGGAATCAGTCCTAACGCTTCTCTCATATTTCGATTTTTTTTTTTTTTAACACTTTGTCAAAACGCTCAAAATGCGATTTAGTTTTCGCAGAGACCTGAACATTTATTCTAAGCATATTTGCACACTTAAGCACACAAAGCATTTGGAACACACTTTTGAAATTTTCTACCAGATCTAGTGAAGGCGGCGAGGCAGCAATCGGAACCTTAGTTCATGAAATCTTGCGGAAGCTTCGAATCAAAGCAACATATTGATGTATTTATTACACTGAGTAAATTTAGCATCCCGTTTGCAGAACAAGTGTCTCATGTTCACATTCTCATGCAAAATAGAGAGCACATCTGTATTTTCTCAGCTATCTCTTGTAACGTCAATTTTCCATTATCGAGAGTAATTTTCAGGATTTTTTCAATCTCTGTTCGGCATCACATTCAGCGTCATCGGTGTATCCGTACGGCCACATTTAGAATTAGGAAACTACAGAAAATTTGTTGCTTCCAACGGAAAAGAGTTGAATAAGAGTTGATAAAGAGAGAGAATAAGAATTTCAAGGCCAATGTTTAGTTTGAAGAGAAATTTTTCTTATCAAAAAGTAATTCGGATTTTTGTATTTTTTTTTTTTAAATGGATCGCAAACAAATGATCAAATTGACATGAAATTGTTAGAGACCGCCTTTGACGGTCTGCACTTCCTCAAAGGAATAAGCTTTCGTCTTATTTAAAAAGACATCAGCAGGCCTACCAGTAGCAAAATACAAATCATTCTTTGAAAAGCAAAAATAAAGGGTGAAATTAAAAAAAGAAAGCGAGAGATAAAAATGTTAGACATGCTCAAAAAGGTAAGAACATTATAGTCGACCAGGTCCGACTCTTACATACCCTACACCATTTCAGCTAACACAGTTATTCAGTAGTTTTGGTAATAATTAACCAAAATTTCTACATTATTTCCATTCGAAGACATACTCTTCCTGAAAGCCCGAGTTTTGAAGGAATCCCTACATGTAGTGGTATAAAAAAAAAAACACCTACATGGTCCAAATTCCCAATTAAAATTCCAAATTAAAAATCATACCTTTTTACTATATAATGATTTGGTTCTTGTAGGAGTGCTTGTATAAAAGGAGCTTCAAAAAATTACTATATTATTATGCAGCGCGTTTTGTCGAGAAATTACGAAAATTTCAATTGCATCATATGAAAAGTGTTCTAGAAAGTGAGTATCCTTTTGTTTAACCTACAAATCGCAATTTTTGATATATTTTGACAAAATTTAGAACACTGACATATTTTGACGCAAAGGCAAACGCTTTTGAAAATGGTCCGAATCGAACCACTTCTTCGATTAGTTCCCATACAACACCCCATTTTGAAAAGTGCTTATATGAATACCTGTAGGATGGTATAAGGTGTTTAACGGTCGGCCGTGGCCTAATATTGTGTTTTTACTTGTTTAAATTGTATCGTTATTCTTTTTGACATTCATTGCTGATATTTTATGACATCATTATTATAGTGCACACTGTACATTTCTGACGTGTTTTCTCTTCTTTATATATATAAATGTTACGAATTTTCCCTTTACAAAAGGATTTATAATCAATCTCAACCCTCACGTGCACAAGCAACGAACATAATTGATTTACTTATTGGGGAAAAGGGACATATAGGCAACACGTGCGGTAGAACACGTTACCGAGAGGAAGAATACAAATTTTAAAATATTCGTTAGCTCTATTAAATTACGCCTCTCCTGGCCGAATTCTTTTCTAGCTAATCAAGCTAATCAAGGCTGTTGCTCAGGACACAACGAAATACGAACACATCTCAAACCAATTATAAGAATGTTCAGTGCGGTGGCCGAATCTTCTGTCCTCACCACAGTTCTCTTAGAACAGAGTAAGCAAATTGTCACTGTTGTTTGTAGTTTATGAGTGATGAGCAAGAAGCCTATTTTTCAGTTTTGAAAACAGACCTGTTCATGTTGTATTGTGGGCTTGTCCCTAGTGACTGATTTTACCGATTGTGGCCTGCCTACAATAACTGAACTGCTATCTTATTTCGATTAGAAGAATGTTGCTCACGGACATTAGAGAGAAACTGACAGGTGAACGTATAGACGGACATACTGAAGTCGATTTAAAATTTGGTGTCTATGTGTTTCGTGGTTTCTCTAAGGCTTGTTTATGGATGTTGCAGCGTTCTGGCAAAATGAACATGTTCTCCACTCTTCGGTGATGGGTATAAAAAAAGGTACTTAAAAACCTATTAGTAATTTAAAGACAGACGGGGTAATAAAAATAAGTGCCTGCGAATTGTTTCAACGTTCTCGAATCTATTTAATTTACATGGCACAAATCATTTCGTTTTCATGTCATTTTAATGACTAAAATTAATTAAATTTTGTCTCACTTCAAATTTATTTTTTTTTTTTACAAAAGTTTTCAGGTTGGATTTTATTTTTATTTTTTGCGTTTTTATAATCTTTGCATTTCATCACAAGATCTTCAACGAATAATTGCTTAATATTAACCATTTTTTTTTTTTTTTTTTTTTTTTGCTTTTATTCATGAATTTAGCGAATCTCTTTTTACCTTCAACTTTGCAGTATTCATTTTTATATATCTTCGCATAAAAATCTTTCAAATGGAAACACTTGTGCAAAGAAAACCCACACATTCATACCTATCCTTAACTGTCTACTCATACATCAATTTAAGAAATTTTTTTCATACTCTTGCAATCGTTTTTATTAAATGCTTTTATTTTTATTAAGATTTATGTGTACATTATGTACAACTGTGTCTGTACGCTTTAACTTTTAAATCTGTATTTCGTAAAACATATGATTATTTTTCATATAAAAATAAATTTTTTAAAAATCTACATAAAAATTTTGTAAAACTTGTTTATTTTCTTTCATAATTTTTTTTTGTTTTTTACATTTTACATTGTAAAGTTCATTCAACTTCCTTCTGACGCGATCCTATAAGTGTATTTGTTTCCAACTATGAATATTAAAAATTTGCTCTACATTCATTAAGCAATTATTTATTATATCAAAATCTACGTAACAACAAAAAAAAAAAAAAACATTACACGAACTTCGATACGCACAGATACGTGATAATGACGTTTTGTTTTTTTTTTTTTTTTTTTTTTTGTTTTTTCAACTCTCCAAAGGGCAAAAGGACAGAGAAAATAAGAGTAGCATTGAAATGAATTCATTTGTTATTTTACGTAATCACCTCTACACCTTAGTGTTAATTAGTATTTCATAAAATCAAAAGTAAAAACTATGGATCAACATAACACATAAAAACTTCCCACAAGAGTGACCTATTTTAGTTTACCTTTCTCACGGTCACCTCATCATATATTTCTTAATTTGTATGCATGTTTTAAGCCAATAAAGTTAATTGTTTTTTCAGGAGGCAGTATGCCCTTTAATAACTTTGACGATTTATATAAAGCTTTTATCGAATTTCCCATCCAAAAGATAACGATTTTCATCGCAAAGTCGTTCCCAATGATAAGAACCCGAAGACTTTATAAAATTCATTCCTTGATATTCGCAAAAATTCATGCGAACGATGTAATTAAGCAATGTACTTATGTTATAGGGTAATGGGGGTTATAGGGTAGAATGTCATAATCAACGGCCACTTCTGTTACATTTTGGCGGTGGATTTTTGCTTGCATTTCCATTACATGACTGCAACAACGCGGCGCAATACATTATCGAGGCAGGAATGCAGTAAATATATTAATAGCGAAGAGGACGACGAGTGTGTTTAAGAAAAAGTCTTACAGAATTTTATGAATAATTATAGCCATCTGTTGGACAACGCCATAAATTATTGTACCACAAGTCTTAAGTCATTATCTGCTCAAAATGTGTAAAATGGTGAAAGTCAGAAAGAACAGAGGGAAAGTGGTGGCCGCAGCCTAGCGAGTGTGTGCCCAATCGATAAGTGTTTTGCATTTGAGATTCGAGCGCGCGAACAGTGACTTGGTGGTCGCCATTCTTATCTACTCGGCTACTTGTGCGTACCTGATTGCATACAACAGATAAAATATTTGAAGAGAATTAAATCGTTTGAAATCTTATAGCATATACTTTCTGTGATATAAATGAAGACCTACAAAATTGTCATAAGAATTTAGAACAGTGACCACTGACCTGAATTGCACCATACCATCTCTCTAAAGTCCCATAACGGAATAGTAATTTGCAATAATATTTTCGCAAATATTTCTAAACTATATGGTGGTTCTCTTCATTCCATAAAAATAGCAGATCGATAAACTTTAAGCTGACAATAAATGTTTAAGAATAAATGTCTGCAAGAGGAGCCGAGTAGGCAAATATTATAAATATTGTAACAACTCAGTATTCGTGGATTCAAGTCTTAGTGCGAAAACGTCAACTATGGTGAGTGCTTAAACGGTAAAGACAAAGAACTTATGGATTGGACAGACAGATCCTCTAAGCTGCGGCCACCTCCCTATATCACTCCCTTTCTTCACTTCTCTTCTTCTTCTTTTTGGACGTCACCGTGTTACTCGAATAGGAGGCATCTTCTAAGCGATTGGGCATTTAAAATAAAAAAACACATGCAATTCTATTATTGCGTCAAAGGGCTCTACTCTACTCTAGTATTCTAAGTTCAGCTAACTTACCCCATCGAGCTATAATATGACAAAAGATAAGAGTCTATCGGAAACAAAAAAAAAACCGGTGGGTGTCTTTTGAAAATTCATTCGAAAGTAATTGCATTTCAAGAAAATTTGAATTGCGATGAAGGAAAATATTGAAAAAGCTTTGAGCAGAGAACATTTCTAAAGCATTTGCGGAAAGCTGAACACAAAAAGAAGTTCGATATTTGGATACTTCATGAATTAACAAAAAACAATGTAGCGGTTCGAATTTCCATTTGCAATTCGCAGACTGAAACTGAAGACCTGAAGGAGCAAGCTGCACACACGATAGCAAAGCCCAGTTTGATATCATATAAGGTAAAAATTCGAGCTTAATGTGATTGAACTGGAATCGTCCATCATCACCTAACTCAAATGCGGCGAGCCCATTGACTCCCGTTCTACTGTGAACACCTAGTGCGATCAATGTGCGCAACTGAAATAAAGCATGCAAATACAATATATTGTATAACCTGGACCTAATCCTGTCCGACGACTATCATTTGTTTCACTCTCTCTCTCAAGAATTTTCTTAGTGGTGTGGAGATGATCTCAAAAGCAACTTCAAGATCGACCTGTGAAAATCATTTGGTTTTTAAGTTTTTAAGGGAAACGAACTAAGCTCCTCTGGAGAGAAATATCGTTGCATTTTGTTGAAAAAATGTCACGAACATTTTTCTTAGCCAATCAAATCAAATATACTTTAATGCTTTTCTACTAGTTTCTGATTCAAATGTTCCTAATACACTGTACCTGTGGCCAAGTAATCAAAAGCTCGTAATTAAAAGGAATAATTACTTGTTAATATCTTATATAAAATCTGACTTGTGTCCTGCAATTAGAGGAAGTTACTCGCGAAATATATTTAAATTTGATGTAGGCGACGTGTGTGAAATCGTGAGGATATATGAGACGTGGCTAAGTAGAATGTATTTTTTGTTTTTTTTTTTGTTTTTTAATTTGCTTCCTTGCGTTACACATTGGTTTCATGAATGGCTATTTCAATGAAATAAACTATCGAAATGATTCACTAAATATAGTAAAGAATTAAATGGAGATCGTAATGATAACGTAGCGAGCAAAGTTGAAAAATTGTTTAATAGAAAAGGAAGAAACGTTCATTTTACGTTAAGTGGAATCTTAAATATTTCTTAATTTAGACTTTTTCCCATTATATTTGAGACGGCCGGCCGATTTCGAATTGGGCCATGAATCTTTGATGTCCTTGCAGATTTTTTGGTTTCGGGCGATCATCTAATTTGGCTATTAACGATGAAAACAACGTTATGTGATCCTGGTTAATAGTCGCGTCGAATTCCATTAGATTGTTTTCTGCCGGTTGTTCTTAAAGCTTCTTTCAAATGATCCACTTTCAAATTAGATAAATAAGATTTGAAGGCAATAATATTTATACGACTTATTTCAATGGTTGAACGTAGAAAAAAGCAACAGTCAACTATAATGGAACAAATAGATGGTTGGGCTTATAAAGGAAAAGATGAATAAGCAGAAAATGGAAAGACGGATGAACACACATATGCAGAACTGAACGAATTGAATGATGAACGAGCTGTTTAGAGAACAAAGGGAGCAACACCCGAATCAACTAAAAATTTCACTCACAGTAAATAAGTACATGTACAACTAACTGAATACAAACCTTAACGAACGGATACGATCTAAGTAGATTGAAATTCAGCACTAATCAAATTTACACACACTATCTGGAAATTACAAGCACAATGATAAAACTGATACATCCTCTCCTTTCGATTAATGATACTTTCATTGAAATGGAAATCGTGCTCTATCATGTAATAATGACTTCATTTACAATTTAATTACGGAAATATATGAATGCATATGAACACATACTCATAATGGATAGAATATTTGGATCAATTGTTAGTTAATGTATTCTAAAACGTTATATAAAAAATTCTAATCATGCGCAGATTAAATATACACTAAAATCGTACAGATTATCAAATCATATAATTTATAAGAAAAAAAAAAAAGTTTTTACTTCACATAATTTAAACAATTAAGTTAATTATATGTAAATTATTTCTATTTCCATTTTAGTTGCCGTTCATAAATATTGGATTTAATTACCAATAATGACGTTGAGTTAATGTAAAGCAAAGTGCGCGTTTAAGCACATGTGCAAACTCCATCTACTGTGCTAACAGTGCATGTCGCATATATATATATATACATAAACAAATATTCGCTTACGTTCTCACATCAGAGCGTTAGTAATAAATAAAAAATTATATTCATCAACAACAAGTTTCCGAATTCATTACATTTGCGTTATCGTTTACACAGTAATCACAAGTAATCTAGGGCTTCCAATCGATGTTGCATAATCATTATTTCCGGTTTAAGAGTACGATTGCTATCGCTTTACAAGCTCCTTAAGCAATTTTTTATGGTTTTTAATTAAAGTCAATCTAATCTAATCTAATTCTGATAGAGCGTTTTTCTGATTTCCCTTAGATCAGTTTTGCAAAAATTTTAAAACTCTACGAAATTCGTTCCAAAGAAAATCGATTATACGATTTTTTATATGATTTTATTTTTTTTTTCAACATAATATTGTTTTTTTTTATGTTACTGAACATAAAGCAACAATAAAATATTAAATTCACCTTAAACTAATTTCGCTAATACAATATACAATAATAATATACGCTTAGAGAAAATATATTAACAGATTTTAGTGAATGTCTAAGCTGAGTTTAAACGAGTCAACGAATCAAGTCGACAATAGGCGTGAGGGTTAAAACGAAAAAAAAAAAAATTACATTCAATTTAACCGTTATTTCTTAGCGCCCATCTCACTATGTATAATATAACATACATAATGCAACATACATATATAACAATACACATTATATATAATAGGATAAGGGAGACATTACTATGACAGTCATGTTAACATAGAAAATTGTCGCAACTGCTGAAAATGCAAAGTATAATAAAGAAAACCTAAAGGAAGGAGATACACGCAAATTTGTTTATTTATATATCCACCGCAAAAGGATTAGGCTACGCTTAAGATAAGCTTGCGTTTGAAAGAACAAGATCAGAGATCATATAAAGTGTAAACGTTTTTGATGAATTTACTCCTATTCCTTCGTAGGCGAGTTCTTTTCACCTGTCGTCTGTCCTTGAAACTCTTACGATGAAATAAGTGAAACTTAGCATATATATCCGTAGATAAATCATATTGAGAACAGGCATGGTCAATACGTTAGTTACGCCAAGACCAATAAGATATTCTTATGTATCATTCCTATTAGACTACAAATTTGAGCAAATACATCCAGAATTACATAAGACTTTAGCGCATAAAAGGATATGATCCGTGTACGATTACTCCGATAGGGGTCGAAAGCTCCAAATTACGGCTCCTAAAAGTTATATGTTTGAAAGCCGATAAAAGGATTTCTTAGGCCAGCGTCCAAAATAATCCCAATTCACATGTGAAATGCTGAGCACGTAAAATTCGATATTTGCTGAATATAAATTTTTCATTTGTAATCTTAAACAGGATCATGAATGATCCGTAGATGGCGTTATCTTCCTTTACGAGCTTGCTTGATCTTAGTGAAAAAAAAAAGTTCTTAAGATTCAGTTTTCTATTCTGCGCGAAACGAACTGAATTGCTTCTTTTACCCAGACTAGTCAAAGTTTTTACATATCATATATTATATAATAGGTATAGTAGTGCCAATGGAGAGAGATTCTGGTAAATAAAAATCCAAGGAATTAAAAATTCGTAAAGCATTCCATTGTTTTTTTTTTTTTTCAGTGTATAAATTTTCAATTTGTTCAAGATCCATAGCAACAACATTGTATCAATGATTATTTTGTTGTTGCCATTGTTTTAAATAAGCCACATCGGCCCCGTTCGATTTCATAATCACACAAATTATACATAATTTGATATAATCTGATATTTTGTTTACGAATATATGAGGATAGAAAGGTAAATGCAATTTGCAAGAGATAAAAAAATGACTCGTGCTTAACTTGATATATAAAGATTTTATTAAAATATTATTAGAGGAAAAGAGACAAACAAAAATAATACGCGATTACATGTTTACGATTTATTTAATACAAGATAGGCAAACAAGCAAGAAAAGTATATTTTTAGCTGTGACCCAATCTCTTATACTTACTGATATTATCTGAGAGATAATGTGAAAACTATAATATTTAATGGGCGTGGTCGAAGTCGTTTTTTTTTTTGCTCTTTTTATATAAGTCAAAATACTCACTGTCGTGTGGACTGCAGGTAATAAGAAAAAAAAAAACTTCCAACTTTTTAGCTCTTGAAAGCAAAGCTGTTCTCAGGTAATCTTGTACTGTAAGCGTGTCCCTTGATCGACATAGTCTATTGTCAGCATCAACTAGCGTGCAAATAATTCTCACTATTTCTTGTTAAATATAAAGTCGAGATTTTTGCGACCGGGACAATGTTTACCACACACAAGCGGGCAGTCAGATACACCTTGATCAATATATGGCCGTATTCTGAGCAACATCATAGATACGTCACAAGTCACAAAGCATTTACTTTCTTAACGATTCTGTTTTATAATAAAACTGAGTCTACTGCAGCACTTTCTGATGACTACTCTTTCGGAATACGAAAATTGGTATAAAGTTAATGAAACCGTAATAAGAACACACATTGTTTTCTTTTATGACTAGTGACCGATAACAATAATAGATTTGCTATGAAGTTATCTCCGTCAACCAGTACGACAAAGACAACAAAGTCCGGTATTATAGCTAATCGCAAACGTCAATTGTCTACGGATTTAGCTTCTTTCCCTCCCAGAAAGTCACCACGAAACACTACAAATCGTTCTACGTCCACTGTCTACTGCTGATGTCGAACACCATTATCATTTTTATCCAAGTAAAATCCAAATGATTCTATGAAGATTTAAAGCGGATTTTGAAGCAAGAGCAATGCCTTCCTTGTCCCGCACAATTCCTTTGAATTTAGAATTCGATGCTAATTAAAAATATGTGTACGTTATAGTGTTGCTGGAAATTGCTTCTGCAACGCTTGCAACGTTTTGACAAAATGAATATACCCACAATTTTCGTTGGTGTATGTAAGAAATAATATCATTAAAAATATTCAATTAGCTGCAATTGCAACAAATGAATGTTGCTCAGATGTGGTTATCCTTCGTGTATGAACATCTAAAAAGTTAAAGTAAAAAAAATATTCACATGTACTTTGCTCAAGATTTGTCTCCATGCGAAAGTCAGCTGAGCAGTTCGCTGACTAAAAAAAAGAGGAGAAGAAAATAAATATCTAAATAAAGTAAAGAAAACAATTATTTTTTTTTAATATCTTATTAAAACAATTTATGGTAACAAGTAGCGGTGTAGCGTAAACATCGAATTTTTGAATGACTTTTAAACTTCCGGTACAAGGTGCATTAGCTCATTTTTAAAAATGCATAAACGTGCAATTTGCTGAGCTAAATCACATGAGCGCTTAACTAGTTTCGCCTTTTCTTTTTTGTTCAATTGCTGCCAATTAATCTTAATTTTTCTCGTTGCAATAACTATTCTCAGTTCAGGAGGGCTTTTGTAGTGGCAACGTTTTGTTATGAATTCATTCCTACTTTTCCATAAAACGTCGCAATCATAAGCGTATGTATGCTATGGTATTCATGTAACGTTGTATTCATGGCTATGTACTGCATTGTAAACTTTTTACTCACTTAAAGGATGAGTGAACGCTTTACTGATTATTTCAATGCATGCCTACAACAAGGAATATTCTTCCGGAATTGCGTATCTAAACCAGACACTTGCGAATTATGCGAGGTTTAATACTGAGTTACTTTAAAGCTTCTTACTTTTTTACACGACAAGTGTCAATTCTTCAATTTATTCTTTTCACTTTTTCAAGGTTTCGTATATATGTATATTTTGTATGTGCCTCAAAGGGAGATATATTATGTGCCTAAAAATGCGTTAATTGGCAAATAAATATGGCGAACACAACGAGGTAATGGACTGATTTCTCCATCACAATACCAGCCCATATGGGTATCAAATAGAAGGGCTTGAAGGGTACAATGCGAAAAGCTAAGCGTGTTAATTCCAAATTAATTATGGTGGACGTCACGACAAGGTAGATTAATTTTTCTTAACAATACCCTTAGTGAAGTAAAAGGCGAAAGATAAAGTTTATCCTAACAACAAACAAAAGCGTGGGGTGTCAAAGATTTTAATTGTGATGGGTATCCGAGATTTGGCCTCAGCCGAATGTAACTTTCTTACTTACTTACTATAAAAGTCAGAAATATCACTGAATGAAATGAACTGAATTATGTAGTAGAGGACAATACTGTTCCATATGCAAAGGTAAAATAGTTATTTCTTCTATACAAGCGGACACCTGCAATAAATAAAAAAAGATTTCTTTTACCCCGCCCTAATATTGCTCACAAGCAAGATTTCGCTGGACCAAAAGCAATTCAACTGGATTAGTATGTGAGCTTTAAGTCAGCAAATTGGTTATGAGAAAGTTACTAGTCAAAGTCGAACTTGAAACGAATTAGGATCAAATTATTATTCAATCGAATAACACGCATCGTATGCAGAGAAATATAACTGACTACGTGCATTTTTTATCAGAATGGATTAGGTTGGTTTTTGCAAGCAAAGTGGTAAGAGTTCTCGAAATCAAAACTTTCCATCTTTTAATCAAAATCAATACACTAATGAAACGTGAATACTGCAATTGAAATGCAAAAATTCCAAAGAAGAAATTTGGTTTAACGAAAATGATTTTACCTTATATTAAAGTAGTGCACCGGCCAAATAGGAAGGCTTACACTACGATTTGTTGAATCATCTGCCTTGTTTACCTGACGTAGGCCTCTCTAAGGCTCGCATCTTTCTCAAATTCCAATAAAAATTTTCATTTGAAACGTCTTTCTCCACATAAGCGCTCACGGCCTTAGATGGCTGTTCTAGAGTCGTGAAGAAAAATCACTTTGGAAATAGTAAGTTTCAAGAAAAATGTACTGAAGACTAGATGTACTGTAACGGATCAATTCAGATTATTTCGTTGTTCATAGTCCACGTTTCAGAATCGCCTACGCATTCGAATAAACCTTAGAATGTCTATTTATGAGAACTTAACGCAGACTTGAAAAAATTCAGTGCACAGTGTTTTTTGAAAACTGTTGAAAAAATGAAAGCTCTGCGAAACATTGTCGCTGACATATGTGCTATGGTGATGTGATGACAACAAAACACAAATACATCATAAGAGAAAATAAAAGTCAAAGAAAGAATTTTTTTTTAAATCGTTAATAAAAGAGGAGGAGACATCGAATTACATATTAAAGAGCAAATTTATCAAATTTGTGCAACAATATTAAGATATATATATGCATATATATATATATATTGGCTAAAAGTCCACTTTTTATTTTGGCCAATTTAAAATCCAGTTTATAAAACAAAAAGTTTTTTAATTTGCTCTTTTATTTATTTATTTATTTATTTATTTTTTTTTTTTTTTTTTTTTTGCGAAAAACGGTGTCAGCAGTAGCAGTTATGTATATATATATATTTATATTTATAGACCAGAGTTTAACCAAAACCCCTAAGAAATAAAAAGAAAACAAACGTAGTCATATTATGACGTTTGTATACTTGTTCTCATACATGTATCGTGCATTAAGAGCGAAATACACTCGATCAGAGGTTCAAGTGTTCAACTTTCGATTTCATTATGAGCTAGAAAAACCAGTTTAAGCTTTCACAACTCAAAAGTCGCCAAAAAATCCTAAAGCAAAAAAAAAAAAAAAACAATATATTTAAAGAGAGAGAGAGAGAGAAGCAATGATTTCTTTTCGAACTCTCAGCTGATTTTTACTCTTTAAAGCCGATAAAAAAAAAATAACTTGAAAGCCAGGCGCATGGCTTTTATGTTAAGCCAGTATGCTCTTCAGGTGTTAAGAGATTCTCAGTTACTACCGCACAACAGGCAATTCAGAAGAAGGCGCCATGAACGGCACTAGATAAAAAAAGCCAATAATAGTACGTCGTTGCCCAGCATAGCAATTGTTTATGTTTAACTAAGCAAAATTTTGAATCTTGTATGCTATTAACTTATAACTTAACTAAAACATAGTTTATTATTATTATTGCTACTGATGTTTTTGTTGTTATTGCTACCGTTGTTTTTTGTTGTTTATCATCAGCTTAGCGAAATGAAATGATAAAGCTTTAGACAGTTGAGGTGCGATAAAAATACGTTAGTAATCAATTGCAACTCCAACAGCTTAGACACTCGTCGTCTGAAAACGCGTCTAGTCTTTCATTATATAATACGTGATCTATGGTTTTGTTTTATTTTGAAAATTATATTTATATATAATTGCGCTCCCCATTGTAACTGAGAGTTATTTATATATACAGAGGATAAATTTAATATATTCCATAACAATAATAACAACAAAAAGAACAACAACAATAACAACAGCAACAACAGCAACAACAATAGCAACAACAATTATTATTAACACACAATTTTTTATAGTGCTGTTAAAAAATCGTACGTGTCAAAATTTTCTTGTGGGCTTTAAACCAAACTTTTTAAAAGAATTCATTGAAATACGAAAAAAACTAAATTCATGTTAAAGCGTTCCTGCGCTATCTTTTAAGAAACAAAAACAAAAAACAAAAAAAGAAAAAACAAAAAAAAACGGAACAAATCGATTTGCATAAATATATCGAAACCTATCCTATATCAGTAAAAATATATTTAAATATTTTATATTTTATTTAGGAAAATCAAAACAAAAAAAAAAAACCTTTTTTCCTATTTTCTCTTTTCTGCTTAAGAAAGATCGTTCAAACAAATCGAAAGTAATATCAGTTTTTTTCTTTTCGTATTTAACCATTACTTAAATTTTAATTAACTTTAAGTAGTCTTTGCGACTGTAATAATATTAAATCAATGAATATGCTTTTTTTATGTGTGTGTCATTGTAGATTGATTTACCTAAAATGTTGTTGTGTAATAATTGTTTCACTAAAATGAACGCAACAACAAATTAAAAAAAAAAAAATGAAAAAAAAAACAAAACTAATTTCTGAACTTTTTTTCCATATTCAATATCCAAGAAGGACGTACATTGAACTTTGCACCTGCATATAATATAAAGAAATATATATATATATATGTATATGTATATACATATACGTAAGGTAGTATAAGAAACCGTGAGCCTCCATATAACATCATTTGTTCGTTTCACTCATATACATAACATAGCAGTCAATAAAAGTCGTAGGATGACCTACACTAGTCGCCGCTATTATCGAATCCGTAGGATTTCTCGACAACAGCAACAACTCTCAAAGGAATTATGGCAAAACTTCATGACATTTTGACTTTTAGTTTTCAATTTACAGACATCTAAGGCGCGTTACTTTTGTTTTTGTAGCACAATGAAAAAATTTGAATTGCATGAGTTGATAGAGAGAGGATTGTTTTGTAATGAAAAAAAATATCGTTCAGGCTAAGCAATAGCTTGGCAAGTGTTGTTCGGACTCGACTCCATCCAGACAAAAGGTAGAGAAATGATTGACTGATTTTAAACGCAGCCATACAAACACCAACGCTGCCGAACGCTCTAATCGCCTCTGATTCGCTGTATGTTTCAGAAAACTGAAAAAATAAAGTGTACACAAAATCGTTTTGGAAAATCGAAAACTAAGGTTTCTTGAGATAGCTGACACGTTAACGATATCAAAAAATTGAATATTTACTGCCTTGTACGAACATTGGAAAACTCTGCTCGAAGTCGATGCCATGTCTGCTCACTTTTGATGAAAAACAACAACATGTCTGAAGTTGTTTAAGAGAAAAAAATATAATTTTTTCACGCAATATACGGCAATGGATGAAATATAGATCCATCGCTAGACTTCAGAGTCACATCGGCGGTCAGAATCCTGGACAGCAACTCGCAAAAGTTGCCCAAAGGGACCAAAAACGCAAAAATCGACTGGGACGATAATAGCGTACGCAAGTTGGGATGCAGTTTGTATAGTAACCATAGGCCAACGTTGAAAGGGGACAAACGATCAATAATGAACATTAGATGGCATTGTTAGTACATTTGAATGACAAAATTACAAGAAAATCGCCAAAAACCTCATGGACTTATTGAATTATCTTCTCTGCCTAGCATAGAGCTCAAAATTTCCATACTACCTAATGTAACATATATATATATTTATATATATATATGCACATATATACATATTTGAGTAAAAACATATTTACGCAATGCAATGCTTTCGAAGGTTTTCGTAGGAAGTGTTCTTTTTTTTTTAATTTTCCTTAATTATTTTTCTATGTATGCTTTTAATGATCAAGTAAATAAAACTTTTGTTTTTTAAATTTGAAATAAATATGAAGAAAGGGAAAGACAGAGAGGGATGAGGGGTATGAGGGAAAATTGACAGTTTACGAACGTTTAGCAAAGGATGATTTTAGTTTATTTAAAAGTTAGAAAACAAACTACTAACGTAAGTAAATACTTTCTCACTTGCATGGAGCTTAGCCGAAATGCAGCTATTATTCATAATGATAGGCAAGTTAATATTTCCATTAAATGCGGTGTCATAAACATATTACGGAAGAGCCCTTTGTGCCAACCCAATTTTTCATAAAATCAAGCATGAGCAAGGTTTTATGACAAATTTAATTAAAGGTTGGGAGATTGCAGGAGTAATATTGCCGTTTAATCTTCGGTTTGTCTCTGGTTGCAGGTTTTTTCCCTTCAAACTTCAATGCCTTAAACTATGAACTTTAACGGCACCTTTTTATCCCCCCTTCCCTCTCCAAAGTTAAAAATGATTAACAAGTATTTTTATAATGAAAAACAGTCTCATTAGGAACATCTTTTTCAATAGCAAATTTTCCATAACCATATTCTTTGCGACTACCAAGCGACAACCCTCAATGTTTATGTCATTCAAATGGCGCCTTTCCATAGTTTTAGGTCATCGATCTTATAGTAGATGCATTATCCCAATATACATGAAACGTGTAACGTCTAAAGCTAACTGTCTCTGAGACGGTCTTGAACTTGTAAGAACCCCGAAGCTGGACTTGTTTGAAAGAAAACGTGACCTTCCACCAATCATTTGCTAAAACTAATCACTATCTTCACTTCTGTAAAAAACCCAAGCAAAAAGATTTGAAGAACCGTGTCAAAGAAATTAATCGGTTTTCTTTGCAAATACACATTATGCTGCTGTTATAGAAGTAATTAGAGTCTTTAAATTTTTACATTCATCAGTTTTGTTTGTCATTGTTACTATATGCATCGAAGTTTGTTAATTTCAGTCCCATGTCTGTGGCCGTCAAACCTTTCATTCAGGCCACATCACCGGCAATAGGCCATGTGGCGATTGAAGACCACAAACTTTACATCACTGCCATCGTACGCAGTGTACAACTTTTTGTAAATGCGCAAAGCATATTTGGCTGAACGAAACGAAATCAACTGAAATTATACACTTTTGCTTTCGTATTCGAAAGATAATATCTAAAGAAGTGGGTCCGAATTGATGCTCTTACTCATTTACATAATCATCAATACTTTCTCATCACACTGGCACAAGTCTTAGCATACGCTTAATCTCCAACATCCCACTATCAATCAAACATCCCCACTCACGCCTTGAATTTGTGTAGTGGGTTTTTAGAACTACATACTTAATGGGTAACATAAAGTCACCGCCAGTAATAGCAATCATCCGGGTACTCGTTGCATTCGTTATGTCTTATGGACATTCTTCAACGTATATAACCGTTCAAATTGTTCGATAAAACAATAAACTCGTGGGTTCGTGGGAGAATTTATAAAGAATTTACGCTCACCAGACACACCAGACTTTAACGTTCAAAAAATTCCCATCAGAGTTGTTACAGCCCGCATCGTTCCTTGATTAAGTGCTAAGACTTTAAAAAATCGAAAGATCAAAACAGATTAAAATATATGTCATATCGAAAACGAAAAGGGGAACAAAAAACGATGTGCCTGGCGTTTAGCTAAGTTTATCCCGGGTTTATATAACCCGGATATCCTTGAATTTGTAAATAAATAAATTGTACTCAGCTTAGAGCGAAATCTTTACAGTCCCTTCTACATTATTTTGAAACGAGAGAAACCTAGACTAATGTCATCCTTTATGCGTACATAATATAATACATTAATATTTATATGGGCACAGCATTAATTAAAAAATAAAAGATCGCATATTATTTAAGTTATTATTATTATTTTATTACGTCACACATTTCCAATCATCTCTTGATAAAGTACTCATGACATAACGTCAAAAGGAAATGAATACGCCAGCTGGCCCGCCTGACTGCTTTATATATGGGTTTCTGATGAGCAGATGTTGGCTGTTGCGCCGCTCTATTTTCAAAGTTAACCTCAGCATTTTAATAAGAAAAATTTTTGTTTAACAAAATCATAGTAAAAAAAAGAGAAATTTTCGATACTTTATTAATCGAAGGGAAGTCCTTGCGGGCGATTGGTTAATCTTTCATATTCTCCTACCCACAGTAAAGTGATGGAGCTTGAAATCATTTTAGTCGTTCTAAACAGCTTTTCTAAAGAAAGACTCACATACAAATTTCCAGCTCTATTTATAACAAGCTGTATTTGTAGCTTTGGTCCTTCCCTTGTGTAGCCGATAATATAAGGATTTCTTATTCCTAGTACACCTTAGCCATATCCGCCTACATATCCGCCTATCGTCTTAAATTGGAAATCTCAAAATCATAGAATAAAAGTTTCTTCAGAGCTTCATAAATCTCTTTTATCCTGTTTATTTCCCTCACCATTTCGTGGCACAAGGGAATATTAAGCTTAAATGGGCTTAAGCTTAAGTCTAAAAGGACGTGAGATAGACCCGGCTTTTATTATGCCAATCAATTCTGAATTACTTGCTTTTGTGAGTTATACAGGTTTTGCAAAAAAATAGTAATCTTCTGACTCACTATAAAGTTAAGTAAGCATGACCGATTTTTTCCTCTTTTGCAGAGGTACTACAGCATTGCCCATAAAATATACGTCCAAATTGTTATAGATTTTTCGGTGCTTTATGAGGAATGAGCAAAAAACTAATTTTTTTACTCCTTTTGAAAATCAGAGGTATCCTCACTTTACGTAGTACTGTATACGTTTCCTTCAGCCGATTGTGTGTCCATTGTCACTATCAGCCTGTATGCACGAACTTCCAATGTTTCTGCCAAATTTGAAGTCAATAGCTTCATTTTCTGGGCCAGGAGAATGTTTACAACAGACATTACACCGGACAGACGGACATGCTTAAACCGATTTCGAATTAAACTATATGAGGTCTCTAACCCTTCCCTTTCGGCAAGTTGCAAACGTTTTGGCAACTTGTATATATCCCCCATCCTTCTTATTAAACACCCTACACCATTTTGCTTAATGCAATTACCTTTATAACGTTTTTTCATAATAAGGCGTTATAGTATAGTAGTAAGGCGGCAGTCTTAGATGCTAGTGCTTTACGACTTTAGTCTTAGAATGTATTTCTCTAAATTAATAATAATAACATGTCAGCTAAAACAAGAAGAAGACAATTTTTAAGAGGAATTTAGAAAAAATCATTAAAGCAAAAGTTCCATTAAAGCGAGTAAGTCTTTCGCATTTGTTTCTCGCTTTTTTCTCCTTAACTATGTATACTTCACTATACCTATGACATAAGGATGCACTAATACTATTCATTCCGTTTGCAACAGAGACAAAGGCATATCATATATCTTGCTAAACATGCGTTGCATGCATAGCCAAGCCGATTAAGAGAACATAACCACAAAACGTCATATACATATCGCCATAACGTTTGACTATCATACCGTCCATTAGTTTCTTGGACTCTCCAAGCCCTGAACGGTAAGAGAGAGGGAGAGAGAGAAAATGGAGAATTTTAACATATTTTCTTACTTCCATTCCGTAAGTCAAATTTGCAAAAAGACTTTAATCCATCTTCAAATACACATGCATTACAAACAAACATTTTAAGAAAATCTTATCAATAAATCTCAATGCAGTGTAAATGACGATCAGTCTGATTGGAGTGCCAAAAATAACAACAAACTTTTTGACAAAACATCGTTGACTAATTTCTTTACTTCAATTGCTTATCTTTCTTGTTGTTTCATGTACCCTCAAGAGGGATGACTTCTTAAGTGTTATCTACTTAACGAATTGTCTCAAATAAATGTATAAATGTTTGGTAAATAGGAATTTTGAAAAATTGCACAAAAACGCAACTGAATACGCAACACTTCAATACCACAATCTTGCCACCAGACTTTACCATTTGCGACTGACATAACAACATTGACAAAAAAAAAAAAAAAAAAAAAAAAAATATATATATATTAAGAAAATTTATTTTTTATAAATTATATAAAAAAAAAAATTAAGAAAACTTATTTTTTATTGACAAAAAAAAAAAAAAAAAAGAAAAGAAACATCAAGAAAATATAAACAATTGCGGTCTTATAAAAACGAGAAAAAAAATGTTTGCCTTGGATCGAATCTTCGATACTCGTTCGCTACAAAAACGATAAGAAACGTCTTAAAGTTTGCATGCTTTGTTGTAATGGAAACGATTGATAAATTGATCGATTCAATTAACCTTCGTCTCGTCTTGACAAAGTCAATTTAAAATTTATTTATACTTATTGTCTTTATGGGCGGATAATGGGCGGACTTATTTTGATAATAACGTTTGAAAACTCAACTCTGGGAATTTCCAGTCCGATGTCGGATGGTTACGCGTACGTGGTTGATTGAATGTATATCAGATGCGCAGTTGTGGTGTGCTGCAAACGTAACGATGAAATTAGCATGCCATTACACTTCGGATGACTGAGAATAACCAATTAATCGCTTTGGCGTGTGACATTACGTTAAGCCGGCAAACAAGCTAACAGGCAGCAGCAATTGTTTTGTTTTTCTATTAAATATCAAAATTCTTTTACCCAACGTTCAGTTAAGAGTTATAATCTATGACCGGATAATAAAACGTAGATGTCGCTGACAAAACTGTCATACTTTTAAGCAAACCAAAAAAAAAAAAGAAAAAAACGCGACTAGAAGTCATGGTAGATTACTTTAAAAATCGCTCAACAGCTATCTTCACCTTAAAGCCAGTCTTTAATAACAATCATGTACTGACGTCGTAATATATTTAAAATCAATTTGTACAAGTGAGACATGTGTGAACAAAAAAGATTTCACAAGTCACACATTTTCGTTACGCTCGTAGTTCTATTTATTTTTGTAATCCTACTCATCGTAAAACAAGTATTGGAGTCCTTTGTTCCCGTTATAAGCTGAAAGCAAAATATTGCCACTAATCAGTAATAAATAAACCTTGAATTGGCAAACCGTTCACAGTTAAACATTGAATATATTTATAAAGCAACACAAAAGCGCAAATCTAAAAGGAACGGTTGTAAATATCGAGTTTTGTGGACTTGAACGATCTTCAACCGAAGGTTGCCGCATGCAATACTCTCTTTTCGTTCTCAGAAATGCGTAACCAAAACTCCGCAAAGTTTTCATATATATATTCACGATCAATGTGGAATTCTGTGCTGTTGTACCTATCCTTTTGTGTGTGTATCCATCCATTGTTATATACTCTATATATATATATATATACATCAGCCTTGGTAGAAAAGAAACAGAATGAGTACGGCTCTTGTAAGGCAGCCTTCCGTGCTAATTTCTTAAAAGATTTGCGTTTATTGTTTCTTGGTCTTTGTCTGAATTAAGTTTTTGGATTTATTTGCCATTATGCTCAAGCAGATAACTTACAATTCATTTCGAGCCCCATTCAATTTGAAATCGTGAACTCGACACGTAATCAGCGATACGAACAGACAGACGATATGGTAAAATGTGGAGGCTATCTGACGACAGTTCGGCAGATCAATGAAATAAAAGGATCTGTTATGTTCAAACGCTCTTTACTCAAAGTTGTGTTGTCTTAGTCGATTTGGTGTTATAGTTGAGTCGCCGCATTTAATTATTTAACTAAGAGTATGATATCTTTAGGAAAAAACCGGTCGATTTTGAATCATAAAACTAAAATACTGTCGCCTCTCACTCTCTCTCTCTCTCCCTCTCACGATTGTTGTGTTGGCTTATGAATCATAATAGATCCCTAAATGTCTTCTCACAGCGATTGCATAAACATGTAGCCTTGAACAAAGAAATATAAAAATATATGAGATAATTAAATAAACATTTATGTACACAGTATATATACAATAAAATAAAAGAATTGTTATAAATACCGCGCAAGAAAATCCGTTTCTATATCTTTCCGAACAACTACATAGGTAGTTTACTTTAGCATAATCGCCGCAGATACTTGAAGTGTACGTATTGTTTGGAACCCATTCGGCAACCAAGCTGAGACTTAGTCAACTTAAACTTGACATGATCAAATGCGATTTATCGCTGGCAAACTGCTATACTCTATAATAGCTAAAGCTACTCTATAAAAGCTAACAAACTGAACCATTAAAAGCAAACAGAAAAACGAGCAAAAACCCGTATACAACTTTAACTAAAAAAGTTATAAGTCCATTACCTTCAGATCGAATCTTGAATTTACGCTACACCATTAATTTCTGATTAATAGCGAATGTGTTACGAGGGACGATTATTTTTAATGATCGTCATAAATAGTTGAGCGAAATTTCATATTAATAGCAAGTTTGCTATAAACAAGAGTTCAATCGCTAAACAAAATTTATTGAGGGGATCAACTTCGCAACTACTTTCGTAGTATTTAGAAGTGTATCCGAGCCTTTCTTAACTTTTAATTATACATATCCAAAAGGCATTCAATCTCACCTGTCAGTAACATTCCTTATGACTGAGATTAATGAATAAACATAGATAGATATATCAGCGTACATACATATGAAGTGACGAATGGGCAAATCAGCGGATAAGAACAAAAATGGTGAACGGAGTGCAAAAGTGGTGAATGGACAAGACGAAGATCAGATGGATGATTGGATAGGAGGTCAAACAGATGAAGCAATGAATGGACGAGTAAGAGGACAACGAACAAATTGATCTTTGGGCAAATGGATAGAGGAGCAGAGAGGCTGATGAAGAGGCGGAAAGAAGAAAGGATTGACAGGGCGATGAAAGAATGGGCCTATTGATTGGCCGGCTGAGGGACATGCGGACTGAAGAGCGAATTGTTGGCTGAGGGATAGATGCGACAATGAAGCGATAGACAAGTGAACAAAAGTATTACAATATTTACGAAACGTATGTTGGCATTTTGAAGAAACCTAATCAAAATTGTATCCGGAAACAAGTAAAAAGAGTCTAGTAAGCCTCGAGCCACCGTTAAGTAGCCAACACCACTACGCTTAATACAGTTATTTTCATAACGACTTTTTAAAATAAAGCATTACATGAAAAGCGATGGAAACTACACTCCGTTCCACCGTTGAACCATTTTGAATAGTGTTTCTCCTTAGGCCAACATATGTCGCTGTATCAAATTGCGGACAGAAAAGCTTAAATAATTGCAGAAAATGATTGTGAATCGATCGGCATAATAAACATTGGATCCATCTCAACTCCTTCTGGTTGTTGCATACATCCGTACAAACTCAATATAACCTTACACCACAAGTAATGTGAGGTATAAAAAAGATAAACACTATTTTCGCCTACTATATAATGTTGAATGGGCGTGGTTGAATTTTTCCGTTTTTATACGAGCCTAGTATCGCCCGTGGAATGCACATGGAAATTTTTATTGTTACACCTTTTGTGATATATGAGCGGTGATCAAAAAGAAGAGCTATTGTCATTTTATGTTCTACTGCAGACGTATTCTTTTACCGATGCGGTCCATTTTGAACGACAAGGCTGCTCGTGAAAGCGCTTTTCGATTTCGGTTTCTTAATTTCTTCGACCGAGAGAATTTTTAGTTGAACAAACAAAATGACACACACGTTCAAATCGACTAAGTATTTGATACTGATCAAGAATATATATGTAGAGTCTCTAAAAGTTCTTTCGCAATTTTATACTCGCTATTGATCATAAAGGAAATAATTTACTTTCTCATATATATTTTCATTTGTGTTATAAATTTGCTACAATTAGTAGAAAATATTCGAAATTTAGCTTCGAAGAGACGCAATCTATTCATTGTGACGCAGTTCGTTTCAGTTGTGATTTAAAACTATTTTTTTGGTGAGGTGACATTCGTAAGAAGAATTTGTTAATATATGCAACAAGTTAAAAACTTCAAATATAAAAATAAATTAGAGAGTGAATCGTTAAAATATTCGGCCCTTATATAATATTTTTCGTGTCTTATGGAATACAATTTTTTCTTTAAATTTATTTAATCTATCTAATCCGTTGACTTGATGAAAACTTTCAATAAATTTGTTTTTTTTTTTTTTTTCTTTTCTTAAACGAACACTAGACAAAATAATAATTTAACCCAACTTATATTCATTTATACTTTCAGTTTTTTTTTTTTTGCTTGTCGTACGCGGATCCCCTTCCCAGTAGATGCAATAGAGATAATCACTTGCTAACCAAATAATTGCTGCTGCATATTACAATACATAGATATAGACTCAAGACAAACTTAGATACGCACGCATACCCGTCAAAACACACACATATATACATATATATATATACATATATATATATATACATATATATATATTTATATATATATATATATATAACCATAAAGCAGCAGCCGCCGCCGCAATGAGGCCTTTTATCTTAGTTACTGCTTGGGTGTGTAGTGTCCTTACGTTTGTTAGGGCGATACCCTTACCGACAGCTGAAAGTAATCAGGAATTGGATATGTTGCAGATTCCGCTTCCAAATGGCAAGGTAAGCAAAGCAACGATTTACTATGCGAATAAGCTAACAAACTAACAACTAACAAATAAATGACTAAATTATTATGTAAACATAAATGAAAAATGAAATTCAAATAATATCTATGTATATCTATATATATACATGTATACGTATGTATGACTGGCCAAAATATATGGGCATGTAGGCAGACATACACATGTTAGGTTTTTCAACATTTTAGCATTGAACTCGTGCTTACTACAATTCCTAATTTTATATATTAATTTGAGTCATCGTTAAATCGAAAAATAAATACTTCCTTTTAAGTATCTAATAACAAAAAAAATGTAGGTCTTTGGATTTGCGTGTCTCTGCGCAAACACTCATAGACATACTTCTTTTTTTTTTGTATGAGCGCAATGAAGGCTTGCAAGACAAACCAGTTCCTACTTTAAAAAATTGATTGTTAAGAAAATTTTCCAAATAATCGAAAGTACTTTTCCATCTAGTAAAAAAGAAAAAAAACCGTGTAAGCATAAAGCTTTTTAAGCTTACAGCTGCTGACTATTTAACTTATTAGCGTACCGAAGCCGGTTTCTTTTTCTGTACAAGGAAAAAAAAAGACAACACTTAACGCCACACTTAAAATCCACCTCCTGTAGTTATGAACAAACTTCTGACATACAGAGTTTTTTTTTTTTTTTTTTTTTTTGTTTCCTTACTCTCGTTTGTATGTATTTAGTTACATACAATTGTTACATATTATTGTTATTGTCACGTCACTTTATCAATGCATAAACATATAACATATTAAGTAATCGAAAAAATATTAAGCCTACTATTAGCTTCTCTCAAAAAAATCTTGTCTCGATGAATACGATTTAAATGAATGGCTTATACATACATCATTATCTTGACCTTGTAGAGGCTTAATACTTTTTTGACTAATTCATTGTAATGCATTTCATATATATTTCTTATTTATTTTTTGTTTTGTATTTTCTTAACAAATTGTACTTTACTTATGCCGACTAAACTGACTAATTCTTTTATATATTATATATTATATAGAGACATATGATTGTAAAGAAACAAAAAAAATCTATAATTCATAAAAAATACAAAGTGCAAATAAAAACAACTATTAATCTTATAATTAAATAAAACACAATCTAAAGGTATTGACGGAACGACAAAGTCCATACAATTGCACCTTGCGAACCGGTTAACCGGAGGAGTTTATTTTTTAAAAAAAACTCCTTGACACATACACGCGATGCGTCGTAATCAAAATCAAGTGATAATCGAATGCAGTATAAATGATCGCATAAATCGCATAAATTTTTTAGGAAAAATCCAAATAGAGCGAAGAAGGAGAAAATTAAAGTAATTGAAGAAATTCAGTTAATTTCCGTTTTCACAGGTTTTCAAAGCACAGTTTGTCACCCAAGTAGACTGCTCTTAACAAGTCGGGCCTTAGTCACGTCACTTCTTAACACTCATCGGAACATTTTTTCCAATGCATTTGCTTTTAGCGATGCGGCCTACCGGACATCCCACTAAATGACAGTTGTATCACATCTTATCGACATTTTAAGTTTTTATATCGAATAGTAATTTTTTTTTTTTTGTTTCACCCAACATACATATGTACTCGTGGAACGCATCGAAATGAAGATTTGGGTCGTTTGCAGTGAATGTATTATAAAATTATTGCTCGTATATACGTACGTCTTAAAAAAAATTGATTTGGCGAACAGGCACACACTCGAACATTAGATGACACTTGCATGTTGCAAATGCAATGTTAAACTGAATATACCTCTTTCAGTGGTGATTATAACAATGTTTACACTTAAGTTGAGATGATAATTGCGAGTAATTAGTTTGCAAATAAACTAAATTTTCTAATTTTTTAATTTCTAAGAAAATAAATTAACGCGCTGTGAATGAAATTAACAAATGACAAAAAACAATGATAAAAAACAATTAAGAAGAAGAATGACAGCAGTTTTAGAAGAGAGACTCTTTCAGATTTCGAAAAGTAATTATTTTCAGAAATGGGATAATCCTTGCTTTGTGAAAATGAAAGACATTTGTTTTTTTTGGAATTTATTTCAAAGTAACGCACATGTTGCACAACTGCAAGCGAACTATGTCACACAATGGGTTATCAAATTCTCACGTTCAGTGTAATTAGTCGATCAATAAAGGTGCTGCCAACACGACAGACTTGAACTTGCATTGTCGGCAACCGGCAACCGGCAATCGGCAATTGGCAACCGGCAACCAAAATAATTGTATCCGATCCCCTTCTTCCTCTCTCCAAATACATTCGTTAATATAACTCTTTGGCTATATAGTATTAAGCTTGTGTTTGCTTATTATGCTTTGGCTATATTACGTTGCATTGTTAGTTTATGTGTAACGATGTTAATGCGCTATTATCGCTTACATACACATAGGGCTGCAGTCATGCGATAGCATAGTTAGACTTACGTAACAAACTGTCTTCTACATTGCGGTAATGTATGGTTACAATACTGTGCAAAACGAAATTCCGTAAAACATTTCGAAAGTCAAGAAAATGCTGCTTTGTCTGTCACTATCGTTAATACGAACACGCTTTACATAGTGAGCAATTGATGAAAAGTGAAAAAAAAAAAATTACCAGAAAATCCTAAGGGTTAAGGCATTGACAGAAGTACAGAATGAAATGTGACATCCGTAACGTGTTTGCTTACACCAAGAAGGGTTGAAGGAATCAATGAAAAAAGTCAAACGATCTCGATAGAGTGAAATGTTGTGAAATGCTGAAACTCTAGCTTCTGTAAATAGGTTCCTACAACTTTTTGTAATGCATACCATGCCTTACGTAATGTCGAGACCAGGCAGTTCTTATCCATTCAATGCACTCAGTTGGTGCCTTGTAGCAGTTTGTCTCAGAAATCAGTTCAGAAACCTATCGCGGGCGTCTTAACAATTCTGCGAAAATGTTCGAAGGCTTATTCTGTATTATTCGAATAACATGCTGGACGTGACATATATTTTGACTGTGTCCTTGAGGGATTTCAATGTTATAAACTATAACAAGAGTTCCAAAGATGGTGTTTCCTGATAAAATAATTATCTAGCTTTCTATCCCACTAATAAATCCATAAAAATCTCCTTTGTATTAAACTTTCAGAAAACTACTATCCCTCTTCTGAAAAGATTCTTCGTCAACCACGTAAATGTTGAAGACAAACTCGATCCGTTCCTTAACAGAATTTGTAACATTTTACATTGGTCTATGGCTATTGCTGCTCCTATAAAACAATTTTCGCTTTATAACTTCCCTCTACCTTGGTTCATAAAAGCATTAGTAATGTTAGCAAGTAAAAAAAAAAAATGCCTTTCTACCAAATTCAACAAATACAATAAATACTACTATTAATTATATTCATTGTTATTGCATACGCGGCAAGCATCGCCTACCTAGTACCTAAATAGAATTGAGCTTAATGGACTTAACATAGAAATTTCAATTACTTCAATTACTTCATTACCGCTTTGCGTCTTGATGACGTCGACTCGTCTGATCGATCCCTTATTTGCGAAACGTTCGCAGAATCTTCGCAGCAGCCTTATGTGCACAATAACTCCATACTTATCAACCATTCTCCGGATTTTGTAATTTTTGAGGACGATGTGAAACATGGCTTCGTGGAAATGAAGTCTTCGTATATAGCGGGTCGGGCAAGCATTCGTTCATTCATGTTGAGAATCTGTGCAGACGAAATCTCTCTTTTATCGCAAAGCGTTTTCTGGTCATCTTCAAACCGATGTGATCTAATAAAACGTTCGACAGGATTCATCACAATTTCCTAATGCTGAGACTTGCTCTAATCGGTTTTCTTCCTTATTTTCTGAATTGCATTGCTTCGGATTTCAAGCATAGATGTTACAATATTTCATTTAAATCCGCCCTATCGAAAGATACTATTGTCCGCTCGGTAGTTCCTCAAGGCAGCCACCTGGATCCTCTTCTTTTTACTTTATATTTTAATGACATCCCATCAGCCATACGGCACTCGAATGTTTTTAGGTTTTCGAACGATGTCAAATTGCTTCTATCGTTTGACACGTGTGAATATTCTCGCGTCCTACACTCGGACTTAAATTTAGTTAGTGAATGGTGTGTTTTCAACTTCAAGTTACTTAATCGGAATAAATGCAAACAATTAACATCCGGCAGAAATACGCTGCGTACATATATTTTATTGCATTCACCAGGTCCGCTTGAACGATGTATCCTCTTGTCAATTGTGTTTTAACCTACATGTTAAGCACGTAGTCAATAAGGCGAAGAGCTTTCTTGGGATTGTGAAACGATGTTTGAGGAAATTGATGGACTCGAGTCGCACCCAGACACTATTTACTAAACTTAACAGGCCAGTCCTAGTATATATTTGGATAATGTAGTGTCCGTCCTGGCAGTGTTATATTGATTCTACCGAATTCGCCTGCAAACAGTCCTTTGAATTCGCGCAACGACCTCTTCGGTGGCATTCGAGTCACAATTTGCCATCGTAAGAGCATAGACGACTATTGCTTATCGATTTGCTTAGTTTTGTGAAACGTAGATGCATTTTGAGCATAATCTTTCCGATCAAGTTACCGAGTGGCGGAGTTGATTCGCTAACGCTTTTGAATGAAACTAATCTAAATTCTCCTTGTAGAGTCCCCAGGATTTATCCTCTGGTTAAACTTAATTTACAGATTTACGATCTTGCTGCAGCCCCATGAATATCATCAATAGAGATTTGAACGATGCACATCACTTATTCTCCTTATCCGATTCGTTGTCTAAAATTCAACCCGTAGTGCATAGCCCGCGTTAATGCGTCTATATGTAATGTTTTCGTCAATCATCCGTCCATCAATGTATTCTGTATTTATTAAATTATTGGACATTATTTCAAGTGTCGCAACTTTAGTTTTGAAATCTCCCTTTCATTTATTTCGTTACTCTTCTTCTCTCTCGGAAGATAGTCGTAAGTTTATCGACCTACATGTTCACAGCACTTGTAGTTTCATATTTTATAAAACTAGAAAACTAGCAACTAGCAAATAATGTTAGCTAATATGTGTTGCTATAATTACAGTTGTGGGTGAATATCGAAATAGACTGAAGCTTAAATCGTTTTATAAAACTATAAGCAAATCTACGTTATCTACAACCCAGCAGTGTGAATCTCATCATTTCATCTCATTAGGAGATGGAAAATTATATTTCTACCTTCATTTTAAGTGAAGAATATTTGCCTTTCTTTGCTTTTTGTCACATATTTCATATAAAAGACAATAAATACAACTAATAAATATCAAGAGACGTGTTTTCGGCTGACGACACTTGATTTCATTATTTTGTGCTTTCTTTCATGCAGATTAGAAGTCAACATTAGATTATCATAGCAATCAGGAATGAACTTTTGATCAGCAAGAAATTTGGAATCGACTTAGTCAAGTCAGTCGACATTAGAAAATTTACAACACCTGATAATGGAATGATCAACATTGTCACAAGTGCCTACTAAAATCTTCATGCAATCCGACTGCGTGATCGGAATCGAATCGAAAATAGGCCACAAGACGAATATAACTTTAATTGTTTCGTTTTCTCTTAATATAATGTTGTAACTTAAGCTGCCCTGTTGTGAGATTACGTTTCTATCCAACTCCTTTTGAAGTCAAGTGTGTATCACTGAGTTATGCGTTTTACGATATAATAGATTTTATTCACAATTCTTAGGAGATCTGGTTACAAGTTATTTAGAGGAACTTTTATTTACAATATTTCTTCTACCCTTGGACGTTAAGTTTCAACCCTCTTGACTTAACTGACTTTGTCATCTGCAAATACACTGCTTACCCACGCTTTTAGAAGCAAATTATCAAAATTCTGTTGCGACGTTGTAAAGCTAACCCCTTTTTTACCTGTGAAATTATCTGAGAAATTCTCTTAATCTTTCCATGGGGCGCCAACTGCTTTCTTAACAATTCCAGAATCATTTTAAGAAATGTGAGAGGCTATCATAGCAATATATTAAATTTTTATGCCCATCAAGGGGACAATTGTGACACATTAGATTTGCCCTTCCTTCTATAACATACAGAAATCGGTGCCAGCAGCACCGTTAAATATATTTCTTCCTGGCTATCGTTAAATTCGGAAACGATGTAACTGTCTATCATCTCAAACGTCCCTCTGTCTGTCTGCCTATCGCTAGTTTTTTTTAAAACTCCTATTAGTAAGATTTGAAATATAAAACTAACCCTTGGTATAACTAACGGAACACGCAACCACATTGAAAATTGGAAAAAATATCATCCCTCTACGAGCAGGCGTCACGTTCACGGGCAATAAAAAATTATCTGAAACGACAGTGAATTTATATTGAAATTAGTTATGATATCCGAAATATGATTGGATACCATTTTCGGAGGATAGTCGGAAGATCATATTTAAAATCGACATAATCGTTCGAATGCTGCAGCATTCACGATTTTTCAACTGCAAACAATAAAAATATTCTGAACATGCCCTCACATTGTTCCCACATTTAACGGGAATTTCTATCATTTTGTGTTGTATAAAGATTCAGTTATACAATATATGCGAAAGGAAACGAAATCTATTAATAATTTTTTTTTTTTTTTTTTTTTTTTTTTTATTACATTTAATCGTTTATTACGATGCATGATATTTTTTATATTGGGTAACGACGTTCAGTTATTGCTATGCTATGCTATGCTATGCTCGAAAGATCAAGTTTTTCTTTCTTTTTTTTTTTTTAATAATATACTAACTTATTCGATACGTAGCCATTCCATTCACCAAACATACAAGCAAACGAGACTAGCTGCTCAAGGAGACAAAGACTCGATTTTCAGGTATTTTTATGTATGAATTTCGCATTAGATATATGGGTCTCTGTGTTACTATGAATTTGTCAGGATTTTTGTTGCATCGATTGAGTGCGGACGAGAAAAGAAAAACAAAACTTGCCTGTCTACTGACAATGCTTATTATGTTACTTTTCAATTATACGCACCGTATTACTTTGTCTATTACGTACACACTTAACAATTACAATATATAACGTAATTTTTTTTCTTTGATTGTTATGATGTAATACTGAAACGATGCAAATTAAAAACCAAAATTCTAATTAAGACAATTTTTTGTAATCTATGTATGTATGTATGTAAAGTAAATTTAATGAGTTCCTTTCCTCCTCTTAGCCACTCGCGTATTTACGGTTCTAAACACCCAAGTACTATTTACAATATCCGGCTGATTTTTAATCGGTGCCTAAAACGGAAATTTTCTTTTAACAATTTTTTTATATTTTGTGTTCTCCTCCCACATGACTTATTCGGTAGTTAAGGCAACAATTGCCTCTTGACGACAAGTCTTACCCTTGCTTCATGAACATTATAATAAAGTATTGAAAATTGACTTATTCTTAGAACTGCAATTTTCATACCCTACACTGGTTGTGGTACAGTAGTATATTAAGTTTGTGCGGATCTATACAACATCCTGAAGGACTTGAGGTAGATTCATCTTTTATTATACCGATCCATTCATAAAGTGATTCTAAACTTGTCTGTCTGTCTCTCTATCTGGCTGTCCGTTTTCTACTCTTGTGTTCAACCTACAGTTTGCAACTTTTGAAGTACTTTGATGAAATTTCGTACAGGGACGTACTTTAGCGCAAGACCGAACGCAATCGGAAATTGTTCGGATCGGACCACTTTTTCGACCTTTTCCCATATAACGGCTTATTTTGAGACTTTGTTATATGTATTACCCGTAGCAGTGTAGGGTGCTTAAAAGTGGGCAAAGGCTCGCGAGAGTCCTTTAACCTGTTTACTCTTTGTTTGGTTGGTAATATTCAGAATAATAAATATGTAATTTATAAAAATAAATAAAAGCAAAAAGAAATTGTTGGGTAAAGATGAATACACAAGATCGTAAGGACAAATTTTTACTTTCAAATCGCTATTGCTACGATTTTCATATGAAACTAGTTTTGTATAAGAGGAGATGTCATTTTCCATTTTGCGTTGTTTTTAAATTCGCTTGCGCTGTAAATAACTCTGGATAAATATAATAAAAACTAGGGGGTATGCAAATATGGATCCGCATACACTCGCACATCGCAATCCAAGTGAGTAACATTCACTATAAAGCTGCAATCTTTATTTGAGCACAACAGTTGCTCAACAAACCGATTATCTAAGAAAAAAAAGAACCTGCGCGGTAGATAGATAAGAAAACTGCTTAACAATAAAAAATTTATAAATACTTTGTTTTTCTTTTTGTATTGAATTTTCTAAGCCTTTTTCACTTTATGTAAAAAAAATATGTATATATTTTTTATAATACATCGATCAATTATTACCAGGATTAAGTTAGAGAAAACCTTTCTTTTCCCGTTAATGCAAAGTTCGACTTTCTTCATTAACATGATAGACAACAAAAAAAAAAAAAAAAATCAGTTAAAGCTTCGCTAACATGTTAACGCTTTTTTTACAAACCGATTTATCATACAAAGCTTCAGTTTCTGCAATGATCTCATCACTTGAGCTAAATCCTCTGCAATTTAGAAAGAGATAACATTGAAGGGTAGAAGAGCAGTTCGAGCCCCGAATTCGAATTAATGCAATTTTCCCATGGTTGGCATCGACTTGTTGTGGGGTGCATTTGATCGACTGTGCGTAAACGCCACATGTATTTGGAAACCTCATGTCTCATGCCCACAGCTTTCATACGAAACAGTGAATACATTGCCTTTTGATATTTTTAGAAAATCAGTCATCTCTTGTATCTTCAGTTTTCAATTATTGATAATAATTTTCAGGATTTATTTAATACCCTTTGGTGTAATCACCTCTTTTGAGCGTCCATTGCGTTTAGCATAATCGATATTCGTACATGTATGTTGTTTAAGACCATTGATAGATTGCTCTTTTCGGACGCGGAGACTTTCCGTAATGCTTTTCAAGCCAACACTGAATTTAAACGGTATTTTCCCTCATCGTAACACCCCACGTTTAGTCTACGCATAACATTGGGATAAAATAACAAAAATAGCGTCACTTAACCCGCTATAACTTGCTTGCAAACATGTGGTCAATGTGGCATGAAATTTTGATAGGCGTCATTGCAGTCTGAGTACTTTTTAGAAATGATAAGACTTTGTAGATGGAAACGTTGTCCCTTGATTCATTGATCTAATATGTTCGGAGCTAACCATTTTATCATATCTACTAAACCAGCACATAACAAATTAAAATAATGTGTAAAAGAATGTTTCCAGAAGAGAGCCCTAACAGTTTGCGAAATCGTGAATTGCGAAACGGTTCGGAAATCATAAATATCGCTTAAGTCCACTTTGATTAAAGTCTAGCGCCTAGCCTAGTGTGTGTGTATGAAAATATTGATTAAGCGGGAGAGGAAGCAAATTGCAACACCATCGCTTGTACAATAAGAAATTTGAAGTGGTTTTCAATTGATTGTCTTAAATATTTATAAAAACTATATTTAATGATATGAGCATTGTATTATAAAAGCCAATAAAAGCAGCAAAGAGCTCCAACAAACAGCAAGCAATCATAAACATAAACAACTATAAAAAGAGTAATTAAGGTACAAGTTTTATAATAAATTCATAAGTATAATGAAAAAATGTTTGTTAAAAAATGCAACAAATAATAAATAAAATGTGATATAATGAATGAATAATAAAGCATTTATAGATTTCTTAAAATTGAAAAATAAAACGCTTTCGAAAATGTTTGTGACCTTAACCGATTAATATAAAATAAAAAAATAAATAATCTTAACACTTATCTGCGATATTGAACGCTATTTGAACGGAATCATGGCAAACCTGTGGAGAAACCTTAAAAGTTTCAACTTCAACTCACTTCATTTCTTAACGAATAATAGAAATTATGTTGTATCGCAAACTCTATGGGGGAAGAGGGACAATTTTAATACAAAAATTATATATCTATTCCCCTCCGAAGGAATCTTAGGCAACCACTATGGATGTTTAATCGATCAATCAATACGATCACCATGCACCATGCTCCCAAGTGGTTGTGTTAGGTGCTTTCTATACCTTACACCACTTGTGACACGGACTATATTAAGTTTGTGCAGACATATGTAAAAACCAGAAGAACTTACGATAGGCCCACCTTTTATTAAGCTTATCTGTCCGTATGTCCGTCTAATGTGTGCTCATGTATTTTTGTATTCAGCTTTAGAATCGCAATTTTTAAGACATTTTGATCGAATTCGATATACTGGCGTGTCTTGTCCCCAGGAACAACGCTGTTGAAAATGGTTCGGATTGGTCAGCTTGCTCAACTACTCTCCATACAACGCCTTATTTTGAAAAATCGTTACACGGAAAAAAATTGCAAGTTTTAAAATATCTCGCGACAAGTCACTGAGTAATAGTATTCGTTCGACATTCCAAATTGGCATGAAAATTTTGGTTCAGCTAACTCAATTTTTGGAGTCGCCTTCTCATACAACCGTTCCTACGACAACTGAATGATGACAACGTATAATTTTCAGTATTACGTAATGAGTATTAGTTTATAATAGTAAATTCATGCAAAAGTCAACCTTATCGAATTCGGACTACATAGGTCTATTTTTTGAATGCCACCGCATATAAGGATTCTCAGGAAATGTAAACACTTCTATCTCAAAAAGGCCTAATTGTTAATATTTTATGAAGAAAATTTGTTCATGATAGTGATTTGACCTAAAAATTAAGTGGATCATATTTGGCCCACATGGATCGATTTCCTGGAGCCCATTACATATAAGACTTCTCATGAATAGTAAGCCATGAATTTTGTGCCAAACATTGTTCCATAGTAGTAATTAAGCAAAAGAATTAACGGTAGGAAATTTGGATCAAATAGGTCTATTTTTTAGAAGCTAATATGTACAAGAGTTATTATGAAAAACAAGCCTCTATATGGAGGGAAAGTATAATTTTTAGTTTTCTAGAACGGAAACTGAAGCATAATAAAACTTTTGGGAAGCAAATAAAGCTTGCTTAATTTAGATCAGATCAGATCATATGATATTTTGAGAATCTTCCGATATGCGAGCGGTCTTGAAAAGTGTGCCTTTGCATGAAAATAAAGCGTAATTTTTGATGTATTATTACAAAACGAGAGAACAACTGCGCTAAGCGAAGTGCCTTAAGATATTTATTGGTAGCTTTGCCCGACTAAAACTGTCCCTACTTGTTTTTTAGATGGATACGTTTTATAATGGATGAATATAGTCCTCTATTTATATGTTACCAATTAATATGAAAATGCGAATTCTTCGGATTATAGGATCGGAGGTCGATGCGTCTTAGACTTTTTATTGTTACACAAATATGTGAATTTTTCATGTACCGCGGCCCTTAGTTTCATTTTACAAAACTTTGCTTATACCGTATGACAAACATAACAATTTTTTGCATATTTTCTCTACTACGTACAAAAGAGATGACTAACACATTAAACGCATCTATTCCACTACATTCATTTCCTAATAAAAAAATTCGATTGAAATTTAAATAAAAAGCTATTGTTTAAAAAAATCCACAAAAGTGTAATCCAATGATTTATTTATTATTCACGATGCCTATCCGAAAAAAATCGTCAACTATATGCGTATATATATAGATATAGCAAACAAACAAATAAAACCAAAAAGACATTGCATTCGATTTGAAATGAAACGTCCATCCGCTTTATAACATCAAATAATAAAATGCATGAAAAATGTGTGACAATACTATAAATATTATATAATATGCGACGTAAGCATAAGCAGCTCATTGTAGAATTACAATAAAACATCGATTTTTTCTTTCTTCGTTCAATTTTCAAAAGTTGGATTTTTTTGACGATCTGGATAAGTTGTGGCGCCATTTTGTTTAAAATACATACTATATTTGTAGTTTCATGGCTTGTAACTTATTGACCGTAGCTGCAATGCAAAGCCGTCACATTTTCATTGCGAGAGGAGCCTGCTTTTAAGAAACTCACGGGATCAATAGATATCCAAACAACAAACACACGTACACGACTGCAATTTTCACTGTCCTCCACTTACACTTTCGTGCGTTAGTAGCGTGAGGGCCCAGTGAAATTTCTTCACAAACCTCCTTACTTATCGCTGACTCCTAAGTCCTAAAGTGCTCATAAAAGATTTATGTAAATTTTAATTATAGCTTGCACTGCCTAACCTCAAACGAAACATATCCAAACTGTGACGCCCCAACATTTATGGTTATAATAAAGTGAATGGAATACAATTTATGTTCCATCTTTGAGTTGACTAAAGGATATCGTTTGGAGAAAATTAATCCACTACTTCATGACGTCGACCATAATTAATTTACAATTAATCTACTTAGCTGATCGCGTTCCACACGTCAAGTTCTTTTATTTGGTACCCATATCGACAGCATTGTGATGAAAATATTAGTCTACCACGTCGGGTTGCCCCCAATTTATTTTACAATTAACGCATTTTTAGGCAGACAATATGTCCGATCTGAATCTGAAACATTCTGTTTTGTTTACGTTACGATTAGAAACTGAAAGAAAAAAGAAATTGAATCCCATATAATTTTATGTGGGCCCGGCCCCTTCACCATAAATATTTCCATTTTTCCACATAAATAGCAAAGTTCTTCATAAAGTAAATGCGGAAAATTTCATCCGTCTATCTTTCATAGTTTGTGAACAATGAGCAAAAACCTACAAATTTTTACTTTGAAAATTTTTCCGTTCAGTCTATGCTTCACTGCGAGTGTGCGCTCTGACCAAATTGACCCGTTTTCAACCTACGCAACCTACGTGCAGAAACTTCCAATGTTTCTACTAAATTTGAAGCGGATATCTTCATTTTTGCGACGAGAAGAACGTCAACAACACAGGCCACACGGACCGACAGGCATGCCTTAATCAATTGAGAATTTCACGCTAGTCAAGAACATACGTACTTTACAGGCTATAAGAAGCTTGCTTTTGTTCCTATATCAATCAAATAACGGAATGATTTTGTATTTCTTTGTAAACTTTTATTATTTAATAATTAATTGATTTAATAAATAATAGCGTATTTTATGAATACGTTGCTATACCATTGAGCCACGACTTAATAATTCGTATAGATCTGTTTAAGCAGTTGCCTCGCTGGAACAGTTTAGAAAGGGGCGCATTTCTCTGATCATTCTGTTTACATCATCGAAAGAGTAGAGTACTAAAAATAATACTAAGAATGTTTTACAACTTTTACCATTTGTCTGCCAGTCCCGATTGAACAAGCCTTGTTCGAATCTCAGGGTACGGTGAAGCATACTTGGTAATTAACTATTTACACAATAGGTGCTTAGACCTATGTTTCGCTTTAATATTTTAACCTTAAAATATTGTCAACTGTTTGTTTACTTTACTTTATCTTTGCTGCTTATTTCTCATTGATGTTGCTTGTTGTAATGGCTTGATTTTAGTACTTTAAGCCTGAAAGTATTCTTCTAAAAAGAAGTGTTTACTTTGAACTTAACGGTGGTCTTGATGGATGATTGAAGCATTTAACCGTACAAATGGTATGGTACTACCCTTCTATATTCGAATATTCCTCCCCGTTCTCTCCCCAAGATATGAGGTTAGAGTGTGCTCTAACTCCTTGCCGCATCTGCCAAGAATAACGTGGCTTGTTTCATTCGCCTAACGTTCGATTCGACGCCCATATCCATCCCGTAAACTTTCATGATTCATAGGCTACAGCAAACAGTGATAGCAGTCGCTATATTCAAGATACATACGTACACTGAAAGTGTACTAGCGACCTTTTGTTTGAATACGCGTCGAAATGAACATTAAATCTATCCGGCCACATTTCTTGGTCTATAAGCTAGAGAAGCGAGAAGACAAAAATAAGGTCATTAGGTCCTAATTTCACACCAGGCAGACCTTTCAGCGCGCAAGGGAAAAAACTTCCTTCAGATAATGAACTTTTTTCCCTCCCTTCTCGAACATTCTGAGCATCTATTTAGCGAGTGAACACATTCGATGACACATTATTATTTTATTACCTAAAATCAGTGAAGTAATTGTTTATTATACTTTTTTATGGATTGTAAATTTTTTGTTAAATAACAAGCGTGACTAAGTAATTATTGTCAAACACTTAAGATCTCCTAAGAATACTTGTAATTACGGGGACGGGGCATAATATAAGTGAGGTGTTTATTCGATAAATACACAATTTTTTACGAATGTTGAGAACCTTTTTCAGTATGCAGTAAGTTAAGACATGGATAGCATCTTAAAATCAATCATCATGAGAGATAACGCAAAGACAGCAGTTTTAATGAGATTGAACATCAGATTAATTATGTTGTTAAAGCATGTGTATAATAGTTAATAGATTTTGTTATATATATATATATATATATATATATATATATATATCTTGCAATTGCTAAATGGTCCGATTTTCATTTTATAAGTTTGGACCGTACAACAGATTGCCAATTTCCAATTCAATTTCTTTCACTTCTTGGTTCAGTAACTTGCTGAACTGAAACTTTTTATTTTCCAAATAAAAATGTTGTCGCAGTCGTTGTAGATTGCAGATCAGCTTAACGGATTTTGAAGTGGGAACGCTGGCTTAGTCGTTGTTGTGTGAATTTGATATGGCCACCCACCCACAATATATCCACTACAGAAATTACAATGCATTTATGTAAGTTTGTAAAGCATTGAAAAGCATCATCATGTATACATACATTCGATAAGCGTGACTAGCGAAATTGATTCAGTTAGGCTTGCCAATCTCTGTGTAGGTCCACCCGTGTGCTGGTATGTTATCGGGTCTCTTGATATTACGACCACAATCACAATTTTCACATTTCTCTGTCTATCAGAAAATTCCACCCGAGTGTAGCTTTCTTGTTTGCTTCTCATTCGTTCAAGCAATGGCAGTAAAACTGATCAGCTGTAGTGACTTGCATGGGTTTTGAAACAAGCCTAACTTTTGGAAGCATACTCTAATATGATCGAGATTCGCTAGTCTTTTTGTTCAACATTCAATTCCTTCAGAACGCGATAATGGTTTGCTTGCGATATAGCGACGACGAGTATACGCGTCACATATACAGTATCCGACAAGAACGATTAGACGGAACATGACGTATATATTCGCCATAGGCAGCTAACTAGTTAATCTACATTCTACCTACAGAAATAGGTAGGGATTTTTTAAAATATTGATTTTTGTTTGAATGAAAAAATTCAATTTTCTTATTAATAACAGTATTCTCCAGAGAAATTAGTTTTACAGACACTCTAAACAATTCCGATGATGCTTGGATTGTGTTTCGAGAGAAGTGCGCTTAAAGAGTTAGAATACGTTAGAGCCGTACTTTTCTATCACAATAAATGTTTAACTGATTTTTTTTACGTTAGCCTGTGATCCAAGAAATATAAATCTACCCTTCCACGTTCAAATATTCTTGCAGAGTTTAATGTAAACGATAATCGATCCTCTCAAGGAGGAGGACAATCCCTATTCACGGAAATTCTTCTAGTGCTAAGATATCTGATATGTGATATGTGAGCCGTTTTCGCGCTATTTGATAAGCGTCAAGGTCTATCGACCAACTAATTGTTTAGTGGCCCCACGAAACTTCGGAATAACCAGAGCCACCACGATATTCCACGAAGGGCCTTACCCAGCACTCAGGCAAGATGGCATTCATCTTGATAGTTTGATGGGAAGCACATCGCCATTCCAGGGGCAATCCTACTTTATTTACCGATGCACCTCTTAAGCTTCAAACAGAAAACCCCATTGCCGGATTAAAACAAACCGTTAATTGGTTTATTGGGATCACCATGAAAAACGAAGTTTTCGGTATGTCTATGATCCTTCGAAAATTCACACAGTTTCCCTCCCCCCCAAAGGCTTGTAGTGTGTGAGTAGAGAATGACAAGTCGCGGTAATGTGCCATGCAATACAAAGGCAATTCTAGCGTGAGTGGTTGGAAACGCTGAGAAAGCCACGTAATATTGTTAAAGGACTTAATTAGTGGACAAATCTCTTCTATATCTGTAGAACACTTGCCATGAATACACCTATCCATGAGCACTACACAGTCCTCTGTCACCCGTGAGCACTTGGCCCTTTCGTTGTATTCGGTCGATCGTTATGTTCTAACAATTTGACTTAAAGAGTTATCTTTTAAGAGAGGAATTACGCAAATACTTTACATTATAAAAAATTAAATTTCGATAAATCGTGAAATCTTGAACGTGAGAAGTATGCTAACTGTTAGTGTGACATAATAAAGCAAATATTTATGGAGTCGACCATTCACTTTCTAAAGGGCAATTCCACATTAATCATATAAAATATGAAATAATGAACTAACCTTACCCTACTTTAACTGGACTGCAGCATCCAATCATATAACACAAGTAAGAAACAAAACATGCAAAATAGCAAACGATTTGGCTTACATTGAACAATTGCATAATTTAAACGAAACTTGGTAATTTGGTTTTGGCTAACAGCAAAAACGAAAAAAAAAACACAACACAACAATAGCGTGTAAAACAACTTTCACTTTTTTTTCTTTTTTTTTTTTTTTTTTTTGTGAACAATAATTAACACCAATGGAAGAAATTAAACAATACGATTTTTACATTTTCGGTAACGAAATCGATTTGACTTTTCTTCTTTTTTTTTTTTTCATTATAGGAAATCGATGTTTTAACACTGGGATCCAAAGAACAAGAAGCATTGATAGCTGAACGCAATAAGAGAACAATTGGTTTATTACGCGAATTATTTCCGGATATAACAAAGGTAAATATTGGTAAAATTTATTCGCCAAAAGTTGGTTAAAGCAGAAAAAGAACTTTTTTTCATTATGGTTTCAAAAAGAAGAGAAAAAAGAAAAAGAAAAGAAAGAAAAATAATGAAAGCAAAAAAAAAAAAAAGAAAGAAGAAGATATGAGACACAAATTTTACATATTTAAATATATATATATAAATATATATATATATATATATATATATATATATATATATATATATATATATATATATGCGATATATATGCGACCTTGTAGGCTTATATGTAACAGGTAGCTTATGATAGCAGCATTATTATTGTGTATGTATTTTATTTATTTGTTAATATTTGTATGCATATGTATATGTTCGTGGACTCTGTACATGATTTGTGGTACAGGAAGTTGATTATCAAATAAATCGTATTGTCAATAATGTACTGCAGCAAGTGGGCCCAGCGGTTTTGGGTACCGCTTTGAATAACAATAGCGGTTACCCGCGTCAACGACTGCGAGCTGAAAATCTCGATGATTCTCAATATAATGTAAACACAAATATGACATTGCCCGCTGAACTCATCGTCTTTGAACCGGACAAAGAATTTGAAGAAAGTCAAAGACAATCATCACAGCCACAGCAAAATAACTGAGAATAATTAATAAATATTTGTTGTTTTTTTTTTTCAATATTCATGTATTTTATATATATATATATATAACTATATGCATATATATGTGTGCTTAGTGTATACAAGCTTTTATTTATATTTTAAGTTTAACAAAGTGTCCCAGCGAAACGTTCAAACTGCAAATTGGCATTTAAATGATATTGGCATTGAAAAAAATTTGAAATGCAATTGGCCGAGTACATACATATATATGGTTAACGATTGACCATTGATTAATTATTTCATTTTATTGAAAATTAGAAAAGCACCTTCAATGTGACTAACATTATTTCAAATTTTAAAATGAACGGGCAAAAGCAAAAGTTCCAAAATTAATTGCAACAAACACCACAGCAAGACAAAAAGCTCTCTTTCAAAAAATTGACACAAAAAATGCGGTAGAAAAAAACCGCAAATACTCTTGGCTGATAAGGGACGAATAGATAATAATTTCTGCATGCCTGCACTTAGGTGTGAGTGTAAGACGTAAAAGCACTTTATCATCCTATCTTCTCTAAATAAAATTTACAACCACAACCACAACAACATCATCATCAACAACAACAACAACAACAAGAACAAGAACAACAAGAAAAATTGAATATATTCAAAGGCACACCTACTCTCCACACTTCAAGCACTCACATACATACATAATACATGAAATTTTCATATCAACTGTTTATTTATAAATAAAAATTTCGCACAAATTTTTATAGCAAATCGACTCTATAGTGAATCGTATTATAGCGCAAGTGATAAGAGTTGCCGGACCAGATTTATTACGTTCAGTATTAAGCAATCGTCCATCGCCGCAAAGACCCAATTTAGCTGCTGATTTCGACGACGACGACGACGACAACAATAATAATGACGATAGTGATGATGCTAATAACAATAACATTAATAAAGTAGATAACGAAGCGAATGTTAACAATAGAGCGACAACAAATAATAATGGTATAAATACCAGAGTGCAAATCGATTTGCCGACATTTGCACCGAATAGTCAAGAGGATTCATCCATTACTACCATCACTACTACTGCTGCTGCTGATGCTGCTGCCGCTGCTGCTGCTGTGAATAATGATAATAATGTGAGTGCGCGTGAGGCGATAGTGTCAAACGCCACCACCATGTCTACTACTGTTACTGCTCTCCCTAGCACTTCGGATACTAGCACCTCCGAATCCTCTATCACCACCACCACCACCACAACCACAGCCACTACTACCACAACCAATAGTCCCATTTACATAGTACCTCCCAAAACAACATCCACTACCAATATCGCATTATCATCAACATTATCAACATTATCATCATCAACAACAACAACAACAACAACATCTCCTGTTATCCTTAGCACGACTGTTAACAATCCAATAACAGCAATTCCCTCAAATAATTACAATAATAATGATAGTAACATTTATAATAATAATAATAATCCAACGGCAACAATCGCAAGTGTTTTAACAACATCTTTAAATAATTCGAACAATGATCGACTGAATGATAATGATAATCAAGTTAACGTTAATACGCGAGATGTTGATGAATCACAACTTGTTGCTTTAATCAATGATATAAATCGCTTATTAAATTCTACAAATTATTTTGTTACAACCAGAACTGATCTCGTCGCTAACAATGACAACTCCCACGCAACGGCAGCATTAAACGATTCGATAAATGATGATGAAAGTACGACAGTTAAAATAACTAAATTACTGCCAATTAATTAATGAAAATTTCATACAATACACGCATATGAATCTGTATCTGTAGAATATCCCCCACACCAATACGAACTGCACCCAGAAGCCTCATCGACAACTCTATCAACTATGTATAAACAAAAATGAAAGCAACTACAAGAACTATTATTACAACGGAAGAGTGATTCCTTCCTTCATAAATTTTGTTTCTTCTTTTATTTATAAAACCTAACTATTTTCGCTACTTTACAACAATATTTTGCATACACAATTTTCTTTCTTTTTATTATTATCTTTATTATTATTTTTATTCGTTAATTTTATACATCTCTTTATATATATATATATATATATATGTATATACGATTTAATATATATATATATATATATATTTACGAAATGTGTATATCTGTAGTTAATGGTATTGAATTGTATGTGCGTATGTATGCATCTATATATTGATCATGTATTTTGTATCTATTCAAACTGAATTAGCAATTAACTTAAACCTACTATTTGTTGTTGTAGTTTTGATATCTCTTCATACATTCAGTCATAAATAGATTACTAGCACCATACGAAAGGCATGAGAACTATTATATAATACAGCAAAAAATGTTCTCTTCTTCTAATCTTTCAAAATTCAAAATTTTATATCTTCTTATGTAACTACACTTTGCTTTATTTTGCAAAAAAATCGAAATCCATCTTTCAATCGATTAGTATTTCTTCCTCTTTAAAGTAATTCTTAAAAGGTAGAACATAAAAACACATATATATATATATGAGCACATATCTATACTTATTTAGGGTTTTTGGTTAGTATGTAAAAAATATTCAATCTAAAGTTAAAATTCAACTAAGAGCAACAAGCACCTAGAAGCCGCTTCATAATAATGCGTTCGCTTAACCAGTTAACTGTTTCGGCCTTTTTCAAAAAGGCCCATTTAAACTGAGTCCCAAAAATTCAGCGATAACGAGTATACTCGTGGAAGGCAAAGTGTATGTGTAATATGAAATTAGGTTGTAATGAAATGACTTGAGAAAATGTCATGCGTACGTTCTAAAATACTCAACTATGGTATGATACAATTTTATGTCCGGGAAGTCCCGTAGCGGCAAACGGACAGATCATGACGTATATGCTCATTGTAACACCAAATGTTGTCCTTTTTTCACGACTAGTACACTCGTCATAAACAGTTAACTGGTTAATGTCTGCGGGTAGCATGTGTCGATTCTTTCCGGTGCACCGTACACCAAGCAAAAAGAATCTTTTGAAAGGGCAGGCCACAGTAAATTTTTTAAAAAATCCATTGTTTTATTGATTTAAATGATCAGGTATAATATAAGAAGACAATTCTGGGCATGGTAAAATGGTTCTAAATGGTCAAAAAATTTGATTGATTGAACATGATTGTGGGGCAATATACGCCTCTTCAACTTTAAAATGACATTCCATTAGGAAATACGTACGTACGTATAATACTAAAAAAAAAAAAAAAATTAGTAAAAACATTACAGTGTGAGACGGTTTACCGTTCAATGCCCTACATCACTTCGCATAATACAGTTATTCATATAATGACTTTTGAAACTAAGGCGCTGTATGAAAAGTAATCGAAGAAGTGATCAGATCCAAAATATATTTAATAGCGTTTCTTCTTAGACCGAGACAAATTTAATCAGCATATCTTAATGTAACTTTGTACCACAAGTGGTAGATAGAGGTATAAAGAGTGCCTTTTCTTTGGTCAAAAAATTGAACCTTTTCAAACAAACACTCACCGAAACGGCATGAAAATTTAAATTTTCCAAAATATCCTCTAACTACAGTAATCCTCTAACTAAAGACATATAGGTAAAATGATATTTTTTTTTTTTTTAATTCAAATTTGCACCAATGTAGGCCCTCAAGTGCCGCTTTTGAAGGACAGTAAGAAATAATGATTTTAGTACATTTTTTAATTTTTCGTATCCACAGTAGATTCAAAAGGAAGATTTTCGTTAGGACTGGTTTTGAAATTCAGTTCAGTATTTGAAAAGTGATCAGAATAAGAACAAATCTTTTTTTTTTTTTTTCCTAATATGAGCATTCACTCATGGAGTGGTCTGCCTTATACGGTCCGAAAGAAGCGAGAAATGGTCGTAGCCCACACAGCCAGTGTTATGCCTTTTACCGGCTGAGCATTCATCTTAGCTACGAACAAAGTAAATCTGCCGCACTTGAAATGTGAACCACGATCACTAACTTGATAGATGCGAATATCTTACTTGTCTGACATGTCTACGTTTATAATAATAAGTCGTTTTTAGAAGGCAAAGGCAGAGTATCAACGGCTACTATCTAGTTTTTTTTTTTTTGCTTTACGACAGCTAATTGGTCCTTTTTGTTCGTCTCTTCTATGTAGACAGAGTATTAAACTTTAAAAATGTTTTCCTCATACCGGCAAAATTGCAAACCCTAAACATTTTTCCAACATACTTTTTTACACTACACTACACCAAAAAAAAAACTTTTAAATAAATTTCAATTGTTATCTATTTTCAAAATTTTTCCCCTTCGAAATTTTCCCCTATGTTGTTGTAGCAAGTTGATGATCAGGTTAATCAAATGTTTACGAAAATTTTTCGCGTTGTCGGACCAGCTGTATTACGTACTGCTATACAAGGTAACTTGGGTAATCAGGCTCGTACCAGTATTGTTAATAGCGATAGTTCTACGAGTAATGATAATACTGATGACAATAACAGCAATTCGATACGTGTATCGGTTGAATTACCCTCATTCGATCCCGAAGATGACGATAATAATGACGAAAGCGATAACAGTAATAACACTAGCACTACAATGAACACAAATGCTATGAACACAGCGCCAATGGACTCAACGCAACCAGCGAAGCAAATGTAATCAACTGTTGAAAATGTGAGTGCCCACGTAATCCTTCATTTAAAGCGTAAAACATTTGCTACAACAACTTTTTAAGAACAAACTTACATTTCACACACACACACACACACACACACACATTTAGGATAAATATTTTCAAATCCTTAAGAAAAATATTTATCCTAATTGAAGTAATTATTTAAAACAAACTTGACTGTCAAAATAAATTAATGATTTTTTTTTTTTTGCTTTTTTTTTTTGGTTTTTCCTATCTATATATATATAAATACATAAATTTGAAACAGAATTTGGTTACTACACGTATACAGCAACAACAATAAGAACAACAAAAAGAACAACAACAACACCAACAACAACTGCAATAAAAAGTTCAATCATAACCGTCATCGCGCAAAATTTACACTAAAACTGCAGGAAAACATGAATACAACGAACGAAATCGTTCCCATCATCTGTTAAAATTTTCAATTTATTTCAAATAGAAAGAGAATTGTTTCGAAATGAACTGACATTTGAATTTTCCGTTAGTTTTTTCCTTTTTTTTTTTTTATTAAACCTTTTTTAATTTTCTTTAATTTAATCACAGATTAACTATATTTGTTTGTTATCAGAGAGTAAGTAAATGGCAAAGGGATGATTAACATCTTAATGCAAGGCTCGGTTCAGTTTTACTCTGAACTCTTCGCTGAAAATTTTTAAATGTTAGTTCATTAGTTGCACTTATAAGCGAATGCTCAGGATTTGATTCTGTTTTAATTTATTATCTTGACTACGGTTCTTATGTGTGTCAAGATGGTTACGTTTCTAATGGTTTTGCTTGTGTTTATCTTCCATTCTATCCTTTGATACACGCCTACCTTTATATATATAAATTAAATATTTTATTAATTATATTATATTAAATATATTAAATAAAAAATTGTTCAATGATTTTATTATGACAAATAATTTTTGAAATATATTTTATTAAGTATTGATTATTGCATATATTTTATTAAAAGTTTTATAACAAAATTAAAAAATTTAATTGGCTATATATTTTATATTTTATTTATTTTTTGTTTAATTCTTAATTATTTTTTTTTTTTTTTTTTTTTTTTTTTTTTTTTTGTTTTTTTTNTTTTTTTTCTTTCTAATCTAATCTGACAATATGTTTGTTTATTCACGTTTCTCATGCTTTTTGTTTTCTTTCTCTTTTTTTATATTTTCTTTTTTCATGCGCATACTACATAATAAAATTTTCAAATCGATTTGTGTAATAACCCTTCAATTAAACAAAATTATTAAATCAATCAATTAAAACAAAACGTTTAATCATTGAAATGAAATCATCAACGCAAACCAAATGTAATGAAAAAATGTATACAAAAATACATCATTATGCACGTTGCATTCATAAAACGGTAAAAATTGTTAAATGATTTTGTAAAACGCTATTTTACTAACTATATAAACATATACATACTATACATACATACATACATATATACATACATACATATATACATATATACATATATACATATATACATATATACATACACATATACACGCACACAAATGCAAATGTACGTTAACATCTTTTTTTTTTGTGATTTTTTGAATCCAATAATCTCTGCATTACATTCATCGTGTATGGGTGCTTACCTAAACACTTGCCTGCCTGCCTGCCTCATCCTTATATACCTCTTTGATGTAAATTACCATCTCGCTCATAATATCGTATCCGCTATCCTATATTTTCAATTTCCTACCTAATCTTTCTCTCATTCTTATCTCTCCTACTTTTTATTTATCTTGCATCTAATTTAAATAACTAAAAAAAAATAAAAATAAAAAAAAAAACAATTGGCATAACATAAAAAACGAAACGAAATGAAATGAAATAATTAATTTTGTTAAAAAAAAAAAAAAATAAATAATAATAATAATAATAATAAAAAAATTATATTATATTTAAAAACGTTGCATGATGATGATATTTATTGCTTAAAATGTAACTGAAAAATTTCAAAACATATATAATCAAATATAAAACAAAAATCAAAATAAAACAAAACGAAATGAAATGGAAAACGTAAAGGACGTTGCCACTGATACACAAATTGATTTATCGGCGATTAATAAACAACTGGAAGAAACTATACGTGTTGCCCGTCAAATTAAAGAAGCTGAAGCTGCTGCTCAAGCAGCCGCCGCCGCCTTACAAGAGCAACAGGCTCAACCAAAATCTGACGACACCATACAACTGAGCTTCAATAATGAGGTTTCGCCCTTAATTGACGAAGAAAAAACGAAAAATATTAATAATAACGAGTTACAATTAAGCGAATCAAAATCACCGGCTTTGGATGATCTCACATTGGATTCTAGCGAGGACACTGTTGATTTGGATGATAGAAATAAAAGGTAAAAATTTCATGTTACCAATAAATGTTACTAACACCACTTACTTAGTGTTATCATGCGTCCAGATAAAAACGCATCGGATGACTTCGAAGAGTAAATTTGATATTTTCGTTTACAGTTTTGCGATTTTTCCAAAACCTTACACTTCACACCTATCAGACATGTGCTTTACAAAGTACAATAATTTCCTGAGTCGAGTTTACCATGATAACCATGATAGTATATGTTAGCATTCATAGATCTATGTCTAATAATTCAAATTCCCTACCGTTAACCTACCGTTACCTAACCTACTTTACTATACCAACTTTCATCATCAAATATTATATAAAATTAAACCTTTTTCCTGACGGACTTGCTATCCCTGCGTAATCTTATAAGGAATGGGGTCCAAGAAGTAGACCCATGTGGTTCAAGCTTCGTCCACTTAATTTTTATGCCAAATCACTATCATGAACAAATTTTCATCATTCATAAAACATTAACAATTATCCTATAAAAGATTCACATTTGATGAGAATCCTCATAGGCGGTGGTATCCAAAAAATGGACCTATCCGTGATCCGAATTCACTATGGTTAATTTCTTTTTCAAATTACGACTATGATCCAATTTTCGTCATTCACTATTGCAAATTTGACCGTTTTACTACATAAAGATTCAGTTTCGATAGCAGGAGGGTTATACGACAAAGGGTCCTTTCAGTGGAGCGATCTACGAACAAGAAATATTATATGATCTTTTCAGTTTTTTTAGCTACCAGCTACGTCTGACATCTGGCTATTATTTATCGAACGGAAGACATTCCCAACCATTTTGACTGTCTATGAGTTCAACTTAACAAATCTTGACGAAGAACTACAACTATTCTGATTCAAGAGTTAAAGCCGTCTGATGTGATTGTTGATCGTAATTGTTTTTTAAAAAAAAAACATTTCGCTCAAATAAGATCCGCAAAATTGCCGTCTTTTGTGTGTGACGGAATGCGAATTACATTCCGTAAAAGTGATCGTTTTGTATGAATTTTAAGCTGGTGACCTCATCTACCCTTCTGGACTTGCCGTTACTTATTTTTTATGACCTGCATTGAAAGATGTTAATCGAAACAATGTCAATCCTTAATGATATGGTGCTACGTGCTACGTGCTACGCTTTACGACCTGTTACATCTGATGACGTAATAATTTCAATAGTACTTCTTGTAAGTTATTAGGTTGGTGCGAATGCCCTATTGATGAAATTAGGTCCGCTTTGGCGAACCAAGTGACCGGAAATTAAATTCACTGGTTTCGTTCCTGTATAAGTGGAGGTGCGGCAACTGTCGGTTAGCTATAGTTAATAGTCAAACATGATTTGTTATGTATTGATCCTGCAGAGAGGGAGTTTTGCTTTAGCTTTCTTTATTAAAACTGCGCAATTTTCAGAAGTCTATCACGAATGAGGGAAACAGATGAATAGAACAATGACTAGACGGATGAAAGAACAGATGTACACACTTGACTGCGAGAAGTCTCTCGCATCTCATCCTTAGCAAAACCATATTGTCTTTATACAGTCCTTGCAGCGCATTTTTCAGATATTTCGCCCCAGTATGTAGATATGTGATCACCCTTGGTTTGTTCGTATGTACCCATTAAGAGCATAACTTCAAGCTTCGATTTGTTTTAATTTTAATTAAACTGCAAAAAGTAGTAAAGTAAAATAAGAATAAATCCAATATGTTTACAGATTTTTACCGGTAGCCAGTGGTACTAATTCAGCTGGTGGTAATGCGGGCGGTGCTGGTGCTGCTGGTTCTGGCAATTTCCTTTTCGATGTTGTGCGAGTAAGTAATCACGTAATTGAATTTCAGGCATTGGTGATAAGTTTGTGCATTCTGCTTGCAACAGCTATTCTCGGGCAGCGTACAAACTCAAACTGGTGACGCCAATGCAAATAGTGTAAGCGGTTCCAGTGACAGTGACGGTGACAGCGACGCCAATCGTGCCAATGATGGTTACACAGAAGGCATACCCGGTCCCGTTACAAGATTGGTCGTATTGGCCAATCGGGGCTTAGCCAATTTAATACAAGATTTAATCTTGGTAAATCCTATATCATATTTTTATCATATTTTTATCGCATATTTATTATCGCATTTTTTACAGCGTGTGGCAGCAACCAGTGAGAAATTTGTTAACTTCAAGGCTAAACTCATAACAGCCCTTATTTAAAATCTTTACTTAAATAAGATGAAGAAAGGAAACAAGCAAAAGCAACTTTTTTTATTTGAAATTTTTTAACAAATCTATGCAACGATTTTTATTTTTATTATTACAAAATTTTTTTGAAAATTTATTGAAAATTTTAAAATCGGAAAAACAACAAATTTGAGAATCAACCTTTTTTAAAGTACGTGTAAAGTTCATAAAATGTAAAGAAAAAAAAACAAAACATTTCTGTTTCATGTAAATAATGCTATCTTTTAATTTTGTTTCTTGTTTTACTGCCTGTCACCAAAGGATGAATGTATACTTATGCAGTCATTCCACTTGTAATCTTCTAGAAATATACACCAAATACTCTCTAAAGTTTATACATTTTTGACCGGTGTGTGCGTGAATGTAACCGTATCCTTTTTTGTCGGTCCGTCTGACCGGACTATCAACAGCAATTATTAAAACGCTTTTTGCTTTAAAAATTGAGATAGAAACTTGAACCTTAACATGAACACTTTAGATTAATTAAATTAAGAATTAAAACAATTTAGAAAAAGCTTAAAATTTCATTACGTTCTCATCAAATATTTATTAGAGCCTTGCACTTATCCGAGTCTTTATTTGACCACTAACACGCCGGTTATCAACGAAAACCTAAGGTGCTGGGTACCCATAATCCGCCTTCAGGCGAATTGTGCTTATAAAAATCCTAAGAGCATCCTACAATTTATTTGTAATTAATATTTGCTGTAAATGCTTTCATTTCTTATGCGTTTTGTACTGTATATGCATATCATGTAAAGGAGAAACTAAAAGAGAATAAGAACGCTATACAAAATAATCTTCACACACATATATATATATATATATGTATGTGTACTTGTGATTTGTGGTGTGTTTGATAAATTGTTCTATATTGGTATATATGTATATATATACTTTCTTATATATTTTTTATTTTTATTTTTTTTTTTTTATTTTTTTTTTTTTTTTTTACACTCAGCCGAGCGAACGCCCTTCTAGTGTTTTCCTAATTAACGTTAATATGTGTTAATTGCGTTTACAATTTAGAAATGGATATCTTTTAAAACTCAATTGTTATTTTAGAAATAATTTGATGATGTGCTCCAGTGAAATTGCCTTTTATTAAATTTATATCTCTATACTATATTTGTAGACAGTGAGTCAAAATGGTTTGGATTTTATGTTCTTTTTTTTTTGTAATTTGTAATAATTTAATTATTTAGAGAAAAAACTATATTTTATATCTCTTCCTACGATTTAGAGATTCGATGATTTTGCTTAAATTTCTGAAATTAAACCTAAAAAAATTGTCTCGTTTTTTATTCTTAGTTAAGTGCTGTAAATAAAAAGTATGATTAGTTGAAAATATAAAGAAACTTTCATTTTACTTATTTAGCACACTTGCCACATACGTCAAAATATTTACTTCCCTTAGTTTCTATCTATAGTGTCGTCATTAATTGCTTGCATGTGCAAGCGCCGATCATTTTTTCACTTCAAAAACTGTATTAATCAAAATATTTTCCATCATTTTCTACAACTTCTTTCAATCTTTTTGGCAACATGACGATGCCGTGTCAGAAAAACAATATGGGTTTCGATCCATTTTTGCATTTCGAGGCCGCGTGCCAGACAAGCCATGCTGCTTCGCTCTGCATAAGTGATAATCAGAAGACGTTATGCCACTGGCCGCGACAGAACTTCCCATTCGGGCTGCAAAAGTGTAGCCTTGACAGCTCTTGCAACGAGCGGTCCAGCGTTGCCATGCAAGAAGACGACTTTGCGTTTGTTAACCACAATTGCTGGTCTTTTTTGCAACAATCCATCATTCAATTTGTTCAATTGACATCCGCAGTAAGAGTTTCATTCGGTTTTAACAGCTCGTACAACACTACACCTTGCTTGTCCCACGGTATGCACAGCAAAACTTTGTGGCCATGAATATAACGCTTCGGTGTCCTGGAGTAACCCATAACTTTATTCGTTCGGGATTATCGTGTTAGATCCACCTTTCATCACCAACCAAAATGTGTTACAGGAAGATTTTCTTGTTTTGCCTGGCAAGCAATGAATCCACGACACCGAAACAGTTCAGCTAATTCGTATTGTATTTCATGGCATGTAAATGTCCAGAAACAGTTGATTCATTAACAGCTAAACTGTTCGAAAGTTCTTTGACAGTTTGACTTGAGGTTGCGTCCAATAAGCCTTAAAACTTATTGTCTTCGAGCTATTTTGGTCCTCCAGGCCCTTCTTTGTCATTGACATCAAAGTCACCGCTTTAAGCCGTTGAAACTAAAACCGACAATTAGAATATGATGGAGCAGCATTACCATGAGCTTCTAAACGTGTTTGATGGATTTCAGCACCAGATTTCTTTAAATCAAACAACAAAGCTAATGAACATGGGCGATGATTTTTTTTCTCCTTTTTTTAATACGCCCGTTGCCGCAGTATAGGGGAGTTATGCTTATTTTGTCAAAACGTTTGCAACACTCATAAGTATCACATTCTAAATCCACTTAAATACGCCCGTCTGTCCATCCATCCGTCTATGCAATATCTGCAGTATATGGTCGCAAAAAGTAAAATAGTGGCTTTAAGTTTATTAAAAACATTGGAAGTTATTGAAGGTAAGAGAAGTGGTCTCAGTCGATCGACAAACGCACCCACAGTGCTGCATAAGTTGGAAAAAGTTTTGCTTTCAAAAGCGAAGAAATAGGCTTTTACCCATTACTCATCAACTAGAACAATACAATGCTGTCTTACACTATCTGTACAAAAATGGAAAACATCTCTTACGCCCAGCCATTATTGTAGAGGATCGAAATTTCATTGTGTTCGAGTTTCTTTTTAAGATAACAGGTATAGAAAACTCGGCACGGCCAGATACAATTTTCTTATTTGTTCTCATATGTACGAAAAAAACGAGCATTCTTCACCCACCCGAACTACTTTACGGATACAAAAATTGTTAGAAGGCTCATGTGGCAGTAGACTATAACACGCTTATCAATTCTCAGCAACTCACATGCAAAAAAAATTAAAAATATCAACAAAAGCTAAAATATCACTTTGCAGTAAAAGGAATTCTGATAATCATTTCAGCCATAAAGTTTTTCTTACACAAACAACGTAAATCTGATTTTTATTGCCTATCGTACAGCACTTGGCATGCAAGGGCATATAAAGTTAATACGGATGCATCCAATATCCAAGAGGACTTGAGGTAGATCCACATTTCATTATACCGATCGATTCGAAATCACTTTCTCAATCCATCTAATCTTGTCCGTTTGTCTGCACGTCAACCTATCTGTCTTGTATATATGTGTTCATGCTGCCGATCGCCATTTTCGAGATGTTTTGTTATACGCTGACGTATTTCGCCCAAGCATAAATGCTATTAAAAGTGGTTGGGATCGAGCGCCTCCGAGGTAGTGCCTTATTTTGAACAATCGTTGTATGAATAACTTAATTAAAGCAATTGGTGTCGAGCATTTAATGGTGAGCCGTGGCCTTTACATCGTTTTAGAGAATACCTCGAGATAATAAAAGATGGGGCTATCTCATGTCCTTCTGGATGTTGCAACCGTCCGCACAAACTTACTATACTCTGTACCACAAGTAGTGTAGGGTGTACATGTTCAACTTGTTTAATGTGCTTGAAAGTTGACCGTCCGGCGAGCGGCTTCAATTGAAATAACCGAATGAAGCATCATCGCTGAAAATGATCATCACTGTAATCTCTCGCTTCAATCGCCGAATTCGAATTACCGCTGAAACTCTCGCATACACACGAAATTTACTCATCACTGTTTTCACTTCTCTTCTATCGCTGATATGACAGCATCGCGAAACGCAAAGAATCGTTCGATTGTTTTCAGTATAAGTTCATTGTGCACTTAGGTGGCCCTAAGTTCGTTTTATTGCACTACACCAAAACTGAAGGCAAGCTTTCAAAAGAATCTGACCATTTGTATAAAATTTCGGATCGTCTGCTTTATCACAGGCAACGTAAATAAAAGAAGCAAAATATCGGAGCACTTTTTCTACGATTTCAAGAAATAGTCTTAATTCCGTCCTTAATAATGTAGTGTGAATGCGTGTTATTTTCCACTAGTGAGCTATCGCATATTTGAGAAGAATGAAAAGAAGATGGCAATGGTTTTAAAAATGTTCTTTAATAAGTTCGTTAAAAGCTTCGTCATTCAATCAGTTCGGTGTCGCAAAGTCTTTGAAAAATACGCGCTTAAATTGTGTCACAAAAAGTACGTACACGAGTATATTCGTCGTCATAATATAAAGTATTACCATTTCCCCATGATAGGTGCCATCGTGTCAATGACAGCGAATCAGTTCACGCACATGCGTTAATTCTTTGCGAACTTGAAAATACTGACTGATGGACTTTTAAGCCAGTTCAAGATATGCGGGCATATTGCGATCGTACTGAATATTATTTTATTTTTTTTTGTAATTTTTTTTTTTTTGTTGCGTATAAACAAAATAATAATAAGTCGTTCGATTCATAGACAGTTAAATTGTTCTTTATTTAATTGTGCGAGAAGAAATTGTAATTAATTTATCTTAAAAGTGTATCTAAGAGATTAATTAAATAAAGCGCTAACGGCCTCAGTTGTCTTTTTTCCGTTTGTAATAGTAAGACTTTGCACTTCTTCGACTGTAAGAGCATCTAACCGTAAAACAGTGAAAAGTTTCATAAGAAAAATGTGCTCTCTGCTATGGCAGAAAATCGCTCTCTGAAATATCTTCAAAAAGAAGAAAGAAAACAAGCAAGAGCATTATGGTCGGCCAAGGCCGAGCAATAGATACTCTACACCACTTTACCTAATACAGTTAGTTATTCACTCGTTTTGGTGTAAAAATTGTCCCACTATTTTCATGCGAAGGCATACTTTTCATGAAAATAAAAAATAGACCTACGTGGTCCAAACTCCGTAAGGTTAATTACTACATCAATTTACTATTATGAACTAAGTTTCATCATGAAATATTTAAAATTATACCTTTCTACTATGTAAAGGTTCAGTTTCCGTAGAAACGGTTATATCAGAGAAAAGTCAAAAGTTACCCCGTCCGGCCCAAATTCTTCACACCTATTTAGAATGCCCAAATACTATTCCCGAGCACACTTTATCGAGAAATTTTGAAGATGACAATATTTTCCCATAAAAGGACTTTTCACGATAAGGTGTTATATGGGGAATGGTCGAAAATCTGGACAGATTTTCAATAGCGTTCGCGCTTAAATCAAATCACGTCAGTGTACCAAATTTCTCCACAAATTTATATCAGACAACAGACGGGCGGACAGACAGACTTAGATCGATTCAAAATCATTTTCAGTATAATAAAGGATGGATGTATCTTAAGATAAAACCCTTCTGTGTATTACATACGTTCGCACAAACTTAATATACCCTACACGACAAGTGATGTAGGGTATAAAAATGTTAACTCAATCAATTCTAAATCGGCTTACTTGATTCGCCTTCAAGAAAAAACTTAAGAGTACACTTAAGCCTTCAAGTTCATTTAAAGGCAGAAATTGAAGAAAGGAAAAGAAAAGCTACCTGTTAGATCTCGGGATGAATCTATTGACTTCTGAATCTAAACTTGTGAGAGCAATGCGAAAAAAAGGCGGGACAAATATTGCTTCTATCATCTCTCGACTTACACGATATTTGAGTTCTTTTAAACAGTGTTGGATTTTTGGAAAGTGACAAGAGCACTTTTTCCAGTTACGACTAACAAGGCAGGCAATGCAATGAGCGGTTAGCGAACGAACACGAGGACTTATCAAATTTTGTATCGATGACTCGTTTCGAGAAATACATATTATGTCTGCACAACAGAAGAACAAGAGAATTCAAACTTTTCAAAACAGTGAAGAAGAACCGTTATATTGTGAAAGATTGGACTCTATTTGATAAGAAAAGATTGAGATAAAATTATAATTTCCGCCATCAAATACCTTGCCTAAATTATTCATATAACAACTTTTTAACGCAAGATACATGATATATAAGAAGCGGACGAAGAACTGAGTCCTATCTGAACCAATTTAGATAGTGTTTGTCCTTGGGCCAAAACACATGAAAGTGTATCAAATTTCATTAACGCATCTCAAAACTTGCAGCATGTGAGAAAACATGACGCACAAATGAGCAGACGGATCGACAAGCTTGGATTGATCGAGAGTCACTTTTTGACCAAATTTCATCAAAATATCATAAGAATTGTGGCCGGTAGGTTGAACACAAAAAACCAAGGTAGGCAGATGCGCCGACATGCTTCAGAAAGTGATTCTCCTTCAAATCCTTCTTGGTGTTGTATACATCCACACAAACTTAGCAGTCTCTTATACCGCAAAACAAAAGCATTAAAGCAAAATATTTAAACCAAATTCAATCAAGACTTTATCCACTTTTACACGATTTACGAAAAGTGCCGTTACCTTTATCCTGTTATTTTCGATAAATTCTATAACACATTTCAGTTTTCATGATTTTCGAAAAAAACTGTATTTGCAGGGTAACCAGGGGTGTTGTCGAGCCGGAACGCTCCGGAACATCATTCCGGTTCTTCCTTTTTGGACAGGAACGCATTGCGGAACTAAAAATCATTTCTGATAACGAGAACAGATGTGTGACAGGGGGTTAATGTAGGTACCTGCCGTTGAGGCTTAACCCTACGGTGCCCGACGGCACACGGAGTGAAAGCGTCACTCACGCCCCGCTGGGAGCAGGGAGGCTCCCAAGCAGTTCCAGATCAAGGACATGTGTATGGCATGATAACGAGAACATTAGAAGACGGACAAAAATTGGGGAAAATCTCCCCCCCCCCCCCCCCGTCGTTGGGACATGAGATCGCACAGAGCGGCCGCCTACCCAGGATCGGCCCTGTCTATATAATTATATATACGCGTCCCGGTAAAAAAAAAATTAGCACAACACCACTGAGTGTAACCCAAGATATCGATGTATCCGATGTAAGCTAAGAGTTTGCGATTTTATTCTATGAAATGAAAAGAAAACTATCGAAACCATTTATTCCTGCGCGCTTTAAGTATAAATAAGTCTTCTTAGTATAACACTATAAGACTGTTATTATTATTATTATTATTATTATTGTTATTATTAATACACTCACTCGTACAGAATATAAAGGAAATCCTTCTCTAAACACTCAGTTGTGCGTGTATATCAATACTGACCGCATTGAATATGAAGTTCGCTTTCAGTTTTCAGCAAAAGCAAACAAACAAAGATGAAAAGATGACATGAAAATATTTAATAACCACTTGCGTCCATGTGTGACGACCGCATTTCACTTAGATGATCATATGTGATAATAACAATAATAATAATAATAATAATAATAATAATAATAATAACAATACTTGTTCATTTCATAAAGTGTTTATGGGCAATTTGTCGTCGTCATTAATGATTTAATTCATTTTACACATTTAGTAAACACAACGAAAAGTCTAACATACGCTGGATGATGGCATTAAGGCAGACGAAAAAAAGGAAAAGAAAAGAAAACAAAACCACAAATCTCCTATCGTTGCTGATGAACAGAAAATATTTTGTTTTATTTTTTTTATTTTTTGGAAGAAAAACACAAAAATATATGTAGCTGTGTAATATGGTAGTGATGCGACCTAATCGTTGGCCCAATCCTCTCTTTGATTGGTGAACCTATATTCCATGTGTGTTTACATATATGTAGGTGCATGTATGTATATATGTATGTATGTATATATTGTTTTAATTATATATATATATATATATATATACATACGCAATATCTCATATTGGTATGCTCTAGTTTACAACAAATATGAGATCTTTCACAATATATCTCTATAAGTGTTTAAAAGATGTATATAATCAATTTAGTCTTGTGGGAGAAAGCCTAACGGTTATAGGAAGGCAGCATTTAAAAAATTTACTCACTTAAATTTTGAAAATAAAATTCCATTAATTAACGTTAATTAATAATAATAATAATAATATTTAACACACACTATGGATTATTATACAAATTATCAGCAAATAGATATGAATTTAAATAGTCGCGTTAGTCAATCGGAATCGGACTCTTCGAATAGCCCGGCCAAGCCAAGACAGGCAGTGAATGCTCGGGAACGCTGTCGTACCCAAAGGTACGTTACATACATATACATCTATATAATTCCTATATTCATATCTATTGATGCTAGCAACTAACAATTTGTTTTATTTTGTACTTCGTTTAGCGTAAATGTTGCTTTTAATACATTGCGCACCCTAATACCGACGGAGCCCCACGATCGTAAATTATCAAAAATTGAAATCTTACGCTTAGCAAAAAGTTACATATCCCATCTCGATGCCGTTATAATAACTGGTAAATGTTGTAAAGTTTAATTTTAATTAGAAAAAAAAAAGAAGAAGAAGAAGAAGAAGAAGAAGAAGAAAATTTAATATCGATAAATACAATTTTTGTACTCTACTATAGTGTACTGTACTGGTGATGCAAGGGTATAATAAGTTTTGTGTGTGTGGATGTACGCAACATGCAGAAGGATCTCAGATAGACCCAAGATATATACGGATATACCGATCGATTCAGAATCATTTTCTACAACGATCTAAACTTTCGACTTAGTTAAGAGGATAATTGGGAAACGCCTTAACTGGGAAATTGGGGATTTAATAATGCTCGTCTTTCATGTTTATAACCTCAAAACTTTGCCTAAACGTGTAAACTTCTTCTCAGTTCTTTCCTCGTTACTCTCGTCAAATTAGTTCCGAATAGTCGCTAAAACGGTTAATAGATGCAGAAGTAAGCAGCAAAAAATCTTCATCAGTTTTTTCTCCCTTTAATATACAATGATTTTCGATGCAGCCTTAGAATGTTCTGATGAAAACCTCCTAAATAGATTATAGGTTTCGATCATAATACAAACAAGTGAGAAAATTATATTTTGTCGTGACTGAGACTTTTATAGCCACCACTACGATCCTAAAAAAGAGGGAAAAGAACTAAATATTCACCTTCTATAATATGGAGTGGGCGCGGCCGGTTTGTAGTGTAGGCCCGTTCTTCGAAAAGTTTGGATAATTTTCAAATTCCTTTCCAAGTTTCTAGGCGATATCTTCGTTTTTGCAAACGGGAAAATATTTACCACAGATACCGCACAATTTCGCGGAGGGACATGCTTAAATCAATTCAGAATTTAATGTTGATCAAGAATATATATATAAATTGTGGACTCTCTGATGCTTATTTCTGGGCGTTGCAAACATTCATCCTTCCGTTATGGGTATAAAGAGAAAAGTAAATAACGCAGACCACACACACAATAATTTTTACGATATACAACGAACCACACCTATAAAAGGCCGATAAATTGTTTAAAACTCTGATATGCACAAGATATGCACAACGCTTGGTGCCCACATATCGAGTGAAAGAGTCTTAGTTCTCTCCTGCAATCGAATACCATGTTCACATGTATGACACGATATTATTCGTGAGTATTAAAAAATCGGGTTAAATCCAAATTTAATGTCGTTGCTGCTTTGTTACCGACCGTGGGTATACTTGCGTTTCCGCCTTCTATCTTACAGGTATAGAGAATAAATGAGAAAAATCTGTATTTTGTGTGTCCATCCATCTTCAAAATTCGATCCGGTTCGACTGAGAACGCTATAATGATTCGTTTAAACAGGCAAACTGTTACACCAATTTTTATTTCAAAAACAAGTAAAAAACCTGCAGTAAAACGCGTACCACCACTACGTCATCCTACAGTTATTTATATAACGACATTTCAAAATCAGGTATTATACGCGAAGCACAGGCAAAAATCGTAACAGAACATGTCAGCGTAACGAATTCTGTCAAAATATCTCAAATATTGCGGACTATAGATTGAATAAAAGAAAGCAAGATGGACAGAGAGACAGGCGGACAGACATACTCGGAAACGCTTTCTGAATCGATCGCTATAGTAAAAGATGGATCTTTCTCAAGTGATTCTGGTTGTTGCACACATCCACATAAACTAAATATGCTCTCGTACCACAAGTGGTGTAGGCGGCATTAATTATACAGCAACGCCCTGGCATTACTATTCTGATGACTCCACCCACGCCATGCTAAACTCCATCCGCCCCATGCTCACGTTTCCTATCCACGCAAGGATTTTTACAAATAAAAAAGATCATCTTAATCACACGAAAATGGGCAAAATATTGTCCGTCAGGAAAGGAAACCAATTTCAAAAAATCGAAAAGTAAAAATCTTTCGATTCGAATATTGAAACCCTAAACAGGAGTCCAAATTTAACTTAGCCAAGTAAAATTGGCATTCACCAATACATAATTGTAATCCCCCTCTATGGTAGAGCGCACTTCTGACAAAAGCGAATATACAACACTCTAGCTGTTATCTTCGTAAGATGAAATTTGCATAATTTGCATAATGCTTTTCGTGAAAGATGCTGCAAGATGATCTGAGACTTTAATGTTTCATTAAAATAAATTTTCGTCAATAGTATACTCGTTCTTTCACTTAGGAAGTTAATGAAAGTCTCATGCTATAAGACCACGAAACGCTCCAACACTTCTTAAAATAATCACTGGGAAATGCCGGTACTTTTGTGTGTGGAATCAATTTTTTGGAAAAAAAAACAGAGATTTTGCAAATGCAGCTTTCTTTCGTAAAAGCTAAGAACACTATTAAGCTCTTTATGTGGCAGCTACGCGGTTCCAGTGACACTATAACACTATATTTGCGACCATTGCGAATCATCATCACTCATCATTAAATACCAGTTAATTTTGAGGCGCCCATCACCTTCCAAAAAAAAGTTGATTATCCCAAGTAGGATATATAGTTAAAAAGCATAAGGGGTTCATAATGTTTCATGCTCTAACAATTATTCATTCTATTTAGATTAACAGAATATTCAGAAGCACTTTTCTGGATCTCGAGAGCAACCTCGTTTATTAAAATATGAAAATATACTTCGAAAATACTAATTAACACATTGACGGCCGGTCGTAAATGCCATAACATTTGTTTTCATTTTTGTTTCATTCATAAAGTTTGCGCCGAAGTACGCAAGACCCAGAAGGACTCGTGATAGACCCTTTATTTTATTGTTTCATCAATTTTCTTATTTTATTATACTGATTTTATTATACAATGCAAAATCTCTCACTGAAGCTGCTCTGTCTGTCCGTCGATCTTGTTTTCTTGTATTCACAACAGACCGTTTTGGGATATCTTAATAAAATTTGATATACTGACGTGTTTTGGCCCGCGAACGAACGCTATAGGAAATGATGCGGATTGGTCTACACTTTGGACGCCTGATTTTGAAAAGTCATTGTATAAACAACTGTGTTAAGCGAACTGGCGTAAGGTGGCCCACTATAGTGCTTTCACTCGTTTTTCACTCCATTTTATTAGGTGCTTGTGTGTACCTTGATCATTTTTTCACTAGGAAAAGGCATGTATTCAGGAAAATGCCATACGTTGAGAAAAATTAGCACAACATACAACGATGCACTGTCGAAAGAACAATATTGGTTTCGATTCATTTTCGCACTTCTTCCGCATTTCGAAACCGTGCCAAACAAGCCATGCTGCATCGATCCGAATAAGCGATAATCAGAAAACGTTATGCCTGAGTGAGTACGCTGGCTGCAAAATAAGTTCACATTGGAGCTGCAACAATGTAACTTTGGCAACTCTTGTAACGTTCGGTCGCGCGTTGCTAGTCTTTTTTGCAAAAATTCGTTCAATTCGCTCAATACACGTCGATAGACATCGGCAGTAACAGTTTCATTCGGCCTTAGCAGCTCGTAATACACTACACCTCGCTTATGCCGCCCATATGCACAGCAAAACTTTGTGGCCGTGAATATTGCACTTCGGTGTCGTTGTGGGAGGGTCTTTTGGACTAACCTGTGACTTTTTGCGCTTGGGACCGTTTGTCTTAGTAGATCCATTTTTCATCCCTAGTCACAATACGCCACACAAAATTCTTCTTTTTCGAAATGGTATCTGCAGTCAATTCGTATGGTAGCCATTTTCCCCTCTTTTGGATCTTTCCTATCACATGTAAACGTCTAAAAACAATGGATTCATCAATTGGTCTTTTAATGAATGTCGAACATACAATTTTGAGCGTTCCATGATTACTATCTGTATAGACTGAATAACTTAAAAATACTAAATAAAAAATTGTTATTTCCATTGTGTACAATGATCCTTTGCATTACTTTATTATTCTCGCCAATTAATGTAACTGATCAAAATACATGCAATCATCTATTATATAACTTGAAGAATCGTATCTGCATCGTTGTGGAGGTCATGACATTCATTTCGGATATCGCAATTACTTTTGAAATAAATTGATTGTAAATTTTGGACGTCCCCAAAATTGGTCGTGTCCGTCGATGCGTTAAAAGTAATTTAATTTAGAAGAATTCCGTTACGACTCATCTGTACTAAGTTATGTTGGATTAAAGAAAATGATTGAAGAATTTTATACATACATATGTTATATACTTTTTTGTACGTTTACGTTCATATTATTTTTAGGTAACGTTGAAAGGCCTTGCTCGGTATATTTAACCCATCAATACAGTGATAAATCAAGCAATGTTAGAGCTACAATTTGTACATTTTGTGCCAATGCAGCGAACAAAAATTAAAAATATTAATTATTCGAAATTTTCCACTTCCACTTGCATGTGCTCACTTTTTTATTTTTTTGTAAACTTACAATAGTTTCGTAAGTAAAATTAAATTAAACATATCGATTATTTATTAAAAATATTTCCTAGCACTAGTGCTCATCCTACTTTTTTAATCCTAGCATTTATTTTAATGGGCCAAATATATTCTAATAATAATAATAATAATATTTACTAAATATGGTTTTTTCTTTGCTTTTTCCAATAAAGTGTAATTTTACTCGCAACCTCATAATTTAAAACCGATTGTAAAGTGTACATCCACCAAGCAAAGCACACAATCGATCCGTGCTGACAATCATAATCCGACCATAAATCAAGTCAAGAGGGTCACTTTCTTATACCATATTTAGGCAATCCTATCGTTCAGCATGGACTCTCGTTTGACGACTATCGCTGCTTGTTCTTTTGTCCTTTCTTTTCATTTTATTTATATTTGTCTTTATAACTTTTGCATATTTTTGGTAAGGAATGTCATTACGTATCTTCTGAACAACTTGAGTCGCGCGTCAAAGTTGATACTTGCTATCGCTCTTGTTGCTATCGTTCATTTTGAACGATTAATGGGATTAATAAGAAGCAATCTTACCTTCACTTGAATCTTTAAATAAAATTTCATACCATTTGTATGTAAGTAAGTAAGTAATAAATAAAAGCAAATAGTAAACTACGTATCCATTTCAATCCATGGCGCATGTTCATAAGCTTACCTAGAGTGAACAATATTTTGATATTAGATCGGTAGTGCGTTATCTTTTGACATATTATTCCGTTGATATTTTTTCAAGTTACTCTTCGAGTATATATGTTATGTGCTTTGGGTTATCTATGCTATATTATTGGTCTTTAGACGACTTACTGGTGTTCTATTTCGGCTTCTTATTAGTAAAACATGTGATAAGTTTAAAAATAAAAGTAAACATAAATGAAATGAAGGAAAATCTTGTCAAAATCATTGAATAGCTTACTAATATATTTATTTATAATGTTTTATCTGCAAGTTTTACTCCTTTTGTTCTACTTTTCTCGTCATGAGTTTTGTAGTAGTACACATAGTTTATTAAGATTACAGCATGTATCTTTTCAAGTGAGATTGATTATACATTAAATTATGAATGCTAAATATTTTATTGATTGGGCGATGTGTTCCGTTTTGGTGTTGATGGAGGCAAGTCCATTGTTTTACATACCCAGCCAGCAATGTCGACTTCTTCCCCTTCAGCCTTACATATCCAGGGATGATTCTAAAAAAAAAAATGAATATAAATATGAAATTTTAAACATTCGCTCTCTTTTAAAACCATATTGAGAAATACTCACCAATAGTGTTTTTAAATCGGCTCGTTCTTCGGGATTTTTCTGCAGGCAAATATCTACGAAATCCTTAAACTTATCGGTAAATACCTTATGTTCTAGTTTAGGTGGAGGTTCATTCACAATGTAATCGAGTAGTTCAAAAATGGCCATTACTTTAGGTTCAAGCACAGTTTGTGTGCCGTCCTCATTTCTTTCATCAAATATGGCTTCAATTGTTTTGGCATCTGGCGGCGGTATAGGGTACATTCCGATAGCCATTTCCACAAGCGACTATCCCAAAGACCAAATGTCCGACTGCACTGAGTAGTGTGTACCTTGCAAAGGCTCAGGCTATTAAAACGTTAAGTAAATAATGAATTATAAAATATAATAATTCGTTTTTTCGATGGGCATTCAAACATACCGACATATAACTTCTTGTACCGACAAAAGAATTCGACATTGAATCTATAAGTTGTCCAGACACACCAAAATCACAAATTTTTATTTCGCCACTACTATTAACCAAAATATTGCTGGGCTTGACGCCTCGATGCATAATTGCATGTTTATCCCTTAAATAGCTCAAGCCTTTAAGCACAGCTAACGTTATTTTGCCTAAAATTGATTCTGGAATTCTGCCCGCTCGTTTCAAAATCAAATCCAATGAGCCGCCATCCATATATTCACATAAAAGAAAATTTTGAAGCTACACAGCTACAGCTGTTTTGGTTAATTTTCATAGTTATTGAGAACGATCACTTTTTTGCTTTAATATCACGAACGTGCTGCTTTCTGTTAAATAACAGCACAAAGTGATGTCAAGTTTCACTTGTCTGTAATAAACAAAAAACAAGTGTTGAAAGTTGCATACAGAATTGAATTGAAACTGCAAGAACACCCCATTATTAGATAAGAAGGGTATTACAAGTTTTATAAAATCAATTACCATGGACATAAACCATAATGTATAAACTTTACATCTTTGTCTACAATATCACAAATATGAAATTTTTGGTTTAATAGAACTTTAGTATCGTTTGCAATCGAACGTTGCATTAACTAATCAATAAATAAAGCCTGGCAACAGTAAAGCAAAGCGTACATAAAAAATGTTCATGCGGAAAATTCTTTTCTTCAAACTGAAAGTTAAAACAAATTAAACGTTAACGGTGTGAAATTGTCAATTAATCAAATCTCGTCGAAGTTTCGTGCAAATTTTAAAACAAATGCATCAATCCATAGCTACGCCAATCATCTACAAGCTATCTATTCATTATCTACTAATTAATATCGTTTGTATTTTATTTTTTCAGTTATTCCACGCAGTCTCCAGTATTTTACATTTAACATATTAAATTTCAATTTTTTTTTGTACGCTATGTTACTCAAATGGATTTAACATATAAAAACAAATAAATAATAATAGAAGTGTAATATGTACGCATGCAGTTTGTTTTCTGTTTCAATATAAATGAGAGCTGGCAGTGCTTTACAATTATTTTACAATTATTTATTTATTGTAATCTTGGTTCCATAGACTTTTGGTTTAATAGAATTTTGGTTGTATATAATTTTGGTTGTATAGAATCTTGATTGTATAGCAAAGAAAGAGAATGAACGATAGGAGTTATCGATAAAATCGATAAATAACAAAAAATTCATCCACTTTTGTAACATTAAAAATTTTCCCTACAAATTGCTGGCTTGACAATCATATTGCGATTCTTGGCAACAGTATAGACGGGTGTTTTCTCTGTGTAAGTGCATTGTGTGGTTTTTAAAGAAAGAAAAAGGTTGAATTTGTTAATTTATATAAAAATGGTAAGAAAAACTTTTTATAAAAGTATTAAAGTAATTACATATATAATGTATAAGGAAACGTAACCATGAAAATTTATGTAAACTTTTGCAATAATCTAAGAACGCTATGCGAAAAAGATTACCGGCTAGTAAGTATACAATGGCCGCATCAATGACCACGATAAATACACGTGAGATTTCGGTTCCAGATTATTCTAAGATCTTTGGCTGCTTTATGATAAGTTTTTACATTTTATTAGTAGAATTCTTAAAAAAAAAAAAGAAAAAAGTTTCCGACTAATTTACGAAAATGATTTTGACTTTTTTCTTTTTTTTTTAAATTATTTAAAAGTTTGTTTTAAAGAACGTGCTCATTATGAATCATCCTAATAAGTGCTAAAAACAGCCACACTGAATGAATTTCATGAATTAGGCGTGGATCTCAGTAAGAAGGGATTCTTCTGACCCTAGAAGAAACGCTTTATTAAATCGAAAACGAAAGTTTGGTTATGTTAGTCCGTGGCTCTGTATATTTTAGCCGTTTTGCACTAGAGTTGCCACGCTAATTAAGACTTTTTCTTAAATGATACAATTGTTACTTTTTCTAGGAGGTGTCTTTAAATCCTGTACGAGTGCTTAAAAATGACGCACAGGAAGAAAAAGCCGAAATGGCAAGGCTTTCGTCCTTCATTGGAGCCATTGCTATTGGTGATTTAGTGAAAAGCACGTTAGGTCCTAAAGGAATGGATAAAATATTGGTATCACACGGCCGTAATATGGGTGAAGTTCAAGTGACAAATGATGGAGCTACTATTTTACGAGCTGTCGGCGTTGATAATCCTGCTGCCAAAATTCTAGTCGATATGTCTCGCGTACAGGACGACGAGGTCGGAGATGGAACTACGTCGGTTACTGTTTTGGCAGCTGAACTTTTACGCGAAGCTGAAAAACTTATCGACCAGAAATTGCATCCACAAATAATAATTGCAGGTTGGCGTATGGCTACAAAAGTAGCTCGTGAAGCTCTAACCGATGCATCCCAAGACAATTCGGCAAATGATGAAAAATTCAAAGAAGATTTATTAAATATATCGCGTACTACATTATCATCAAAAATTTTGCATCAACATAAGGACTTCTTCGCGAAATTGGCGGTTGATGCAGTGTTACGTCTAAAAGGCTCAGGCGACTTAAATGCGCTTCAAATTATTAAAAAAACTGGCGGTACTTTGGAGGATTCTTTTCTAGACGAAGGCTTTTTATTGGACAAAAAGCCGGGTGTACATCAACCTCAAAGGGTAAGCTTTACATTTGCATAGATTGTTTATATCAAAGTGAACAAGAATTGTTTACTATCAGGCCGCCAAAACGGTTGTGAATTATGTATTTTCTAATAGACATATCACAGCCATTTTGACGAGTTTGCTGGTGAATTCCTTTCAACTGAATAACTGAAGCACTATTCTATAATTAAAAACAAAGATTTTTAATTGCCTGATGAATAATTAAAAGACAATCTCATCTTGTTTAGGTTCAGAAGGCAAAAATCCTTATTGCTAATACACCTATGGATACAGATAAAATCAAAGTTTTCGGTAGTAGCATTAAAGTCGACTCTTTAGCTAAAATTGCTGACCTCGAATTAGCCGAAAAAGAAAAAATGAAAAATAAAGTTGAAAAGATTCTCAATCATAATTGCAATGTATTTATTAACCGACAATTGATCTACAATTACCCTGAGCAATTGTTTGCTGACGCTGGCATAATGGCTATTGAGCATGCAGATTTCGATGGCATTGAACGTTTGGCTTTAGTCACTGGTGGTGAAATTGTGTCGACCTTTGATAATCCATCATTGGTTAAGTTGGGTGAATGTGAACTTATCGAACAAGTTATGATTGGAGAGGATACGTTATTGCGTTTCAGTGGTGTCAAATTGGGTGAAGCGTGCACTATAGTAATTCGTGGAGCTACGCAACAAATTTTAGACGAAGCTGAACGTTCCTTACATGATGCATTATGTGTGTTGGCTGCGACTGTTAAAGAATCGCGTACCATTTTCGGTGGCGGCTGCTCTGAAGCATTAATGGCCAATGCTGTTTTCAAAAAAGCTGCCGAGACACCCGGGAAAGAGTCGATTGCAATGGAGGCTTTTGCACGCAAGTTTTAATTACTCATAAAATTTGGAATATATTTTATATATGCATATCCCCTTTTATAGGCGCCTTGCTTACTTTGCCCACTGCAATTGCTGACAATGCCGGCTACGATTCCGCTCAATTAATTTCCGAATTAAGAGCTGCCCATGCACAAGGCACACCCACAGCCGGCCTAGACATGGAGAAAGGTAAAATCGGTGATATGAAAGAATTGGGTATTACTGAATCATTCGCCGTTAAACGCCAAGTATTACTATCTGCTACGGAAGCAGCCGAAATGATATTGCGTGTTGATAACATTATAAAATGCGCTCCCAGGAAACGTGTTCCCGACCGTGGTTATTGTTAGATGAAAAATAATTGCTCTACAATTATTTCCTTTATTCTATTCTTTGTTTCATTTCAAGTAATTCGTTTAACTACCTAACTCTTAATTCACTGCTTAATTATACTTTACTCTTAACACATTGTGGTTTTGCTGATTTTAATTTTTTAATAAAATTTCAAAATTTCAAAGCGGGATAGTAATATTCTGCTAAGAAATTTTTGTCTAATCCATTATCTCGAAAATAACTGAAGGCCAAAAATGTGTACATGGCATGGTTGCGACATTACACCTACATTAGATCAGATTGCAATTCAGAGTTGCTGTATTCTCAAGATTCAAAATTAAAAATTGAATTTTAGAATTGGTGAACGAATCCAAATTCAGCAAATGAAACTTGAAATTCATAACACAGCAAACTGGAGATTTTAATCAAGGAGAAATAGAAAATTAATGGATGTCGGGAACCAGGTTGGAATGGGAAAATAAAATAGTTACAACTCGCTTCGGGCTCTCAGCCTTGATCTAACGTTCATCTTGCATAAGAATTATTCAAAAAAGCAAACTTTAATTTGAAGAGACAATGGCTAAAATGTAGTAAAAACAAAGGAAAACTTTACAACATACATACACCACTTCGCCTGACAGAGTGTCCTTTTCGACGTGACATTAAATATTGGACGTTGATGCCATATAAAGGATTACCTGTGTTGGGGGATCTTTACATCGATGTTGGTCCGAAAAAAATTATTACCAAAGGGATCCAATTGTAAAATCATTATTTTTTACTAATCATACTCGTTATTATCATGAAGATTGGACATTGTTCTCATAAACAGAGTTTTACATGTAGCACCGTCAAGAAATGATTCTATCCTGTTTAAGTCTTCCTTACTTCTACTACTATGTCAAAATGTAGTTTCTTTCTTTTCTTTCTCCTATAAATATTAAAATTTATATCACAAAGAAACTTTTCAAAATAGGTTATACGGGAAGCAGTAGATCCGAACGAATGCATATCAAAAGTATTCGTTTTTACGAATCATCAAAATATCTCTGATTTGGAGGTAAACACAAGACTATGTAGGTGGATGTCAAACAGACCGAGGGACAAAGATGCTTAAATCAGCTCGAAAATGATCCCAAAGATTTAAAATTGAGACGAACCAGTAACTTTCTTAATTTGAAATCTAAAAAGTGCAGATTTCAGTCTTTTGTGATATTAATCACAAAAAATAGCCGAATTATCCAAATTACTAAAGTGAAAGTCTTAAAAATATATTACAGTAATTTGCTTGTTATCCTTGTTAGGTACGATGTTATTACAGATCAATTTGTTAAAAAACAGATCAATTTTCGTCGGTGGATATTCAACATCACTGTTTTTTTAGTCAATAGTGCCATGCAGAAGTATTCTTGGTATAAGTGACCAATTTTTTAACTTATATTGTTATTACATTACACTTTGTTGTTCAAACAAAAAAAAAAAATTGTTTTTACGGTTCTTAAAGTCGAGTAAACTCGATCGAATATATTACTCAACAGCCAATTTTGCGATCGAAAGATTTCTCTTTTACTAGGAAAGTAGAAAAAATGCATACTTTATCGAGAACTGCGCTCACTCGATATTAAGAATCATAAACCTGGCATCGAGCTTAAAAAAGGTATTGCAGTCTTTTTTTTTCGAGTTACATGTGGAGCTTTTCTAAATTAAATAACAAATGCATTTCAAAAATTAAAAAATTTATTTGCATGATTTACGGTGTAGTAAATTCCTGGAAATTGCGCTATGAAATAATAAAGAGCGTTAAAGCTCCACTCCGCTTAAAGTAAGGAGTTCATTTCTTTTATCGGAGAAAATATTCGATAAATATTTGAACATACATTTAAAAACAGTATATAAAACAATAACACTACAATCATTAGCCATGGATCCGGCTTACGAGATACTGCATTCAATTTCACCATGTTTAGGTATACAATCCAAAACTAAGGCTACAGATCGAGCCATATAAGTCATGGTACCGTAGCTGCCACTGGGAGCACTAAAATAAGAAAGCTTCCATTATTCAACCCGTTCAAGTATAATGGCCGTTATTTGTAAATATATTCATATTTATATCTTATAATATCCATAATTTTCATAGGCATAAATACCTATCGTATAAATGTTGACATATATAGGCAGCTCCGCCGCATAGCAGCATACCCGATGAAGCCTGATGTTGATCTTTACCATCTTTAGATTTAGCACAACATAGTGTGGCATCGCCTTGCACTTTTCGCTGATCCTCCAAAAACAATTGATTGGCCTTATGCACTAAATGTTCAACATAAATAATTCCGCCCAAGTTTGGCACCATATTGTGTTCTGTCATTAAGGTTAATACCATTAATGCTTCAACTACCAATTGGCGATACTCGGGTTGAGGAATTTGATTTAAGGCCGTTTCTACTTCAAGAGCAAATTTTAATTCCCCCGGAGTCATTTCTTGCGTTAAACTCTGTTGTAAAATCCTACCCTCTATAGCAAGACCTTGACATTTCTCCAACACAGACCAAACGCGAGAGTAAAAATCACGGGGTACTCGATTCAAAGCTCCGTCTAAACGACGTCGACGCAACCATTGACCCTGGCGATCATCAATTGTAGTTATTACTGCATCTTCACTTTCTGGATCAGCCAAACCAATTTGACTCTTTTTACTAACACGACTGGATTTACAACTAACAATCGAAAGATTACCACGAGCCACTTAGGAAATGAAGAAAAAAAATAACGTAATTTCGTATAAGAATTACATAACAAAGATCTTACCACTACTAACAGCAAATTCTTTGCCACTCAATATATGATATAGAAGATTTTTCATTTCAAATGGTGATAGATTTAGTAAATGTTCTGAGGCTGCCTCGCCATCACAATTTAATGTGCGGGATAATTCTTTAGCCATTACTTGTATTATGAGACCAACGCGTAAACGCAACATTTCATGAAAAAGCTGAGGTTCAGTTCGTATAAACATAGCTAAGTAAACCATTAGTTCTTGTGTCAACATCGCCGTACTTTCATCATCACCGTAAGCCTAAATGGAAAACCAATAAATAAATAAAAAATTTGCGACATTCTTGATGCCGTTAGCTTACATCGTGAATTAATTGCCTTAGATCAGCTTCTGGCAAAGGAGCTGTTATAGTGTATTCATTGTGTGGTGGCATGCCAACCGTAACTTGTTTTTGACGTACTAGTAAGTCAGTGACCGCCTTGGCTAAATCTTCTACGCGTTTGCCTAACATTCCTGCAGTGTGGCGTACTAAGCCCCATAATTTTTGCTGACATGCTTTCTCATAGACACCTTTGAGCAAATCGCGCACCGTTACCGCACGTCCTTCTTCCTGCATGCCTATAGGGATTGGATAAAAAATTATTAACGCTGTTGCTGCCATTTGTTGCATTCATTCCCACAACCACCTTGGCAGAACTTGATAATATTGTTGTTGTATTCGTTGTTGAACTATTATTAATCTCTAGCGAACTTTCATCCACATTCAGTCACATCCACGTTCAGTGGATTCAGTTATAAGTTATTCTTTTTATAGCAACAACAACATTAATAACAAGTGCAACAAACGAATGCGTTATAATATAATAATAATAATAAGTAGTGATTAAAATGATAGGAAATGAAGATTTTTATTTTTCATTAGCATAACAAAAAAGTACCAATACGAATAAGAAGAGAGGAAGAAAACAAAAAGAAATTCTTAAAATGCAAATAGAAAAAGGAAATTCTAAAAAGACAAACAGCCATCTGGGTCTATTAGTTTTGCCGAGGCCAACCAATCAGCCTATCATTACACTTAAACCAAGTTAATAGGTTACAATCGACGAAATGCGATAATGAAATATTCTGCTACACCACTTTGCCTACCTAAGGGATTTTACCCATTTTCGTCATAAAATACTAAAAATTAAAACATGCTCCCAAGTAAAAGCTCACTTCTCATGGGAGCCCTTATAGGAGGACTGGAGGAGGGTGAGAATGTGAGTCGAGTTGGTTCTTATTAAGCAAAATTAATTTTCTTGCCAAAGATCTTATCACTCTTCACTTATCTCGTAGAACTCCTTGGCATTAAGTTTCCCGAAAATCGAAAAAGCGTTCGAAAGCGTTCCGAAAGTAAACGAATATGTGATCTAAATTTTGTACAATAAATTTACACGTGAAATGCCTAGTGTAGACCAATTCTTATTATAAAGCACTTTCTGGCCATGAAAAATATGAGCTCCATTCTTTGTAAGAAAGTTTATATTGAAGAGTGTTCAAGAAACAGCCCATCCGCAATTGTATAAAAAATGCTTTTCTTCATCGACTTTTGCCAATGAAGATATTAAAAATTGCAAGATTTTTCCAAAAATAGAACGTTATATGGTTCGTAAAAATGATTCGATCCAATCGTTTTCCATAGTGTTAACCAAGTTTCATAAAAATATCTCGAATATGGCCAAGTGTAAGGTGAACAGGAGTTACGTGAACAGACAGATTCGGGAAATGATTCTGAATCGAATGATATAAGAAAAGATGAACTCCTCTCTATCTCCCTCAAAATTTTATATAACCTTAACACAGACGGTGTAAGGGATAAAAATTTTAAAAATACATAGCCACCATTTTCTATGTTTGCAATCACTTTTCCATGTGCGAATCACGAATATATATGAGTTACGTATGATCTGTTGCGATTGGTACGAAAAGATTCGGTCTAAGAGAAATGTAATTCGAGTTATATTTAAAACTGTTCTCCTTTAGGAGAATCTACATGAGAGTCCGCTCATAAGCTTTTCAGTCATAATCGAAGTCTTCATTACATAATTACACAACGTTTGCTGAGTATATATATATACGATATCCCAAACAGATTTTTATGGTCTGTCCATAAGGATGACCTTTATTTTTTATACCCATCTTTGAAAAATTCATTCTGTCAAAACATATGCAACGCTCGGAAGAAGCTTCAGACAAACCACAAAGTACATATATTCTCGGTTAGCATTAAATTCTGAATCGATTTAAAGGTTTGAGAGAGTTTGGCTGTCTGTCCGTCTGTGCAATGTATGTTGTAAATATTCTCCTGGTCGTAAAAATGAGGATATCGACTTTAAATTTGGGGGAAACATTGGAACTTCTTGCACGTAAATTGGTATTGAAAATAGGCCAAATGGATGGGAAGACATCCCTACGGTACTTCGTAAACTGAGAACACTTTTGTTTTTCAAAAGGAATAAAAAACTGGTTTTTGTCCATTACTCCGGCAGATAAATCTACAAAAATTTGAAGATACATTTAATAAAATGGTAAAAGTCAGCCGCGCCTACCCAATTTCTTAGTGTGTTATAATTTCATTTTCTTCCAAACCCTGAAAGCATGCCCTGTCTGTCTGTCTGCCCAATCGCACAGTGTGTGGGGTAAGCATTCTCCCGTTAGCGAAAATGAAGAATAAGAATTTAAAGAAGATTCAAACAGGCCAAAAGACATGCCTACAACACCTACACATCTCTACAACACCTTTGCTTTCCGTGTTTTTTGCTCATTATCCATAAATTACAAAAGATACACGAAAATTTGCAATTTATCAAGACATTCTCCAACTACATCTTTTACCGAAGCGTCCAGCAAATAACACCGATCTGCTATCTTAGTAATTAAATTAAATAGGTGATGAACAGATAATAGAAGGTTTTCTGAAAAGTTATTCTTACGCCATAAAGATGCAAAAATGTAAAGAGTGAAAGGAATATTGTATCGTGTCGTATGGAAATGTGTTGGTGACAAATGGAGTTTATCGGTTAGGCGATTTTCATAAACTCGATTAGTTTTTGGTTATTTTTAAAATAAATTTGCATACTTGGACATCTCCGATATTTACTTTCAACCAGATAATATAATATAAATACTAAAACTTGTCATGCAGCGAGGATAAGAATTGAATTCTTCAAAACAAAGTTTTTTGAGAGGCGCCCTTAATGAAACACTGTACACGAGTACTGCAGAAATTAAGAGCCCAGAATAACCCATGATGCATAAGTAATGAAATATTGAAATTTTAACTGTTTAGCTATTGATAGGGAAATGCTTTGAAAGTCAAAGTTTTTTTGCAGTATGAAGAGTTAGAGACTACTTATACATCTATCGTGTATACGAATGTATGGATCATTATGAATTTATGCAACTTTAAGTAACTCAATTCTGTTAAGGAAATATAACAAATGGGAAATTTAATACTTACCGGATGATGACGTTTTGAGTTTCATTCCTAAGCCGGCTAATTGAAACGAATAGTTTATAAGCGAAAGAAAACATTCACATGTGCATACATTAAAAGAAATGAAATGAAATTATTTCAAGGAAAAAGTTATTTTAGTTTACAAGGATATAATGATGAACACTGGACTTGAATCATAAAAGAAAAATGCTTTAATAAGATGAAAGTGTAAGTTTTTTACTGTGTGTATCCGCACATTTTTGCTATAATCTATTTTTTGATTTCCTCTAACATACCCGTATTGAAATCTAGACCTTGTGTATCAACAAGATATTGCAAAATGTCCCCCTGCTCTTCGAGACTTTCCGCTTCTCTTAACATAGCCACAAGTTCTTCTACTTCGGTATCAGCAAAATTATTATCAGCACGGTTACGTTGTATCAAAATTTTAGGAACATTTTGTGCTGAAAATAGAAAATTGAAATGCTTCTTTCCATATATATGATTACGCATACCACGCCTTTCCAACGCTGAACGACTGTGATTATGGCCAATTGGATATATATTTTCGCGTATCAAAACATCAGTCTTACTATTGTTAGAAGCTGGGGGCTCCTCTTCGGGTGTTATGCCGAAGATGCTAACATGCGTTTGTTTATTAGCCTGTAACCAAGGTGGTGGAATCACAGATGATAAACGCCTTTCTGTTAATGGTGTTGGGCCCTCCATACCCAAAGTATCCGCTAAAAAATTATTTAATAATTAATCTCTGTGTGCAAAGAAAAGTAATATGCATACAATCCACATTTATGGATCGAGTTTTTTTAATAGCTCCTTTGCAAGACATCCGTCTCCGCAAATGTTTCGGTCTAAATTGACTACCGCGTAAGTTCATGGCATTACGGTAACTAAATGATCTTAACAGATGTTCGTCTAAATAAGTTTGAATATCGGTATGTAAGCGATCTGGGTAACCGTCCTCAGTACTGCCCAGGAAGCTCAAATCAGTAATGGCCGAGGTATTTAGAAAATCCTTTAAATTTCCCAACATTACGCGTGTGCCGTTAATGTAGCCAGATTTCAATTTACGCATTGTTTGTATCATAGCCAACGGTATTTTATCTTGATCTACAAATATATATAAAAAAAAAAAAATATTTTAAAATAATTAGCGTTTGCATGGACTTGACAAAATCATGCTTTAATTACTAATTAATTACTAATTCTACAAGAAATTGTTAGTACTAACAAAAATATATATTTCTGATTTAGTTTTATAATCATTTGCATACAAAAATTTCTTATATCCACCACCGATGCATTGCGTATTCTAACAAGATTTGTCCTATTGCTTGCCTAACGCCTAACAGTGCTTTTAGGCGACCATCTATTCATAATCAGGAGCAAGTCTCTTTGTCGATTTAATCCTGTCTGCTAGTGTCCATTCGTCCATCTATCACCTGTTGTTGGAAAGCGCAGGCTTAGTTCATGGCTTCAGATACGTTTTGATTTTGGGAACGGTCCGCCCGCAACAGATGAAACATTATAGTGTATGAACCATGAGAAAGAGTAAATGATAATTCGCACCCGCACTTAATAATAGATCTTGCTATTGCAACATCTCGGCTTGAGGTGGTGGGCATAAAAGATTGGCCCTAAGTGAATTTGTTAATACATTAAAATGACTTGGAATATGTTCAGTACATTGTATTGTATATTAAATGCATTCAGGAAAAGTTTCTGAAGTACCTCAATAGTAGTATAAGCAATTATACAAACACACATACGAGTTGCTTGCAAAAATTTTGGCCAGGGACTTCTACAGGTGAAAATGATAAAGAAGTGGCAAATACCAATGTTCATAACGGTTAAATTCGATGATTTCGACCTTTCTCTGCCTAAAATAACAATTTTCCAGTTAAGATTATTGAAGATTATCCCGCGTACGTCCACGCTAATCATGGAGCGTTCAAAATTGCATTTTCGACATTCATTACTTTTGTTGTTTAATTTGAAGAAATCGGCTGCCGATGCCTACCAAGCACGTTCAGAAGCTTATGGTAAGGCTGCTCCATCGTATCTCAATTGTCGATTTCCGTTTCAACCTTTCTGAAAGTGGTCAATGACAACAAACGGCGTGAAGGACAAAAAAAAAAACTAGAAAACAATGAACTGCAAGACTTATTGGATGAAAACCCAGCCCAAACCATCAAAGAACTTTCGAGCAGCTTAACAATTGACGAATCCACTGTTTCTAAACGTTTACATGCGATGGAAAAGGTCCAAAAGAGGAGAAAATGGCTACCTCGCAAGCTGGATGAAAACTACATTTTGGCCACTTGTCGTAAGAGTGGGCCAGTGGTAAATTGTTGCAGCTCCAAAGGGAAATTCTGCCACACCCACTACTTGTTCAGATCGATGATCGTGAGCTTGGGTGGCACGCGACTGCGCAAACTTGAAGAAGTGCGAAAATGGGTCTGTGGGTGGACCGCTGCCAAACTAACATAGGTTTTTTCGACGCGGTATCGCCATGTTGCCAGAAATATGGTGAAATGTTGTGGGAAATGATGGAAAATGTTTTGAATAATAAACATTGTGTCAGTTTTTCTCAACAGTTGCCTTTGTCGCGTGAAAAAATGACGAAAATTTTTGCAAACACCTAGTATTTCATATATGTCTTCGAAATTTGGGGGTAAAACAATTTTGTTATTTAACTTATATTACTAAGATGCATGTGTCAAAAACCCCATTAAGCGTCGCAAGAGCGTCACAAAATTCGTGTAAAATTTGAATTAAATAGAAAACAGAGTTTTGTATTTAACTGTGACTTTTTTATTGAATCATACACACGTACATAGGATAGCGTTATGTGGGGGGAATAGCATATCGGGCAAATAGACTCTACGGCTTTGTTGGCACACACGCATTCTTTGATCGAAATTTTCCATTTTGCATAAATGTGGCTGGATTTCGTTGATGCAACATGAGTCTCCGCCTTTATTGCTCGGGCAGTTGTCGGCTTGTTCGCAGAAACGTTTGACTTCAAATAACCTCATAAAAGTACATTAGTCCAGTGGTGTTAAATTACATGATCTAGGGGGTCAAGGGGAAATGTCTTATGCAACAATCGAATTGTTTCACGGAATGTATGGCATTTGGCACCGTTTTATTGAAACCACATGTCGTTCACATCAATATCACCTAGTTTTGTGGAGAAAAACTAGCGGTAGTAATAGTCATTGCTTGATCAGTCTCATTTTCGAAGAAGTGTGGTCCAATGATGCTTTCAGCCCAAAATTCGCGCCAAGCATTGACACAGCGACACCTTGTGGATGCTTTTATTTTACAACAAGCACATATGGGTTCTTTGAAGCCCAAATACGGCCATTTTAACGACTAACGCAATTATCAAGTCGAAAATGAGCTTCAGGGCTTAGGATGATTTTGGTCGGAAAATCAGCATCCACTTGTTGATGTTCAACAATCCATTCAGCGAACTCTCTTTGCTATGCTTGGTTATTAGGTTTCAGTTCAATTAAATTTTAATAGCGTGAAGATAGACAAGGCAGATAGATCTTCAATGAGCGTACGCTGTAGAGGGCTTCTCGATATGTTAAGTTCTTCACAACGGCGTCAAATCGATTTCCCTCGACTCTCAGCAACACTCTTACTCACTGCTTCGTTTTTAACATTTGAACGTCTTGTCGTGAGACGGGTAGCGTGCTTAGCATCACTAATTGATCCAGTCTTCCTGAATTTTTCAATGACTCTCTTCACAGTTGACGAAGGTAAGTCAATGTTTCGACCATATTTTGCACAAAATTTACGAACTGTGGCCGCCAAATTTTCATTATTTTTTCGAATCTTGCTCAACAACGAAAACGCGTTGTTCTCTAGTCGAATGCTCCATTTTTGCTGACCTTAACTTGTCAGTTGTCAAATTGGTTGGTTTTCTTTTTGGGGATTGCGAACCCTTTACCGTATAAATGGCGGCAAATTCAAATCTTGCATACACTTTGAGACACCGTTTATTATATAACATTGCATATAATCTATTATTTACAAATTTCATCGCAGACGACCCAACATATTTCGAGAAAACGATATATGTTTTAAATTCAATTGCGCTTGTCTACCTACTGTTAGAATTGACTAGTGCCCCGATAAATAGAATAGCATAAGAGAGAAAAAGGACTAAAACTTAATTTATGTAATCTTCGATTAACTGTACAGATTAAGGAGAAATCCTTCCGCAGATCAAGGCTCAATAGATTCAAAACCATAAACAATTTAAAAAAATGTAAACAATTCGTATGTCCACAATTCACCATAAGAAAGAGAAGATGAAAAAGATTTGCTCATTTATTCTGACAGATAAATGTGGTTTATTAAAGTGATTTCTGCACAAGTCGTTTCTTGCCCAACCAGGTTACTAATCTAATGTGCCATCATAATAAATTTACTTATGTCCTGTCGATCTATATGATATTATATATCTGTGTTCCCTCCATAGAGTAATCGAATAGTCGACGTTGTTCACTCAATGGCATCAAATCACATTACTTTGGATAAACAGGAATCGTATGTAACTCAGTTCCTCAATTCCTAATAATCACTTTCAAGCATATATTCATTAGTCACCACATACGTGAAATATACATCTAACAAATTTTGGATGTATCGAGTAATAAAAAAAAAAAAGAATTTGTGTGTTTCGCTTGGACTTATTTTCTTCTTATTTTTTTTACTTTTTGACATTCCTAAATATTTTAAAATAGATAATAGTAGGCGGCTACATGCTGTCTAAGCGAAAGCCGTAACATAACGTTGACTAGATTAGCGTTTACATGCACGATGAACGAACGCATATCATACTGTTAGGACATAATGTCCCCAGACATAATGCACGCAAAGAGCTATAGGTATGTATTATATTACATGTTATAAAACACCCAAGTATCGAATGCATTTAAGTTGTGGCAAACTCTATACAAATAGCGATAGGAGGTAGGTTTCCGGTGTATTAGCTTAGTAAATCTCGAAGGTACACATGAAGGAGGATGCATGCTATACATATTGTTTACATTTATAGCGCCACATAAAGGGTACTATGACAGTCGCGAGTCATAAGTTCGTGGTGAACTATTTCATTGTTAAGTTAATGAGCTAACTTCAAAACATTTAAGTGTTAGGATCTCTCTTCAAGATTTCTATGCTAAATATGAACATGACCCTCAAATCAAACCGTTAAGAAAAACCAAAGCAGTGGAAATGTGATGATTTAAGTTTTCATGGGAATTAGTCGATTTTTTAAGGAAGTAAATTCTAAAGAAAGGGATCACCAAACATACATTCACGGCGTTTTAACTACGTCGTGCACGTGGACAACGATAGTTGACAAAAATTTAGCGAAAAATCAGGTAAAAAATGTCCCGATGAATTTAGGTAATGGTAACTTACTTGTAAAAGGGTATATAAGCAAAATATTTGCGGAAGGCCGAGCCAGTCGAAAACGAGTCGAAAATGAGTCAAGTCAAGAAGTTCGAATTGCAATATTCGAACGGACAAGACCAGAAGGAGAATTGAAGCGTTATAAATATAAGTTCCTGTAAATAATTTCTAAATAGATTTCCCAATTTTGTAAATAAAACGTCGTACACTATCCGAACAACCACGTTTCAATAGAGTTGAATAAAAAACATAAATTCACAAAAAAATAACAACAAACTAATTTATATTTTGAAGCCAGAGTCTTCTAAAAACTCACTTTAAACTGAACTGGTGCTTGAAGCTTGATTGGAAGCCAACAGATGAACAGAAGAATTTATTTTATCTGACGAGTCAAAATGTCAACAAGTTAGAAAATTATATTTGGTCGTCACCGAACCTTTTATACCCATCACCATTAGGCTGAAAAAGACAAAAAAAATGTAAAAAACTGAATTTTCATGCTGGGCGCGGCTGATTTTTCTATTTTCAAAATAAAAGTTTTTGCCGCATAGGCGTGTGGGCGTATCTTTATTTTCGCTAACAGGAGAAGGTTTACCACTATCTTCTGCTCAGTTGGGCAGACAAACGCACAGACATGTCTAAGTGCATTCCAGATTTCTTTGAGTTCTTGAACCTACTGCTTCTGCACGTTATAATGGTATTGAAAAATAACGAAATTTTGATACACAATAATGTTGAATAGGAGTGACCGATTTTTTCCATATTTATTCAGCTACTCCAGCATCGCCCATAGAATATGTGTTCAAATTTTTGTACATTTATCTGATATAGCTTATGAGTAATGATCCATGAATGAACCATGTTTTCATTCCTTTCGAAAAACAAACGTGTTCTCATTTTGTGTAGTACTGTAGACATGTCTTTTGAACGACTTGACTTATTTTCAATATCAACTTACATGCAAGAGCTTCTAATGTTGCTGCAAAATTTGAAGTCGATAGCCTCTTTTTTGGCGCCAGGAGAATGTTTATAACAGACATTACACAGACGGACATGCTTAAATCGATTCAGAATTTGATGCTGATCAACAATCTATATACTTTGGGTCCTCCGAAGCTTCCTTCGGTGATTTGTCTACATACACGCCCACCATAAATAAGAAGCTAAGACCATCTCGACAAAAAAGCGATAACTTTTTGATGTTCTCTTCTATAACTTTCGATCCTGTCAAGATATTTCAGAAAATCCGCTACCTGAACGGTTGCCAAATCCATCTGCGCCTTCGGTGCAAAAATGGCTTCGATTGGCTTACTAATGCACCCAAAATTATCGATGAAATTTTCATTCCAGCTTACTTCCAATTTGTTCGTTAGTGAATAGAAAAAATGATAAAGTGTGTTAGAATAAATGGGAAATAAGTTGGAATTAAAATTTTACCACCAATTGTGGCCGTATTAGTAAACCGGTCAGCACTATTTTTGGATTGACAATGAAGACCCTGATGAATATTTGGGTCACAGGTTTTAAGGATTACCTTCACGGGATCGATAGTTACAGACAAGCATATGAAAAAGATGTCGGCGTTTTTCCGAGGTTGTTCCACTCTCTCCCATATTGCGGAGGAGCACAAAAACATCTGTCCACCTCACTAGTATTTCACCTCACATTCTTAGTTGAGCGAGAATGCCAAATTTAAGGTTCCCATCTTCATTTTTACGACTGTGACAAGTTGACAAAAATAGAGATTCAAAATGATCCCTTCTGGTAGAAGTACATATACGTCATCAGCATCTCGAAATCTAGACCAGCTAGGAAAAATCTGATTATAGGCTTTTAAAGGTCTTTTCATAAAAATATAAGTTCGCAACAAATTTCGGAACATTACATGCTTTGTAAAATTAAAAAATTAAAAAGGATCAAATGACGTACTCAGTAGTTCTAATGTTAATGTTTTGACACGTGTTGTGCACTGGTTTTTTATCACAATAAATTTTTTATTAATTATTTCTGTTTGACTGCGATTCCAGGACTATAAAACCGACTTGCTAATTTCAAATATTCCTCCTCTTTCACTTTTCTTGACGATTTTTTGTCACAACCTGCCTGTTTTGCGTCATCCGTGAAATACCGCTCAGATTTCTTGGTCCGGTTAGCGCACAATGTATTATTAGATACCAATGTCCGTCTTCAAAATTTTAATGATTTTTAGAATACTAATCATACCGTCATTAAAATTGCAGATAGCAATGTCAGTCGCTATGGCCAAGACATTTTGCTCACGAAAAATCACGAAATTTTAAGGAAACAATTTTTTGCGGGTAATGAACTTTTTTCAAAGCATCTTTCAACCAAAAAAAAAAAAAGAAAAACAGAATCGAGTTTTTGAAAAATTTACCTTTGTCTACCCCCTCAAACAAAGTACAACACCTTTAAATACCACTAAGTAGCAATTGTGCAATAGAAACCTATTTGCAATTCTCTACATTGCCAAAAACAAGCCCATATTGTAAATGTGGAAATAAGATCGTGATTATAAAGTTGTAATAGTCCACTACATACAAGGAACTTGGGAGCATATGAAACTGCCTTAGCTACACAATAAAGTTAAGTAAGCTGAAACTAATGGCAAAAAGAAGAAGCTATCTTTTGTCCAAAATTTTTTGATTTCAAATATGCGAATATTGGAGAAGCAACATTTCTTCCTTGCCACAAGAGAATACCACAAAAATTTATAAATTGTAGAAAGCAAGTGTATGAACATTAAACTCACTGCAATAGATGCAGGCATGATCATCTTAATTAAGTTAAAGAAAGATATAGCTGCTTAACGCGACGCATAGACATGCCTTAATTTCTTTTAACTTCCATAAATATGTGCATATCCCATATTTTGTGTAAGTGCTGTAATGTATTTTATGAAAAACTATATGAAATTGGAACGAAAAAGGATGATTAATTACCTAGCATGTAATGCGTGGCCATTAAGGTAATTGTGGGTCTTCCTAACATATGACGCCAATTGTTTGTTAGGAAGGCTAAATTCGTGGTGAAGTTACTTGCAAGCAAGTCTGGATCACGTGTGGTATAATATTCTTCATAATCGATATGCTGATGAATTTTTAAAAACAAAAAATAAAAACACAAATAATTACAATTATATTTATGAATAAAACTAAAATAATACTGTGAACATATTCCATTTTCATTTTTTCCTTGAAGCCAAACAAAAAAAATTAAAAAAAGGAGAAAATATACACGTACGTGTATATCATATTTAAAATGTAAATTAGTGCCGATCGTGAATCAACAAAATGTAATTCTAATTTAACATGCAGGGGACAACAAACTAACTACAATATATATATATATGTATATATATACGGGTTTATTAAGTGAGAATGTATAACTGTTAAAACGGAATGACAAACTTTGTATACCACCACTGGTGGTGGTGATGATATTAATTGTTCTTGCGAACTTATTGTTAGGACATTAGTTAAATTTTTTTTTTCCAACATAAAAACAAGTTCATTATATTCAACATGATGCATACGATGATATATATGCATTTTGCATTATATTAGTTTAGAACAAATAGTTAAATCAATTTTTCGTCTATCAAAAATTTTCATACTTTGAAATAACCGTTCATTTCAACAGATACACACAAACAAAAATCACATCATAATATACATTATTTGCAGTCAAAGCGAGAACATGAATATAATTCAGGCAATAGGCAATTGACAATATGACAGACCTAAATTAGTCTTTCTCAAAACTAACGTAACCAAGGGACGACCGAGCAAATCCCAAGCAGATTTTAGAAAATTTATTTCGCCTTTTAATATGTCAATCATTAACTCATTATCGGAAGCGATATAGAAGCGTGACAGATCAGCAAACTAATTATAAATAAAAAAAAAATATATAAAAATTGTGAAAAGTAAATAGTTTCAACTAATAATAACAGAAAGTAGTAAAGTTTATATAACTAGAATGGAATTTTTCGAATCCTTCACTTAATCTATTCACTGACCTGCGGTGTAAAGGCGAATATTCTATCCTTAAGTGAATACAGTTTGCTAGTGCTTAGAATACCAACATCTCGTGATTTACGACCGGTTAAGCCCAATTTTCGATTGCGTCCTAAGTAGGTGTATAAATGACTTAAGACTCGAGCTGGCTGAACTTCAATAGGAGCCACTTCGGATATAGTTTGTACGTGTAAATCATATTCGGCCAATTTATCACGTATGGTAACATCTTCGGCAATGATGACTACTTGCACCACAACATCGGGTTTTTTCTGAGCACCTAGTCGTCGATTTAAAGGATCTAGTTCGCCAACAGCCAAGAAGCCCTAAATGGGCATAAAATAAAATAAGAAAATACCAAATGCCAAAAATTTTTTCTTACTTCTTGTAAAAGCCTGCCTAAAATAAATAGCGATTGTCCCCATAGAAAAGGACAACGACCCACCACTTCCCTTGTCTGTGAGCCTGGTTGTTGATATTCGTTAGAAACTGCTTCTTGCGGCACCGCATAACTTTCGGGTATCAGCAAAATCCCGTCTTCACTACGCACCATAATTTTCTAAGTGACCAACATACACTTATAGATTACATTCTTTACGCATAACTATGTTAACTTACCTCCAAACGTTCAGCATATTCTTTAACGGCCAACTTATTGTTTTGAAATGCGTGAAACAATATTAAATAGCAATAAAACAAAGGCCATTCGCATTCAATGTTTTCAAACATACGCAATTCCCATCGCTCGTAATACAAACGTGACGGATCTTCTTTGGGAGTCCGATAACCATCACGGAGAAATCGCTTGCAGCCATATTTACCCAATAGCCTTGACAGTATAGCATCTTTTGTATTGCATATTAGTTGTGGATCATCGACAGCAAAAGCTGGAAAACCAATTACGCACAACAAACCCGAATCTAGTTCTTTACTATTAGATTCACGCGGGAGCATAGATTGTAAAACAGCTTGACATTTATGAGCTTCGTCAGCAAGAACATGTATGACACTGGCTGGTCCACCCCGTGCGCCAAATAAGTCTAATTCATTCATGGCTTCTAATGCTGCTTTAGCCATTCCTATTGAACTAGCATTCAATTCGGGTTCCCCTAAAGTTTACGCAATTTTCTCTCTACTTTAGTAGCAAATATTTTTCATAAAATTTAACTTACCATGATTGGTTTTATCCCCCCTTTCCCAAATACCATAATCTGGTATACAGTAAGCGGACTCAATATAAAATACTAAATTTTGTATAAACGAAACCTCATCCAAAGAAAATACAATTTGTAAACCGGATGCTGTCATTTGAGCTAAAACCAGCAAGTACAAAGAAACGGCATCTATTTGTAAATGACCCCATTCATTGTCGCCTACCACCGGCTGACCGTTCTTACTCGAATACTTGGCATGCAATGAATCTAGAGGATTTTGTGTGATTTTAAATTTTTCTACTTTATCTTTTTGATTCATCATAGCCATTAACAGGCCACGCATTAATTTAACACAACTTTGTTCCAATTCATAGCATTTAGCACGATCTTCATCTTGATCGGCTATCTTTTTGTAGGCCATTGAAAGACCCCATACTGCCAAAATACAGTAAACATTATCTCTGATCCAAGCATGTGAATTGATGTTGGAAGCCGGAAATAAACCCGTCACTGGTTCTTGATGTGACATAATTAGACGATGCACTATGCGCTGGTAGTGATCTAAGCATGCTCCAGAATTACTTCGTGAACGCATTCTAGTTTTAAGTAATTAGAAAAGCACTCGTTTTTATAAAATCAAATAAATACCGAAATAAAACTTATGTAAGTTAACCACAGACGTTTTTTAACTATCGAACTTTTCTATCGAAATTTTTTTTTTCTTTTTAACTTATTTAATATTGGGAAACAAGTACTTTAGATATTTAAAAACATTTTTTAAATTATTTTCTCAGGCTTTATAAAAACCTGAAAAAATGAAGAAATATTTACTGAACTACTTGCAAATATTATCTCAAAGCTGTTTCAGCAACGCAAAGTTAAAAACAGCTGCTAGCGTTAACCAATTGTTTCACCTAAAAAATGTCATACAATTTCTCTTTAGGCCTTAAAACAGAATGATGCGTTATTTCGTTTTTTTGCTTAATAAGTCCCAAACACAATACACCTTAAGAGAAGCCGTGTTATCATATTAATTTATTACAAAAAATGCAATCTATTGGCTTGGTCCATCCCCATCCAACAAACAAAAAAAAAAAATTACAAAAAATAAGAAATCGATATGGTTTGAGATATGAAACTGAAGATATCAACTTAATGTAAACAAAAAATATATGAAAAACCACGATAAAAAAGTTAATGTGGAACCATATTAAATTTTTCAAGGCAAGGAAGTGATCTTCATTGAGGTAGTAAAATAACACAAAAGAATTACTTAAGGGAGGTGACACAATAAAGCTTCGCTTATATTCCCACGTCTGGGAGAGACGTTCAATTTGTGAATTTTATAAATTTTACCAATTCACAAATTATGTATATAATGCATATATATGTGTGTAAATAATATGCATAAAAATTTCTAAACTAAATTCATCTCTCATTTTATTTCATATTGAATTCCTCTCCGATAAGCGAAGCTTCATTGAAAAACATGCTACAATAGACTTTATAACATTAACAGGGGCCGTTAATAACGGAGCAAATTTTTCATTTGAACCAAAGCCGACTGAGGTACTAGACATATCTACTGATGATAGTTTTTTGATCCAGTGCGTAATAAACGTGCACGCTTCTTATCAAACAGCGACAAATACTTGGAAAGTTTCCTAATTTCAATTTCAATTTCAATTTCAATTTTTATATGTTCTACGTATACACTTAGGCCTGAATATTCGGTGTACACTAATTTTAATTTGTGTTTTGCAATAAAAATGGATGGTTTTTGTTTTATAAATATGTAATATGGATATCATCGTTACTTTTTTGCCCGGTTTGTTGGGAAACTATTTCGGTTTTCTAAAGTTGTGGAATGTAGCCAGATATTTTCCATATGTCGCATATATTTTTGTACCACAATTTTTTTTGTTGCACGAAACGCATCTACGGTGTAAAAAAAGAGCTGCGTGTATGTGTTAACAACGAGTAAGAGAAAATTATAGTTGCTACAGAGGCAACGAGCTTGCAGTCGCATACAACTCCGTTTCAAACTGAGTTCAAGAATATAAGATATTTCACCTACATTTTTGCACAGTGATGATATAGTTCCGGTAAGTAGGAAACGTGAAGTTAGACATTCGAGAATTCTGAATTAAGCTTCGATTGCGTCACCACAAGCCTCGTTCATTAGTTTATTTCCTCTAATTACTGCTAACATTAACTTGCTTCACAAAACGTACTACTTGATTGATGTTAGTGTACAGTTCTCAAAAACAAGTCTCTAATAACAAAATTTATTTGAAAATAATAATTCTACAATTAACAATAAAATATAAAATTTAATAATACAATTAATAAATATAATTTAAAAAAAATGCATAATATTTTAGGTTTTGTTAAGAAGCATACGATCTAAAGGCCTTCGACCTTGAATACGGAATCGTTTAGGTGAAGCATTCAAATTTCGTTTAGGTGAAATCGCTTTTATATCAGTTGGTTGGGAAGTGACTGAATAATTGGTTTGGCTACCGATAGTATTACTGCGCTTGCGTTTAGTGAATTGAATGTCCCCGCTGTCCCTTTCATCCGTAGCTTTTACATTAGTACCTAGTTATGAAAGTGCGTGGAAACAAAATATAACTAAAACGCTTAGTAGTCAAAAAATTTTCTGAACCAACCTGCTATCGAAGCACATTTTTTTAAAGTAGGCTTTGGATTTGTTTCTGCACAGATTTCATTCTGATTGTTGTCTTTAAAAGAGGGAAAACGTATTACTGATGACATTAGCGACCAAATGCTTTGTTTTTGATTCTCCGCCTTGTTTTTCGTTGGTTTTTCAATCCTTTCGATTTGTTCTTCATCGGTAAAGTCTTGCAAAGCGGTACTTTGCCCATGTCCCTTTAAAGAAGCTGAGGCAGCATCATTTAATTCTGGCAATAAACGTTTGCAAGCTTTATCAGAATCTGCTGATGTCTCGTGAATATCACTTTTTTTGCGCACTGGTGTAGCATTCGGTGTAAAGAACATCTCAACTGAAGAGTTCATCGACTTGGGTGAATCAGTCTCATCCTTCAAAGGAGTTTCAAAATTAATTAACTTTTTATTTATAAGAGCTCCAGGTATTCGCGTAATTGGAGTTACGGCAGTCAATTGATTATTAATGCTTTTCTTTAATTCGCAATTTTGATCCGGATAATTATTTAAACACTTTTCTGGTTCTAAATTTAGAATTTTCTTCGTATCGGCCTGGAATTGTACTTGGTTTAATTCTGTAGTTTCAGTTATGATCTTTACGCTGCTAGTTGATTTAAACACTGAACTTTCCACGCAGCTGGAAGCAGCGGACTGATACGAAGAACTGGTTGAAGAGCATGATTCCGTGGAAGCTTCCATATTCTTATCTTTACTGGTGATTGCAGTTGCTGTGCATTCTGTACGTGTAATGACAATAGATTCTGTGGTAACTTTTTGCGAGGACAACAAGACGTTATGATTTTTATTCTGCGAAACATAAGATATTTGGTTTTTCAAGACTTCTTCAGTTTCGCTTTGACAGCGTCGTAATGCTGGTGACAAGCGTAAATCGAGGGGCTTTGAAGAGGGAGATTTGGCATTGGATGAGTGGGGAGTATTCATTAGATGGTAGTTTGAGTCCTTATATAAAGCTCCTGCGGCTGTTGCGAAACCATGTTCCACAAATGCCTTTTTTATACTTTTGGACATTACTTGTCTTAGGGGAGTTATAGCTGTCATTTTCGAACGAACACCACTCCATTTACGATAACAATTCACATTTTCAATGGCTTGATTATTTGTATGAAGCCATGCTGGACTATTATCTAATTCACAGCCGCTACTATGAATGCTGGACACCTGACCGTTACCACTTGCATTGAATGCTTGTTCTCTCGGTTTAGCAAGTATAAGTCCTAACTGAACTGGTGTTGAGGTCGATCGTATTAATTTACCCGCTTTATCAGTGGAACTTTTTTTCATGGAACTGTTAGTTTCGGAAGAAATATTTTTAATGGATGACACACTATCGGTTAAAAGTTCTTCACATACGGCCTTACATTGTGCCTTATAACGCAAACCTGTTACAGACTTGTGTCCTGAGTCGCTTTCACAAAAATGTTCTCGCCATATCGGTGATGTTTGCGTGGAAATGGTTTTACCCACTTTTTTGTAATCGTCAAGCTTAGAAGTTTCAGCTACATTCCGCGATTGATTCACCTCGTATGCAGATTCCTCGTGAAGATTTGGTTTAGTTTGAACGCACTTACTAAACTCCTTCATATCATCAATCTTTTGGTATACTTTAGAGCATTTCTGACATTTTAATGGCAAGTGTTTGCTTTTCAAATGATTCAATATTTCTTCGCGTAAATCATTTCTTAATGGTAATGGACGATTTTCACATATAGGACAACACATAAAAATAGTTTTGACGTCATGCGATTGATCATCTACTCGAAACTTTTGATCTTCATCGTGAGCTGCAGCCGGTTGACGAATCTTAATGGCATGAGTTTCTAATTCGTGTTTATAACGACATTTATCACAACAGAACACTTCTTGGCAGTATTTACAAATAACCTAATAATAATAAATATCTTCTTCTAAAATATACAGGATTTACTGGTTAAAAATTTGTTAACAACTTACATCATCCGGTATATACATACTATCTCTTAACTATGGCACTAATGTCAACCGCCGAAAGCAAAGATTTCTTCTTATTTGTGTATTTAAATAACGGTTCTTGCCTCTGTGTTACACACACACGCATAAATATATACGTAACTGTATATATCATAAACATAGGCGTTACTTTCTTAAAACTACTTCAAGTGTACATAGGAAAGTGACAATTGATATATTTATAAAATGTCGACGCGTCGTCTTTAGCAAATAATCGCCAAAAAGAGAAAGCGAACAAAAACTATCAATTGGCTTTTTGTTTCGATATAAGATATAAAAGAATAGATTTTTATTTGCTAAAGGAGACTACGATATTCAGAAGTTGAAGTGCAAAGAAAAGAAGACGCTGTGTTACAAAATGTAGCTAATTGAAATGTAAATTATTAGATATTATGATAATATTTATCCCTCAAATGTTGTGGCAATCGTTCTTGCTAGCATCTAATACAGTTGATCAAATAGAAAAAGATAATAAAAAAAAATTGTTTTTTTATATGCCGGTCTCAACATTTTAGTTTCACAGTTGTTTGTGAGAAATACGCGTTCAATGATGTCTCAGTGATGCTGCTCAAAATAAGACTACGAGTTAAAGTTTCCTTCTTATTCTGAGAAGATTGCGTCCATTTTCAAACGTGACCCATATATCCATATATACGTAGTAGTTAGTAGTAAATGCAGGAGGTATATATATTTTTCATAGAGAGGTCTTTATATTATCCCGTAAACTTTCGGAGTGTAAAAGAAATCTTGGCAACTCTATCATGTGCGAATAGGAAAATTTTTGTTCAGCTGCATTAAAGTTTTTAAGAAAGAGTATTCCTCTAGTCGTTTAACTTATTTGTGTACCGTGGTCTTAATTAATTCCTGGGAAATTTACTCTTTTTGGAATTTGATAATTGAGTGAAAACATTTAACATTGCCTGGAATTTTTTTATTTTTTTTTTTGCTTGTGTCGTGATGATCTGCGGAGCCTTAACTGGCTATATTCCAGTATGTCCTGCTGTGTGTGCAGAAAGGTCTTTAAAAAGGCACAATTAACTGTGCTCTGTGCCCAATGCGGCAGGCGTTATCATAGGGATTGTGTTAAGATTTCGCAAGAGGGGTACTTATGTACCGTTAATTGGGAATTTGATGCTCTCCTTTATCTGCTCGGTTTGTTCAAACGCCTGTCGGGAGGCATTCTTACCTCAGCAGTTTCACCAGGCGTTCGACCAAATCACGGGGAACTTAAGCTTTCAAGAGTTCGGTGATAGTGTTGGCGAGAAGATTAAGGATATAGAAAGTATACTCGAGGAGAAGTTTAACTAACGACTTACAAGCGGCATTGAGAGTGGTGGACGTAGAATTAAAAAACAAGAAAGAATCTTTGGAGATAGTGCAGAACTGATTTTCTCGACATTGTAATCGTACTGATTGTCTTAATGCAAACATCTTGAATATGGACGTGAACCACTGCACTTATATAAACAAAAAGAATGAGATCTTGGTGAAGCTCAACAATGTGGCTGTAAAGGGTTTGCTATGGAGAAGCTCTCTTGTCACATGTACGGTGATTCTTTCGGATATCATTGATGGAGAGAGACGTTCTCGAATCTATATCAACGAGCATTTGTTGCCACTTTGCCGAAAGCTGAAGTCTTTATGCAAGAAGATCAAGAAAAATGAAAAAAATTGCGTATACGGTTGTCAGCAAGTATTTGTTTTTAAAAGAAGATACGCTTACAAGACTTAAAGACAAGTTGGGAACCTATTTCTAGGCCGTTATTTATCTACCTAAGGACAGAAAATGCGGGAAAATTCCTACCTTTGCAGAAAAAAAAATTGATTTCACTAGAATAATGCGCCGGCTCACATTTCAGCGATTGTCAATGAAAATTTACGAATTGCAGATCAAGCGACTTATTTTTGTCCCTTAACCTAAAAGTTGCGTTCAAATCGATGTAATTTGCGGAGCTGCCACTGACAGCGTCCTCATTATCCTCCGTTAGGATTATTAATCTCCATGAAGTTGGCTTTTAGGCTCCGCAACATCGATACATCAGAATGTCGAAAACAACGTACGTCTTGCTATATGGGCATATAATCTACCAACAAAATAGGTTTGCCTTAATACTTCTAATACTAGATAATGAATGGCCGCGATCTTCAAAAGGTGGGACTATTGTCATGGAAGCATGTTTAGAACGCAGTGGCGTCTTTAGCTGCAGTTGCCCTGCTTATTTGGACAAAAGTAATGTTCTTGCAAAAATATGCCGTATTTAGAATCAAGGACATGCGTTGCGAACATTTCGGCAATCTTGACGCAAGCGGTCGCAAGGGAGACTCACATATGTCTCATGTTATCTGTAAGGCACTCAATTTCGTATCGGAACCATGTCTGTTGTTAGAAAGAACAATTGCCTGCCGTACCATTTTTAATGTGTGTGTGTGCGTGTTTTAATTTGATTTTCGAAAAAAGCTTCATCCATTCTATATTAAGTGACTAGAGCAGAATTAGTTGTTGCATTCAGTATGTATGCGCTAACCCCACTTTACTCAAAATGTACGACTATAAGCAAACTTTTTTCATTATTTAAATCTAATATGGTTTTATCTTTTATTATTTTATAATTTTAATAATTCACAAAAACTTAGCTTAATATGTTATTTCTAAAATAAAATATAAAACATTTTGTTATATTCTTACAATTAATAAAAAAAAAAATCATTATAAAAGTGCAAATAGAAACTGTAACTATTAGCAACGTAGAGCCATTAGATTAACATTCGCATCTTAACTATGTCAATGTAGGCTGTCCCAAAATTTACGTAAGTGCTTGCGGGCCAGGAAAGTGGTGGGAGGCCGTTGCCCCGAAAAAAACTCTGCTGTCTATTTAATTCAAATCGTGCGTAAATTTCGTGATACCCTTTATTTCTGATATATCCTTAGCTGTCGTTAGATGGTTTGAACATACCAGAGATACCCTAGATCGTGCGTTGTGATTTCTAGAAATAACTTTATCAAAAAAGACCGCGTTTGTCTTTTATTTCTTTCTTTTACTAGAATACCTAATGAAAATATGTTATCGTCCAAAGTGAATTTGCTTAAATTGTATCGAAGTAACCATTTCGTTTTAATCGAAGAGTAACATAAATTCATGTATGTTCTTGTGTAGTGATGTTTTATTATGGAATTTTGAACGAGAATTAATTTACCTTTTTGGCTTATATTGCATTCAGTCGTTTAATCAATTTAAAGATAGCGGTGCAAAATCACCGTCACACTAGTATGATACTAAGTAAGATATTTATCGTGGATCTTAATGAATCATCAACTATACAAATAAGTTCTCAAGGAAGTCAAGGATTTTTGACCAACCAAAATAAAAAAAAATAATAACCAAACAATAGACGACACTGCGATAGCCACCGACGGAGTACTCGGCCGTGACTTTTTTCAACAATTCCATTGCAGTATTGATTATTACACATATACCCTCAATATCAGCACAGGAAATAATAATAGAAAACACAACACAACATATTCATATACCCGTAAGATCAGAAATTATCATACCATATAGAATAAACATACCACAAGATAGCATTGTTCGTAATAGGCAACTAATTACTGGCCTATACCTAGCGAATACCATAATACTAGCAAAAGGGAAAAAACACATTAAATTATTCAACACAAACAGTTACCCAATTTCAATTAAGAACCTAAAAGTGTGAACACAACCGCTTGAAATATTACAATATAACCTTTGTTAATAAAATATACAAAAACTCAGGACGACGTTTCGAAAAGTTCTTAAGTATTATAAACCTCGACACAGTGAACAGCACTGAAAAATTAGAACTTACCAAAATATTACAGCAACACCAAACAATATTTCACTTAGAACACGAACAATTAACAGCACATTATTTTTATAGACAACACATAGATCTACAAGACAAAACACCAGTATAGACCAAAAATTACAGACGGCCACATTCCCAAGGTAATGAAATGAATAATCAAGTCAATAAATTGCTATAAAACAAGATCATAGAGCCGTCTGCCAGCCTTTAAAACGCACCGCTTCTTTTAGTCCTCAAAGAGGAGAACAATAATACAAAACAATGGAGATTAGTTGTTGACTATAGAAAAATAAACGACAAAATTGTAAACGTTGTCGTTCTGTCCGTCCGGAACGAGGTCCGTAAGATAACTGTGTGCGTTTGCATCATTATCTTATAGACTCTCGGCCCGAAAGGATATCTCGGCCTTACACAACCTAGTAGTTCGTCACTTTCGGAACGAGGTCCTTAAGATAACAGTGTGCGCATGCATCATTACGTTATAGACGTGTCCCATTTATATGGAATATTATAATGGATCGTTTATTAAGGCAGCTAGAAGGTATGTCTGGAGAAGTTAATGGAATGCCTGAGTTCTCTGCATATGCAGACGACCTGCTCGTCTTGGTAAAAGGTGGCGCTCGGAAACTAATTGAAGAATGCGCTCAAATCGTTGTGAGAGCGATTAGTGCATGGGGGCATAGTGTTGATATTGATTACAAAACTGTGATGATGCTATTGAAGGATAGGATCTCGTACGGCAGACCCCCAGTGGCCAGAGTGAATCGGATCAATCTTAGGTAAGAGACAGAAGTCAAATACCTACGAGATCTTTATTAGATCTTTATTTCTCTCATTTATACTATTATTTTAAGGTTTGGATGAACTAGATATACAAAGCAAAAAGAAAAAGGATTCATAACAGATTTTTCATTAAAAAAACAGAAGAAGGGGTAACATCATCAGAGGACGATATTCCGAATAGTTCAGTTAAGAAACAGACGTAAGTGCACTTTAATAATAACAAATAAATAATTTAATAATTATTCTTTGCAGTTATTCATTAAGAAGAAAGGCAGGTTCTAATGTCAATAAGCTCTAATGGGAGCAGGTAGAAGACAAACAACAGAATCGAAAGCAAAAGTTGCAATATCAATAGCAAACATTGCAAATAATGAGGGAAAGCAAGGATGATACAAAATCGTTCCACGGTAGTACTTTGCAACTATTTAGAGAAAAGAACGATTTATACATATATACGAAATAAGAAGTCATACCTATATATTGTGTAAGCAATAAATAATTTTTAAAATTATTTAACTAACTTCCTCGCCTCGGTTTCTTTTTATTTTTTCTTGGGTAAAGGTTAATTCACCAATGTCATTCCACACACAGTTTTATTTGTGAAATGAAAAATAATAAAGTTTTTAATTTATCACTTTCCAGTGTGTGGCGCACGTGACTGTTCGATTCTTGGGAAAATTGATTATTAAAAAGTATTTCGAGAAAGAAAGCGCATTGTGATCAAAGAAAAAATGAGAGTTAAACTCGAACGCGAATATAGTTTACTTAACAACGATAAAAATTGATTAGCAGATACTGATCGTATCGTTTTGATTTGCGTGAAGAGTTATTGCACTGTTTTTTATTGTCTTATTGCTTTATATCTAATTGTTTGAAAGGTATAAAGGTGTAAAGGGTGTAAGAGTGAAAGAATTATATTAATTATATTGAAATTTTGTCTTGATTTTCATTTGGGTTCTTGCGTTCAGCACTTGTGCTTTTGATAATAAGTCTCTCTCGTGTTTTTTTTTTTTTTTGTCTTTTGGTGTTTGCAGCTTTTCACTTGCTCTTTGTTTAAACTTTCTATAAAGAAAAACAAAAGGAAAAAAATCTCGTCTGCCAAGTGATATGACGAAATTTCAGAAACTTTCAGATATTCTCATAGTGTTTTTGATGTTCTATCCTATCGTGTATGTGAACGAGTCTTTCACTATTAGTTTGCGAAAAATTCTTTGTTGTAATCGTAAGAGTAATGGTCTCTCTTAAGCGGAGTTTTTGTTGAACGAAGTCTATTCATTTACTTAAGTATCTTTTGTTGGATTTTATGAAATATTTGAAAAATTTTAAGTTTTAAACGACTGCTCTGTTTAATAATCTTTTTATATAGAGTCTTCAAGGTGCGTTAATTTTAATTTTCTCATAAAATTTTACTTTAATGAAGTAAAATGTGAAATTTTAAATCGTTTGAAAAGTCTTCGGTCGGTTACGAAGACAGGGATTGCAAGTACGAACATCAAGTAAAAATATAAAAATTTTGCAAACAATTCATCACATTATTAACTTGTACCAATTTTTTTTTCATCGTTTATTTAAACAAAGTTAGTGCAATAGATTCTCCCCTCCAACACGGGCTTATATAAGACTACCTCGTATAACACAGTGAAAAAATTGTGATTCTTTCCGAATCACAAAATCCGAAAAGGTTTGATTATTTTTTTTACGAAACAAAAGTTAATGCAAAACTTGCATTAACAAATAAATGTTTTTCCTATCTTTCCAAGAATTTTCTTTTGTTATATAATTCGGAATTATATATATATTGGATAAATATATTATATTACATAAATTTTAGTTTTCCTGGTGGATAAAAAAAGAAAAATTTTGGCAGTTAAAACGATTAAGTTTCGGAACGAACAGCGAAGTGCACGCTTGAAATTATGATAAAATCTGTTTTGATTCGGCTGTTTTGGAGATTTTGAAAATTTGATTTTTCCTATCAATTTAAAGAGAACTATCATTTCATTTATGTTTTTTCAAGAAAAAAGGAAAAAATAACAGAAACTTGTTGAAAAAAAAAAAAAACTACAAAAATTGAAAAAATTTATAGCTATTGGGTTGGGGAAAAAGAAATCCATTATTTTTATATGAACTTCAGGACTTTATTTATATTATGAACAAATCTATACTCAGCACTTCGACACTAACAATACGCAAGTCATAATTCAAACACAGAAAATACGAAAAAATTCCAATTCTGTCCAGTGGTCCACTCACACTTTAGCAACTGAAATATTTACGTGCCTCTATGGATCAATTTTTCCAATCATCCTTAAGGCGTTGAAAATATCCATCATCCAAGCGGTTAAGCGTGTCATCGTACCAATAAACGGCCATTTTTTTTGTGTATTATTTTTTATTATTATTCAAAATATTTAAAAAAAAATTTATAATCTGTAAAAAATCACTTAGCTGCGGTGATACGCATCAACGTGGGTGTTTGATTTGGTAAGTTTTCTTTTGCTTTGTTAAAATTAAATTAATCTAAATTTTCCCTTGTTTTGTTAATAAACTTTTTTTTTTATTTTAAAAAACAACCGCTGACTTTCTCCCATACAACACCGCACTTATGAAAAGTAAGCTTTTATATGACATTATTATTATGATTATTATTATTATTACTATTATTATTATAAATTTAACCAGAGAATAAATTCTAAGACTAAAGTCTTAAAGCACTAGCATCTAAGGCTTTCGGCTTTTTATTTTTACTAATATTATTGTTATTATTATTATTGTTATTATTATTATTATTATTATTATTATTATTATTATTATTATTGTTATTATTATTATTAAAGACTCTACCGCTTTTGAGATTTGAACCCACGACGATTGAATTGCTAGTCGAGACTCTTGCCTACTCGGTGTGTCGGTTCCTACGTCATCAATAAAGACCGTCCAAGAGATGAAAAGCACAGGCAATTATTGAACGCGGAATAAGCAAATGAGCTTCACCAAATTATAAGCGCGCGCTTACATGTTAGGAGAAAAATTTAAATTGAGAAAAGCGACCTAACAGGCAGAGAAGCGAAAACTAAAAGTGGAATGATTGCAAGCATTTGCTAGTATACAATCTTTGCATTCGCGGAACAAAAACAGCATAAATGGTGACAAGTGTATCCGAGTCAAGTGGCAACACAAAAACAAGGTCAAATCTTTCGGAAACACTGGGGTAGAAAGATAGAAATTTAGCGAAAATCCAAGCTATCGGCTTACGAATTATGAACGTTGCATTGATAGACAAAGTATCGAGATGGATCCGCGGAGTAATATCATATGTCTTCAGGACAATGCACCAAGATCCGATAATAAGTTAACTTCGCTGGGATGTCTTGTCCCATTAGAATTACTGTTCGCTTGCATCGACGTTGCAACTCTTTCTTTGCAGCAATTTTGACAATTATGAAAAAAATCGGAAAATTTGCTCGAATAGCCAATGGAATGGCTTACGCTTATCTTAAACACGAACGACGTAATGTGTGCGAGTTTCGTTGACAGCAGAGTGCGCACAATTTATACCCACGATGTGCTGTGCAATGCTTGTCAGATTATTCTTAATATAGCACGTACCTTCCTGCGGACAGCTGGTCCTGCAAGGAACCTTTTAACAAGAACATGTGAATATGTGAAAACTGTGTGTTTTTTCATTGGAAACACGCCGGTAAGCTAACCATAATCATTTTTACCCAAAATATATATTTATAAAATTTTTTTATCGATTTCACTAAACCAAAAAGTCTACGAGGGACGTGCCTAAGGGGAATCAGAAGCTTCAGAAGCTCAGATTCCAGGCCAGGATATTTTTTAACAGGGCTAAAAATTCCAGTAATTGGGCTAAGTATAAGGAAGCCTTTACCACATATAACGCTGCGCTGAGGAGGTCGAAGCGGGCTACAGGGAGGCAGCGCTGTGAAGACATTAATAGTCTTCCAGAAGCATCGCGGTTCAAAAAGCCCTAGCTAAAGACCACAGCAACGGAGTATGCACTCTAAAGAAACCAAGCGGAGATTACACACGCCGAGTTCTAGGGATCGTACAAAACGGTTGCAAAGGGCCGTGTCAACTTCAAAAAAGTCTCGGCGCACGACTTATTGGACTTTGCAACGTTAATTCTCTCACGGACTATGTGCCCCGGAACCGGAACAAGGCCAAAGTAGTTTTTATACCCAAAGCAAGGCCCAAGAATGAGCACCTCCTGAAATCATATAGACCCATTTGCCTGAGTCCCTTCCTGCTCAAAACTATGAAGAATACTTTAGATATCTTCACCGGGGGAGCCTAGCTGGGAGTAAGGAGCGTACACAAGCACCAGTTTGGCCATCAAAGCGGCAAATCCACCGCGACGGCCATCCATGAGTGAACCGGTATCATCGAGAGGGTAATAAAAGCCAAGCAACTAGCTCTCGCTAGCCCTCAATGATTTACAAGAGGCGTTCGACAGTACGCCACACGCAGGTATAGAAAGAGCCCTGGAAAATCAAAATAATGCAAACCTGATAATCACCTGCATAATCACTTTGCTGAATTCCAGGGGCGCTACTTTGGAGCTAGCGAAAGCGTCTTTAACTATCAGGGCCAAAAGAGACTGCCCCTAAGGGGATGCGCTTTCTCCTCTTATTTGGATCGTAGTCATAGATGAACTCCTAGCGAAACCGAATGACATGGAATTCGAAACACTGTGTTACGCAGATGATTTGGACAATTTCCGTGGTGGGCTGGCATAAACAAACAATTATTGAACGCATGCACAATGTCCTTGACTGTTAAAAAGAGGTGAAATATTTGCGTGTCTATTTTGACAAAAGTTTAACTTGGAATTTTCATGTAAGACGGTTAACCGATAATGCGACCAGAACATTCTTTGCCTGTCAACGTCTATACATTAAAACATGGAGTGTAAACCCAAAAGCGATCTACTGGTTTTATACCATCAAAAAGCAAAATGGTACACCGCCGTTTCAAAATTGGAAAATGGGAAAACTGTGGCTGGCATTTGTGGCCCGAGTTTTCAGAAGGCCATACCAATGAGATGCAGTCCTCCCTTATTTTAAACAGAAGTCTATGCAAACGCCGCATAGGCCTTTGAATGCTTAAGAAGGCAGTGCAGGAGAGACCTAATCTACATTTACTCCGACAGTCAAACCGAAATTGATAAAGTGTTTGCTTGGTTTGTTTTTAACATTTTTTAACATTGGAAAGTAAAGTGTGCATAAGTGCACAATAATTTTAATTTGTGGTATGTAAAAAATTAAGCTGTAACGTTTATGGTAAATCTAATTTTAAACCTCAAATTTAGATAATGTCTGACAAGGTAAACAATTAAAAATTTAAACGGAAATTTATTTCACTCGAAGAAAAAATTGGAATTTTAGATCGCATAAATTACGAAGAAAAGCCAATATCGGTTACAAAATCATTCAAAAAAATTCAAGCGAAGCTACTATTTACTAAGCGAAATTAGCGAAAATGTTGCCTTTGATTGTTCTTCGCAAGGTGCGAAAAGTGTATCCCGCAAACCGGATATAAATGTCGTAAAAGTGGATGCTCTTATAATATGAATGAAGAAGATTTAGATAAATAAATCCCTTTGAGCATAAATATTATGAAACAAAAAGCGCTTAGAATTTACACACATTTAAAGAAAGATGAGCTTCCTTCTAAAGAAGAATCAAACCCAAGTAAATTTTTCGATAATGCTTCAACTACGCGGATCGTTTTCTTTTGAACAGTGTTTTATATTATCTTCGATTAATACGAATCAAATTTAAACATTTTTAAAACAACAAAACAAGCAAAGCAAAGAATTGTTTTGATGCGTCGCAATAAAAGAAACATAATACCCGGTATATTGAGATGGCTCTGCGCTACTTATTTCATCAGCAGTTCATGGCAACTTTTAACCAATATAGAAACTACGTAATGTGCTTAAGGATTAAAGATTCTTAAAGATTAACGCATGAACTATAAAGGCTTGATATCCTATTAAAAGAAGCAACGTTAACGGTTAATAGATGGATAGTTTCCATCGCTACCGACGAAGCCATTGCAAACGAAAATTTAAGAAATTTTTGCAAATATTCTCTTAAGGTTTTTTTAATCGAAAAATTCAAGCCTGTATAGTCTGTAAATAATGCGTTTGTAAACTATTTATTACTAAAAGCTAAATGATTTCAAATAATCGACTCAATTTTTGAGATTTTTATGCGAGATGGTAATGAATATTTTTTATGCTTAATATATAGAAAATCTGAAAAAAGACAAAAACAAATATGGAAAATATTTTAAAAGACTTCAGTTAAATTTGCATTTGATATCAAACTACGAGAACATTTTTTAATGAATACACTTTTAAATGTGCTTGAAGATGTGACTTGAAAAAACAATATATATATGTAACACAATATAGCTAAAATTTTGTAACAAAAAAGTCTTACCTTAATACAAAAATATGAACCCGTTTAACACACACAATATCCAAGCAATTGTTAACGTTGTGCTGCAAAACAAACATAAATGGAGATGTTAGGGGAACCTCTAAAGTAAATACATGCCAAATTTGGATATATTTTATAGCGATTTTTTTGGAGTCCACCGCCTCAAGAAGCTGTTTTTTTATTTCAGTCAGTCAGAGGAGATAGTGCACAAAAAAAAACTTCACCCGGAATTTATAAATGGCCTGATAAAAGATTCATGGCAAGTTTATATCGGTATATTAAGCAAACAAGTTTTTCATGTTTTTTAAGCTGACATATTTGTGTAATAACTGATGCCAAGAACACTTTTAAAGTTATTACCTCGCGTCGACCTAAGAAGATTTGCGGCGACTTCATAATGAGAATAATAAGCAGACAAAGGCACGGACAAGTTGATAAGGTTAAATCAACTTAGGACCCCGTGATGATAGTCAAGCAAATATCTATAGACTGAATGACAAGTGCATGTGTAGCGTTCCCTGCGGAAAAAATTCGACTTAGATATCGGATTTCTCGAACAGCTCCGTTTATTAAGATATTGTGCAGAAGCTTGCAAGCGTACTACTATATCAAATCGAAAAGGATGGAAAGTGATTACCAAAGTTGCCACGTGGTGAGCGAGACCAGATATGCTTTGTCCTTCTTGGGGAGTTTTTCTCAACTTTGCTGCGCTTAGGTTATTGGCCTATAAAATTGGAATATCGATGTTTCTACAGGGATCGATTCTTTCAATATCAGTTCCTCTACACCTTCATAAACTGATATATATATATATATATATATATATATATATATATATATATATATATATAACTGATATATATATATATATATATAGCTTCTGATGACAAAGATATTGAAGCATTAGCCAATAAGATCACAGCACGACGAGTGCGTATTTTGCAAATCACCAGCAACTTCTGAATCCGTGAAACAATCGAGCAGCAACTTACCAATTTTGGTGAAGTATATACCATGTTCAATTGTTCCACACAAATATTTAAATAGAATATAGCAAATGCAGTATTCGGGCTCATTGTTCTCATTGTAAGATACGAAAGTGAATCAACTGCTTTTCAATATGAAAACTCTGCTTATATCCGACAAAAACGACAAATCACAATGGATTCATAGAAATAGAATAAAAGTCTATAATTCGTAATTCATTTACCCCTCTGATCCAATTCCCCTTTCTCTTGTATGCATTGGTTTTTCTCATACATTTATATATAATAAATTTAATTGAGGTATATATAAATAGTTTTAATCAAATTAAGAATAAATTTAATTAAATCTATTGCAAAAAAAAGAGAGGTGTGGTGTACGTGCACTTATACATACGTGTGTCAAAAATCATTTCAGACCGTGCGGGGTGCATAGTTTTGCATAGAATGATATACCCTTTAGTGTGGGAATATTTATGAAATATGATTTGGTCAGTTCGTATGTATGTATGTATGTACGTATGTACGCTGCACTTCTGAAATTGTACGCATTTTAATTATTTACATTAAGATCAATATAAGCTTGAATGCAGATCAATAAAATAATGCCAAAATCAAAACAACAAAATGTGTTAACAAAATCAAATAAATGCTTTTTATATAATTCTTTCTACAACTTAGGATATTTTCAGCAAATAACAGCTTGTCTACTGTTTACTAAAGGACATATCTACTAAATTTAGGTAATTATAAGAGTTAATACAACAGTTATAATTTCACACATGTGTGCTGAAGATTTTCCTTCTGGAGATAAATTTAAGGAATCATACATACATTTAATAAAACATGACAAGAAAAAGGCAAAACAATTGGAGCCAAAAATATAAAAATCGTGTTTCTTGCATCACCATGACGGCTAAATACTGTGCAACGTTTATTATGATGATTGCCCCACTTGTCATGGGTTATACGATTTGTAGAACAAATAGCATTGCAGAAGTCTCAGCAATTCAGTTGAGACCGATGCATGCTTTTTCGATGGCATAAACTTCGACGTTCGATTAGCCTTAACTTAGATCTTATTTATTTGTTTTAATGCTCTTTTCACTGTCAATCTGCAAACGCTTACTATAGACAATACATAAAGTTTATATATATAAAATATGATACTTATGACTAAAGTAAAATTGTGCTTACGAAACGCATTACAATTCGTAAGCAATACATTAGTTATATTATTAGCAACGGTAAAGTAAATTTAATGAAATTTTTATAATATTTCGCAGTAGTTCAATGCAAAAAGATCTTATTTCTTGAACACTGACATATCTAACAACATCGAAATAAAATTTAAATTAAGAAAAAATAACGGTAATTTACTAACCGAATGTACCGAGAGCACATGCCACGCAGAGAGGCGATATGTAGAAAGTAACAAATACAAAGGCGCAACTACGTGAATGGTAAAAAAAGAAAAAAGGAAAACTCTCTCTCCTCACTCTACTTGTCCGTACCAAACTTTTACCAAGGCTCCGACCAACCATATCATTTGATCTTAAGAAAATTATCATTGCTTGCAAATCGTACATGTAATCTATGCTTCAAAAGAATTTTATATTCTGGGTTTCTAAAGCGTTACTATATTTGTTAACACTTAGGTTTAAAGATATTCTATGCTTTAGGACGTGACTGAGCGTAGGCATGAAGATGCCTTTGATTTTTAACAGCCTGGAGGTATTTCAAATGTGTTAGATGGCCAACGCAATACACGGAGACACGGAAGGGAACCTCTGGTTTTTGATCTCGGGTATGTAAAGGTTGTTCTAAAACCCTTCCCCTCTTTTTGGGCATTCCCTTTTTTATAAATATATAGATCTTTTTGCTTCCTACCAGCGAAGAATCAGATAAGATAGACATTTCTAAAGCCCTTATGATAGCCAAGTATATAAGATTGCGAAAGATATGCGTATTTCGATTTAAAATCGAAGTAATAAGCCGGAGTATGATGCCGATGGTTTGCGGGCACGTAAATATAACTAATATTAAATGATAGCTGTATGTGAGTCCGCTTATAACAATGATAAATATAATCATATGCCAATCGCATAAACTTAAATGACAAGTTTTATTCTCGAAGCGACCCCTCACAATCTCGGGGGTAATCACGTATTTGAAAGTTAGCTTTTGCGTTTGTCGTTTTTGCCAACAAGCTGAATACAGTAGTGAAAATTTTATTTTTCATACGTGGTTACCCCCCAAATCTCCTCATTCCTGATTGTTTGAACATGGTCGTATATATTAAACCACTAGTTTTGAACTCTACCAACGAGAAAGTTTCCATCGTTAATAACTCATTTTTATTTGTTTCAAAGCATATTCTCGAGATTACCCCTTAGCATTGTCATTCAATTTAATAGAAGTCTTGCAAATATATTGTCATTGCCCGATTACTTAAATGAATTCGACTTGGAGATTATAGCGTTGTAGCGTTTATGAAGAAAGAGTGCAAAAGTGAATTTTACTTATTTATTTTCATTAATACGCTGGGAAGCGGAACGCTTTGAGTTCATTTATTACCCAATATGAGAAGATAATATACGATATATATACATATATATATATGAAAAGTATTATAATATTTACCTGAGTTAATGAAATTGAGAATAAAATCCGCGATGGCTATAAAATAGAGGCACTTTGTGCATGTGGTGACTGATGAAAGGACTAAAGAAAATTCGCGCAAAATGCAACAGGATTAGGAAAATATAATCAAAAATATCGAAATGAAATCGGACATTGCTAAATTTTTTCAAAAGGTTTATAAACACAGGACTTGCTTAAAGAGAAGGAGAGTTTAATGGTGATATTTGAAGAAAAAACTCGATGAAGTGCATATGAGCTCAATCGAGTGAAATGAATCTGATTATTTGCAGAAAACAGAGTTTCAGGATTTCAAACTTTCTGAAAATAGTCTTTCACTTTTCTAAATGTTATCTACGCTACTCATAGTCTAGCGGTACGAACATAATCTGAAGAGTATTGAAAAACTAAAATGCAAAAAGGCAGCTTTAAGTAACAATATCGTATATGCAATTAAGCCATGTATGTTACAAATATTTCTTAATGTTTTCTTTAAAAAAAAAAAAATCGAAATGACTTATCTGCTTCCTGATAAGATTGGTTAGAGTTACAATTTGCGTTAACAGTTAGTGTTGATAATTTGGAAGTCTTTCTTGCTCTACATATCGAATATGTAGAGCATCTCGACTATTTCACCTGCAATTTTTCGGACTTTATGCAAACAATTGATCGAATATCAAAACAATGCGAATGGTATTCATCTTATTTTCTCATGTTTTAAATCTACAACGAATTCCGCAGATTTTAGTCTTTCTTAACAGAAAATTGCTTCAATTTTAAATTACTTAACAGTGACATGGAATAGTTTACAAAAGTATCTAATTATAAGCCTACTTCGGTTTGTCTCTGCATAGTTTGGTCGCATACTTTTTTTGTCTTATTGCTTTGCCAATAAGTGTCATATTTCTAGATTGGAAAGTACTTACGCTTTTGAGGAAGCCTTTCCCTTGATCTCATATGAATTTAGATATTATTGTTAGAGATAGTTGATACACTGGTCAGGATGAAACTACAAGAGGACTTAGTTTTCATCACAGCATTGTACAGAGGAATGATGTGTCAATAACCACGGCTAAAATATATGATTCATACATGATTTAATAGAAATTTTTATGTACTTTGCTTTTCTTACTCATTTTTAGCTTCCTTCTTCTAAAGAATTTTTTGGCTCGTCTGTTGTTTTTACTGATCTGCATTAATCGGCTTTCACCGAAGTCATTACTGTCAAAAGCATAACCTTAAAGCAATAGTAATTTGGAGCCCTTGACGATACGACTGTTGATATACTAAAATAAAACAAACATACATAATTATTCTTGCTCAAAAGTTTCACAAACTTACTTCAAAGACTGGCTTGGAACTTTAATCAGGAATTCATTCATTTTTATTCCGCTTTGATAATGACAAGTACGTCATCGCACTTGATTTGTTTATCCTTTAAGAACATCACGTACACTCTAATTAGACCATCATGCAATTGTACAGCAGTCCTGCAAGAACTGACTCGATTTCGCTAGCACCAAGCGTTTAAGAGTAAAACGCTTGTTCATTTCCATTACAAAATGATTGAGATTCGTGCATTCTATGACTTTTAAAGCCTCATTATATATAACATTTCACTTCATAGAGAATTTCCCATTTTATGTGCTTTATCAATTGTCAACATTTCATTCTTATCTGAAAACAATTCCAATTTGATACCGAGAGCAAAATATAAATTCATGGTGAAATCTGCTTGCAAGCGCCTGTGTACGGCGGCGTGCAATTTTTTCGAATGAAATAATGGGGTATACGGAATGGTTGCTGCTCCAGTATTTAGTGTTTTATAACTTCTTCTTCTTGAGTGTTCTGCATGTTGACAATAAATGAGTCGCTGCGTTGTAATAGAAAAGGTCCAAAGAATTTTTTATAACTCTGATCTATTTAAAGTTTTCGTTTTTTATTTTTCTGGTTTTAATTAAAAACCTCTTCCCTTTCTTATACATAAATATCTTAATTTGCTGTGTTGTTTTATTCCTATATATATGTGTTGTTTTATATATATATATATATATTACTACTAATTAAATTTTAAAGAGCAAAAGGTTACTTACTTTATTTCATTTATAAGTTATGTTAAAACTATAATCGCATTAGAATTTGTATTAAATTTTATTGATTTCTATTCCTATTATTAAAATAATTTTTTTAATTTAATTTGGTTTTTTGACGTGAATTTTCCTTTCTTTGCTATAAGTTGCAGAGCACGTCCGATTGTACACGTCAGAAAATAAATGGAAAATATATTTAAATGTGCAAGCTGTGAAGTTTTTAACAAAAGTCAAAAACATTATATAATATAGAAACATTATATATATTGCGATAGCAACATTTACACGTCAATATTATTAGAAAGTGCATTAAAGCGTTAACCACAATGTGATTGCTGTAACAGTACGCATTACTATATCTCCTTTTAAGAAAATTTCAAACTTGGCACATATTTCTGAGTATTGAATATGCATGAAAAATTAAGCTTTCGCGAAAGTTACATTTTTCAAATTTAAGTAATCGTTAGGCGTGTAAGTTGCTAAGCAGCGTGGAGAAAGGGTAATATGTAAATGAAAACTAAACGAAATCATATGTTCACTGTGTCCAGGAACATTTTGCGGTTTACGTACACGACATAGAATCATTTAACCATTTTCTCAAACCATGTACTTTTACTCCCAGCTGTCGCTATTATCAGTGTGTTCAACTTGTTTATGTATTTAATAGTAGTGCATTATTCCACATTGTTGCAATCAGTGTGTTTTGCCGAAAACTGTGTATCTTATAAGTTGCGGCATTTTGTTAGCAACATTTGCAAAGACATTAGGGAGTGATAATGTATGAAAAATGTAGCTTTCTTTTTTGTATTCAGCGGAGTAATTACGTATTAAATATCTAGTGCTTTTACCACACAGCTGAATACAAAAGCGGAAGCTGACTTTCAACTACTTTACGCCCGGGTTTTTGGGCAAAAACGGGTGAAAACAAACACGAAGGCTAACTTTTAGCTACGTGACTATCCCCTAGAAAAATTTTCAGGCCTTTTATAAAGAGTATAAACAAACCCTGTGATAGCGAGAGAGTGAAGAAAAAAACTGAAATGAGTGAAATTATCGAATCTCGTATAACTGATACGTGTAGTGTGAGAATTAGATTTGTTGGATATTTCTGCGTGGCTGATTTAGCTTTATAGTAAAAATATTTGCGTGTATTTAAGTGAGCATGAATGAAATTATATAAACCCAATTTCTGGGAGGTGATCAGGTAGCTGAAAGTTAGCGTTCGATTTTGTATTCCGTCAATTTTGTCAAACAGCTGAATACAACAGCGAAAGCTAAATTTTTCATAGGCGATTAACACCCTGATTTTCTCCGTTTCACATTTTACTTTTGATGTTTTGGTAAAAACGGTTCTTCACAAGTGTAGTTAACATATTTGTTGTGAATTTGTAACATTATTCTACATGTCTACCTATCATTATTATTATAATATTGCTTGATTATTTATTGTTATTATTGAAACTGTACATTATAACGGAATATTTATTGAAACATATTTATTTAAATATTTAGATTAATGAAATATTGAACACTGAATATTATTGAAAGTTTTCAATATTATTACTAAACATTGGCTGTAATTGAAAGTTGTTATTATTGAAAATCACTAAATGTTATTATGATCGCATGTTCAAAGATAATGTTCAATAATAATAATGTTCAATAATCTACAATGCTCAAGGTAACTAAATGACATGACGGTCCGACATTTTGTTCAAAATTCCAACTATGAGATTAACACGGATTCTGTTGTGTTTGCTTTATCAACAACAGTAGCAACGCTGTTAGCAGCAAAACCATTATATATATGTCGCTGGAAACATTTGCGTAGCAAAATTATTAGTTTTAGCTCAAGGCATCCGATAAAAACAAACGATATTAAAGACCGTAAGAGAGAGTAAACGAACTGAAATGAGAGCATTTACTGAAATTTTCACGACGAGTATGCGCAAGTTTTCACTATGAACATGTGTATGCTATACTATGAAGTTTTAATTGGACCTGTGCGTGAGTGCTTTCGCGCTGAAGCAGAAATACTTGTGTGTGGTTGTGCGTACGTTTGCTTAAGCAATTATATGTAAGCGCACACGCAATAGAATTTTCAATTTTGATTTTGGCATTTGGGCATTTTAAATTAGTGAGATAATTATGGGCCGGTTTGGGCAAGTTTTGAACCCTCTCATTTAAAGAAAATTAAAGTTCATATGACAAAAAGATATGATTTTTAATGCTTCATAATGAAACTTATTACTTAATGGTAATTTAACATAGAAAAATTAAGTGCACGAAATTTAGACCATTTTGGCCTATTTTTTGGATCCTAGAAGTTTTAACATGTGGTGATGAAAATTGACCCTCAATAGTAATTTCATACAAATATACGAATTGTGTTAGACAATGTGGTGCAAGTTATTTAATGGTCGATCTTCATACAATTTATTTATTATTTATATATTCATTAATTTTATATCCTTACAAATCTATTTCACACACTTCTACCATTTTCCACATCACATATGAGTTATGATAGAATATTCTACAATAGTCTACAACGTTCTGGAATTTCTGTTTGATGCTATGAGTATATAGCTCAAATAATACTATATTACACCGTTAACCGTCTCTTGTCATTTTACGTTTCTGTCCAACTTCTTTTGAGATTAATAATGTTCTTATTTTGTGAGGACCGGAATCGGTACCTGGTTTTAGTCTCACACGTAGTAGTTAATTGTATTACATATCTTAGGATAAATTAAGGTATTTTAGAATCGGCATACAGTAAGTAAGAGAATGCAACAAACTGGACTAGCTGAAAATCTGATCCGAAGTATGAATTCGAAGTCTAATCCAAATCGTCTTCAATAACGTTCGTTCTTGGGCCGAAATACGTCAGTGTACCAAATTTCATCGCAATATTTCGAAAATTGTGACGTATAGTTAGAACAAACATCAAACGGACAGATGGACAGACGGTTACACATGCTTACATCGATTTAAGAAATGATTCTCAACCGATCGCTATAATCAACACAACATTTAAACAAAACACAAAAATCAAAAAGAAATTTTTTAAAAATATTACGTAGATTACAAAGAAATGTAAAAGAAAAAAATATTTACTTTATGCGACGGTACGACTATGATATAATTTATTTATAAAAACCGACAATATTTACGAATTATGTGTAAAAACATGAAATTATTTATTAATTAGAAAATTTAATCGGTGGGAAAAGTCCCTATTACGAGGAAAGTTGCATAGTTTTCGAAAGATTTCAAAACAAACAAAATTGCGGTAATAAACGGTATGTTGGCTTGAAGCAAACCATGTAATGAAAATCATTTGAGAAGCGCGGATATGAGCTTGCAATGTAACTCGAACTCAGTCGAATCATTTGCTTGCCCAAAACTGAGGAAACGTTATAGATAAGTAATAACTCTCATCGGCTTTTCTTATTTTGATGGCTTTAAATGTGTGCGAGAAGATGACAAGATAACAGGATAACAGAAGGTTGCACGTATTTTATTGCAGACACATATTTCAAAGAAAATACTTTGCCTTGTTTATAGCAAATTTGTAATAATTACAAGTCTATCAGAGTATTTTTGTGGTTGGTTTAGTGAAAATCCCCCATAGCTTGAGAGGGTTGCATTATTCACTTTATATGAAACATACATATATACATACCTTTATCGCAATATGGAATATTATGCAAAGCATACGTACGTAGGTACGTATTTATTGTAGCACAAGGCTTGAAATGTTGTATTGCAAAGCATAACCGTTGCGGTCTTCTCTGCTGGACAATATTTCCGGTAAAAGGAAACGATCGCGCAAGATAATGGAACATTTCAATACCAGGGTACCTATAAAGTATTTTGTAAGATAAGCCAAGTGTTTTCCTTATTGGGAAATATGCCATAAAATGTGGCAACTAAAGCATGAAAAGTTATCTTGTGGATGACTATCAATAGATAGTGGACTGGTGTCACTACGAGGTCATCGGATGAACATAATCGTCATCAATAGAAGTATTGAGATATACATTCGACATCTGGAACAATTCTTTCATTGGCTAAAAGAGGCAAGGCCGCACATAAACCAGGCAAAGTGTTCATTCTTTAAAAGAGAGTTGAAATGCTTAGGGGCGCCCGTTCACGGCAAAGAGTATCAGCAGAGACTCGGAAAAGGTGGTAATAATAAGAAACTTGAAGCAATTTTAAGGAACTGAGCCGTTATCTTGGAACAGGTTGATGCTATCGTACATTCACTCCACATTATATGGAGGTAACGCCCCCACTGAATACGTTACTAAAGAAATAAAAGAAAAAACAAAAGAATAACGTTGTAACAGACAGAAGAACAGACAACTTTCAGAAAAATTAAATCTTAATTCCGGTACTGGCCTGCTCAGACTTCGATCAGCAATTTCTCGTTTAGATTCCTGCACTGTTTAATGTGAGTACCTACCACGAATGGGCTAATGTCACAGCGCCTGACGGTACAGGAGTGAATTTGGTAAGCGATAACTGATGCCCCCAAGGAGTAGTACAATCTCCATTGAAGAGGGCGCCTCTATTCTGGAGGTACTAAGATGAAAAATGGGTGTGGGCCATTTGGGCATTCACTCGCTAGACTGAGTCCACTACCTTCCTATTTCTTCTTTTCCTCACTTCTTTCTGACCGTCAAGGCGTTACGCGAATAGAGGCCATCTCCCAAGCGATTGGACGTATCAAAAAGAAGAAAAGAAACAAAAGAACTGAAAAGGAGAAGAAAGTGTCTTCTTGTCTCGAAAAAGTGAACCTTCTTCGAATATTCCTCTTAGTCTTAGAAGAGAAGCTTTAAAGCAAAAAGCTACCGTTTATAGGGAGCACCAGGAAAAGGCGACAGTTTCGATACGCCTATTACTGTCCGAAGATTCACATAGTTTCGGTCCCGAATTCATCGTTCAGACAAATGCATGGGATACCGAATTAAGTAGAGTCCTTCCTCAGGCAGTTTCAAAATGGCGTTGAGTGTAGTTGCATTGGCTTGAGCTGCTGTCTAAAGGCTGTTAAGATATTTGAGACTTTAAAAAACTTGGAGAGAGTTGTTAAAGTTTTCATGCTATGATGATTCCAACCCGAATACCTTTGTTATTCTTGTAACCTGCAAGCAAAAGTATGCATAAAATTAAGAAATGTTTTACAAAACAACATAAAAGCCACACCAAGCGCACATTAACGAACGTATCACACGAAGGAGAAAACATTAATATGCCCATCAGTGGTGTTATAAATCTTTACAGTAAGAAGTGAAGTGATTGTCTTGTTCTCTTTTCTTCTTTTTTTGTTTTTTTTTATAGACTGTTAACGTTAACGTTACTTCGATGTTGACGTTACTTGTTGTTGACTACTTGCTTTTCCGTAGTAATATACATTTTTAACATAAATTTATGACATATTTAATGGAAAAAGCAACAGACAGCGAATAAGTAGCGATACAATCAATAACGAACAATTACTGATGTCTATAAGTAGATAAGCAACTACCGCGCACACCATACAAATTCATACGTATTGATAGGTGTTTCTTAAGAAATGAAGAAAGTGTGAGTATGCTTTAGCTCTGCCACTATAGCATAGCGTGACAATAGAAAATTTTATAACTTTTTTAATCCGTAAATTGAATCAAAATGAAAACAAAAAGAAAATTTACTTATAGTCTTCGCTTTTTCGTGTTTATTGTGCCATAAAATATTTGTTATTATTTCATATACAAACATTTAGCACTTTTGCATACATATTTATATATGTATATACAGGTAGGTCGATAAGAAGAAAACAGAAAGGCGGGCAGGCAAGTAGGCAGTCAGTCAGTCACAAGAGTGCCTCCTTCAACTCTTGTTGTCCAACTAGAAAATCTTGTTAACACAAGTAAGACAAACTTGTTGCTATCATTCAGCATAAAAACAATTTTTTATTGAGATTTTCTTGGCAGGTTTTCAAAAAAAAAAAAAAAACATTATTACGAACGACAATTAACATTTCAGGCAAACGAATTAACATTGTTCCGTATACAGCAGCATTTAATTAAATTTAGTTTCAAATTAATTAAGGAGTAAGTGGATATTTTTTAATGTCAATTTGTAGACGACATTTTAAATAAAAGGTAAATTGATGAACATTAAAAGTTTAGTATATTACGCAATCTTCTTCATCCGTTTCTTCAAGCCTTTTTATACCCCCATCACCGGAGAATGAGGGATATACTCATTTTGCCAAAATGTTTGCAACGTTCAGAAGAAAAGATCGCATTATATATATATATATATATGATCAGCATCAAATTCTAAATCGATTTAAGGTTATGTGGAGTTGTGGACGTGTCCTTCGATCGATTTGGCCCATTTTAAATACCAATATCCGAGCAAGAACTTCCAATGTTTCTTCCTAGTTTGACGTCGAAAGCGTTATTTTTGCGGCCACGACAGACATCACACACAGACGCACAGACGGACAACCTTAATTAGATTTAGAATTTGATACACTTTGCGGGATGTCTGATGCTTCCTTCTGCGCGTTGCAAACGTTTCGACACAATGAATACACCCCTCATCCTTCGGAGCTAGATATAAAAAGACATGGTAAGAAATAAAAAAATATAAGAAATTTTCCCCATTTTTTTAATTATTGTAAAAAACTAATATATATATTTTTTGACTTCATTAATAGACCTTTCTGCAGACTCTTAACGAAGCCTGGAAAACATCAGGACAAGGCCACACAAAGATTGATGAGTTATGAATTGGTACAATCTATAAAATAATTGGATGTAAAGCAAATGCAATACAATTTAGAGAGAAAATTGCGCTTTATTTGGAATCACCTGAGAGGGACTTACTGTGGATGTTTCCATCGAAGCACCTTAGTCAAGCATTCTGGTCCGAAAACCCGCGTAAAAAGTTGAAAGAAAATATTATCCAACATGTTGTCTTTCGAGGAAGTGATAAATCTATAGCTAATGCATCTATTTTTGAGTTGAAAGTAAAGGATTTATTGTCTAAAATGAAAATTTAACTTTAATTTTTTTTAAATTTAAAGCGGTGGCCTGTTTTACTAAACTGTTTGAGATAAGCATTCAAACTCTTTCGTTGAATCTTATAGAAATTAAAAAGCAAGGCATGAAACGTCCGCAAGTGCTTGAAAAATATCCTTTGAGTTGCTGCTTGTTATATGTACGTGTGTTGCAATTTCTGTCTAAAAAATTGCAAAAGTCTTTTGTCAATGACAATAGGAATCAATATATTTCCCTCTTGAGCTCGTATTTGCTATTATAAGAGCAGTTTTGGAGCTCACTTTCCGAAGTAAATTATTAGCTGGGAGAACACCTTGGATGTACTTTTTTGTAGAGAAATGTGCCTTAAGTGCTTGTTCTATTTGTATCGTATTTATTTTTAAGCGTAATTTTCGCGTTTCTGTTTTTATTTAACTCTACCATTGAATCATACTCGCAGTAAACTATGCAAGTTACGGCTGATGATAATGCACGAGTAAATTTGCCTTCAATGCGTGTGTTTTCTTGCCTCAAAATGTTAGTACACAAATGATCAGCGAACAGGTCAAACGATCCGCTTGATTGATCCCGGCTGACATAAATAGCATGCTATAAGCTCTGGTTGATCTTAATTTTGAGCGGGTATTTGAATACCATTGACTTACATATTGAACCTTTGCGCATACAAATAGTCGAAGTTGAAAGGATCCACTGTTCGATCGCCTGAACACGCGCTTTTGTAAACCGTACAAAAATATTACAAATGTTGAAAGTTGTTCTATGACGACATTATCTAATGTGAGAGAGTATGAGAGTATCCAGGATACAAAGTGAATGTCTTAACTTCTATTTTGTTAAATGGATATAAAGCTGCTGTCGTTTGTAGTATTTTATGATGAACAACCAGTATTCCAGGATTAATAGTTATATGATTCATAAACAATTGTGCTTCCAATACTTTAAGCTGCGTTTCCTTATCAGGATTTTCCATTAAGTAAAATGATGGTTTTTCCATATTTCCATAAATATAATGCGCAAATCAACACTATTTGGTAAGAGTTTAGGTTGATTGAAAATGTCTCCATGTGCCTTTCCAAGCAATTCAAATGTTTTACTTTACAGTTCAGTTAATTGTTTTTTACTATCATGAAAGGCTTCACCGGCGTAGTAGTCTGGATACCATCGAGAACATGATAAATGAGTTCCAACCGCACTAGCATTTTCTTTAAATGCTGTTTGACATTATGTTGCCAACTCTTCGCGTATGGAGTAGTTCGCGTTCAGTCACAATCGTCAGACAGAAATTACAGCTTGTCGCGCGTTCACCACCTGTTTCCTTGTTTAACAAATCAGCTTAGTCTAAACCCAGCCGCCAGAGTCTCGCAAGCTCCGAGCAGTAATGGCTGTATTTAATTTTAATAAACTGGGCGACTTGATGGTATGATTTTTTCGGGAAAACTCTGCTTATAGAGGTTAGAAATGTTGGCGAACTTATCTTCAAGCCCTATCTGTAAATTTCACTCTGCCTTTTATTGCTCAACTGTTAAGTATGGCATTAAAGTAATAAATAAAATAAAATTTCACCTTTTTTGTCGTTTATGATGTGTCCTAACACTGATTCGTTTTCCACTTTCAGCGGGGTATGTATGCGAACGGAAATACTAATAATAAAAATATGAAACGTTTGAGTTTTGAAATGCAATCTGATGAAATATTCGCACAACCCAGAGTGCTCTTTATTTTATTTTCTTCCTAGAAATTTGTCTACGCAGTTTTATACACATTCGTGTCTAATTGTTATCAGTACCGTAAATAATGCGTGTCTTTGAAGAAATCCTTTCTTCGTTTGTTCATTAGGATATAAAAATGCAATATGATGATATAATCGCATTACCTAGACCGCAGCTTATTACCTTTTTTCCGGGAATTTATGTCTTTGAAGGAATATCTTTTTCGTTGTTTAGTAGGATGTATATAATAAAGAAAGGATTGATTGTAGGGCGTAAGGTGCAAAATACGCATGTGGTGTTATTTTTTTTGTTTTTTTGTGTTCATACTTTGTTGCGAACAATCGCTTTTTCTTGGGAAATTGAGTTGAGTTTTAATTTCTTATTGGCAGGAAGGGTATGTGTTGTTATTAAGGGGAGGTGAAAGGACAACCGTTACGCATGCGCGCGCGTCCGAGCGTGTGCGTGTGTGTGATGCAAAATCATCGTCATTCTTAATCGATCTATAATTGTCTGTTCGTTTGATGTCTGTCCATGTAATCTTGTGTTCTGTGTTCAGCTTAAAGGTCGCAATTTTTGCGATATTTTAATGACACTACGTACACTGACATGTTTTGGCTCAACCAACTAAGCTAAGCTGTTCGAATGTTCTTTCAAAGTTTGAGCTGAGCTTTCGTCCAATAAGTGTTACAATTCATTTTCTTTGAAACTTTTTCGGTCCTCCAGGCCGAGCAGCCTGTACCATAAGCTCCTGTAAACGTTTGATGGGCTTCGGCAGCAGATTTCTTCAAATCAAACAACGGAAGTAATGTATGTCGAAAATGTAAAATAGAGCGTTCCATGACGCTAATCATGTGTATACTGAGTACTTCAATAATACTAAATGGAAAACCGTTGTTTTATATTGCGAAAGGCCAAAATCAGCGAATTTATCGAATCGTTGTATATATTGATACTTTGCATTACTTTATTATTTTCACCGATAGATGCCGCTGATTAGAATACATACAAGTGCCTATTATTTGTAAAGACATTTTCTTCTACATAAATTTTGGTGAAATTCAAGTTTTATTGTATTTTGAACCTTTTTTCTTGTTTTGTCTCAGTTTGTCTGATTTCAAGGCACTCTTGCAGGTTTTTCTTAAGTGAAATTGAGTTTTTCAGTTAAAGAAAGTTTTTTCCCTGTTTCCTTTAAATTATGTAATACTTATTCCCAAATTAAAAATTTTTAATATTAAAAATTTTAATATTTTTATACTCTACGCCGCCTATGGCACAAGGGTATATTAAGTTTGTGCGGATGTGTCCAAGCCAGAAGGAGTTGAAATAGACCCTTCTTTCGTTACGCCGTTTGATTCAGAGTCACTTTCTGAATTGCTTTAAGCTTGTCTGTCCATTCGTCCATCTCGTGCTCAACATACAGGTCGAAAATTTTTGAGATATTTCGGGACACACTTGGTACATGTGACATGTTTTGATTTCGTGGAGGAACTCGTTTTAATATTTTATGGAAGCAACATGAAAACAATATATAAAAAGTGTTATTCGCCAAGAATATGGATAGTGCAGAAGATTATCTGGTATTATATCGTAATCAACTAATAATGATGATTAAAAAAAAAAAAAAGAGATAATGATAAGGTCATGTAACGAAACCCGTCTCTTCGTGAGGTTACTTTTTTATTCAACTGCTTTTGAAATTAAGTTCGTATCACGGAATTATGATATTTACGATAGGACAGATTTTAAGATCTATTTAGGAATTATTTAAAGGAACTTACATTAACCAAGCTTTAATTATCCATGTGGTCTTGCCCATTCCAATAATGCAATTCGAATCTTTTGATTCGACTCTCTTTTATCTTCTGCAAAAATGGTGCGCATATACCGTTCTACACGCAAGTTTTGTTTGCTTAAAGTCATCGCAACATCTTTGTGTTAATCCCTTTTTCCGTTCAATTTCTGCTAATTGTTGTTAATCTTTTCGCGAGTCGCCAGCTGCATGAGACAGGTAAAGCGTCGTGATTGTGTCTTCGATTTTTCGTTTCTTTGAAATTTTGTTTTTTGGAAAATCGACTAGTTTTTGCATGAAAACTTAAATCGTCAAATATGAAAAATTCGTAACAATATTTTAACAGTTAACAACACAACAAAACGTGAAACATGTTTTAACATGTGCACTAAGGCTGAAGAAGAATTTTACTAATACTTAAATTTAATTCTGTTAAAAAAATAAAACAAGTTGAAAATCTAATATAATTTGAATGCTCACTGCTGGCCTATGTGCCATCGCGCAACGCGATGTTAAAATCTTACAGCGGCGAACTCACGTGTAAACACCTAAAAACATACGCTGGCCTCCAAATATGATAGTTAATGGATAAAATAGACCGAAGAGTTCCCATACATACCATACAACGTGTATCGTACATCGAATCGTGAAAATAATTTATGCTTTAAGTCATCATCTGGTATAATTTGTTAGCGTCATATTGATAAGAGCATCAACTTAAAGGATAATTAAATACTGCGTCTTGCTTAAATATGTTTTTCATGTTCTGAACCATTTGTGGCGTAAGGGTGTATTAAGTTTGTGCGGATGTATGCAACACCTAGATGGAGTTGAGATAGACCTATTTTTTATTATATGGATAGATTCAGAGCCACTTTTTGAATTGATTTAAACCTGTCTGTCCGTCTGTCCGTCTTGTTTTTTTGTGTTTAACCTACAGATGGCAATTTTTGAGATATTGCGGTGAAATTCCGTAAAGCAATATGTTTTGGCTCAAGGACACCTTTTCAACCACGTCTCTTATAACATTTCATTTTATTAGGGGGATTAAATTTTCGTCGTCCAGCAATCATTAGAAAAGTTATACAATATTTTCTAACGTATGTAAGAATTAGTAAAATAACTAATTAAATTGTAGCAATATTTTATTAAAGTGTCTTAAGCTTTGATTTTCTAAAATCCTGTAAGATTCTAAGTCGATTTAGCAAAGTTTTTCTATGTTTTTATCGTTGGTATTCTCAATGCCATCATTGTTAAGATGAAAAGTTATACTTAAGCGTATAACTTCGCTTATGCAAAGAAAGAAACAGCATTTGACTTCACTTTTTTTCAACTACGTCCCTTATAACATTTAATTTTAAAAAGTCGTTATAGGAATAACTGGATTAAGCAAAGTTGTGTGAGATATGTAATGGTGGGCCGTATCCCGCTGTAGTGTTTTCCTCCTGGCAATTTATAAATTTTGTTCAATTTAGTTAATTGTTAACTTCAACATAACGATAAGCAAACATTAGAGGTCAAGCCTGTTTGTGCTTTGAGATCACACTCGTACTCCAGCTCCAACAGATGAGCAAACGGACAGATATAGCTTAAACATCTCCGCTATTCATAGGATTTCTGATGCTATATTTAACATCGAGTACATCTTTCGTAAGAGACAAAATAAATAAATAAATAAGTGAATATAAATTATGTTAAGTATTAAGTATTAAGTATTAAGTATATGAGGTCTATTTTATCTGAAGTATTACACTTTCGTTTATTTTTGAGATAAAATTTTTTTAATTAATCCTACACCAGGTTTAAAGACTCTGTGTGTGTGTGTGTGTGTACGTACGTGTTTGCGATAAACTATGTTTTTAAATATTGTCTCTTTAAAGCTATCAGAATTATAATATATAGCGGAGTGTTGGCTCTCACAAATTGCACATTTTGCCTCCTCCGTACTCCTATAATTAGTTTTCTTTTAACGATTTGCATGGAATCTTGCTCGTATTGGCTGCAGATATTCTTTGTTATCACGTTATATGGTAAAAATTTATCACAATTTTTCTTACATACAATATTCGTGTTCTCGCTCTTTTTATTCTTTACAGGAACACACACACACATACAGACATAAAAAACCTATCAAGGCGTATGGCATGAGATTTATGCTACGGAACTTGCAACAGCTCGCTCGTTTTTCTCCCTTTCTCATTATCTTTCCCTCTCTCAATCTCTACATACTTATTTAAAGTATGTATAAAATCTAATTAGAAAGTGGGGAGAAAGGAATAATTTTTATATTGTTTTGAGCAAATGTTTTTATTTGCCTTAAATAGAAAAAAAAAAAAAAAAAAAAAAAAAAAAAAAAAAAAAAAAAAAAAAAATAAAAATAAAAAAATTAATACGCATATCCACTCTTTCGTCTAACTATTTACTCACCGAAATTTAGCAATTACTACTAACCCATATAATACCGCATTCCAGTACATAAGATATAATAAAAAACCAGATGTTAGCTATTAAAGCTCCGTTTTTTCAACTTACAGAAGATGCAACCAACCAACTAACATATAAACGAATGTTTCAAAAGCATATTGAAAATAGCGAGAGAGAGAGTAAAATATTGTATATAAAAAGCTTTTCTGTCCCGGCATTTCAGGAAATTGTTGATTTTGAATGCCTTCATTATTCCTTTTATAAGCTTGCAAGTGTAAGTGAGTGTGTGCGTGAGTGCCAGCGAGCAAAAGAGCAAAACGGCTCTCGGTTATAGGCTTCAATGAAAACTGTGACGTTTGTTACCTTTATATGAGTGCTTTAAACGTATGTTTATGAACAAGCGGTTCGCGTGCAAAGCTTTAATGAAGTGATGACGTATTTAACTGACCCTTTTTTCCTTTTTTCTTTTTTCTTTATTGGAGTATAAGGATAAAAGAGCTTTGGCTGCTTTTTTAATATTTAAATTTCTTGCTCTCATTTAATGATTAAGCTTTGAAGTAAAAGTAAAAAAATAAAAAAAAAAGACTAAAAAGCTTTTCGAACGGTTCGTTAGATTATGCGAAAAATTTCGCATACTCTTGAGCATCTTTGAGGCCGATTACATATGGGGCATAGTTGCTGTTATTATTGTTACTGTTGTTGTTGTTGTTGTTGTTGTTATTATTGTTCTTGCAGCACGTAATTCGTTAATGTTCGTTGTGTGCCTGTGTGTATACGCGCATGCATGGTTATGTATATGAATAATAGTGTGTGTTCGTGCCGCTTTTTATTGGGGTCTCCATAAAACTTCTGTTAGACGGGTCTGATAGTCGTTGGAATTACGCCGCGATGCTAAGAACCGCGTACGCTAACACAAAAGCTTACGTGTCCAGCATTATAACAAATGTTAATAATAACGTTCTTGTACTTCCTTACATCCACATACTGTTTGGTGTTCTTGCATTGTGAAAACCGCCACCACCACACAACGGAACTTAGCATTAGTTATAGCTGCTATAGTTGTATAAACGCGACGATATATGAAATTCTACTAAGGTGTAAGAGTAAAATGCCGCAGCGTAAACGTTGTTGTGTGTGGGAAGTGTTTTAATGTATTAGTGTTGGCTGGTGGTCGGTTGGTGGTTTTTCAAATTAATTTTCTTCTTTTCGTTTTGCTTTTGTAATTATTTTGATTTAAAAATAAAAAAGAAAAAAAAAAAAGATTTCAAAATCAACAATTTCGCTATATTTGTAATAAATTAAAAATAAAAAACAAACCAAAAATTAAAAAAAAAAAAAATATATCAACATTTAGTTTTGCTTCGTGTACTAGCTTCGTGCTACTTCGATAGTAACGGATTTCATATATGTGTCGTTGTAGTTCTTCCTCTTCTCTTCCATATCCTCTTCTTTTTCGTCTTCGTCTTATTCGTAGATTTCTATCTTCAACAATATTAACGCGTCTCTTGTTCACGTTTTTTTCCGATATCATCTCTAAATAATTAAAAAAAAATTTTTGATTTATTTTCTGTTTTGAATTTTATTTTATTTTAATTAAAAAAAAGAAGGTAAAAAAAAACAAAAAAAATAATAGTATAAAAGTAAAGATTGCAAAAACATTCCGAAACAAATATCAAATAAACAAAAAAAAAAAAAAAGTAATATTAAGCATTTTACTCTGATTAATTGTGATTGGTTTTGTGTAGGCGTGAGTGTGTGTGTAACATGACGTAAAAATCGACATTTTTCTAAATAAACTTTATGTTCGATATAAATTTTATACATA
>KK499770.1:591115-743649 GCA_000688715.1 Glossina pallidipes
CCGATTAAATTCAGTTTAACTTGCAACATTTTCAGTCAATACGTTGGGTTTGTGAATAATCCGCTCGAAAATTTCCATAATTTTTTTTTTCGCGATAGACAATTTGTTTTTTATTTTTTAATTTTATATTATTCGTTTTACTTTTCTTGCTTTATAAATGAATTTGTTTCATCTTAATAACTTAAAGTCACATGATTTCGCTAAGGGTACGCAAAAAAAAAAAAAAAAAAGAAAAAAAGAAAAGATTGAAAAAACATTCCAAAAAAAAAATAAAAAAAAAAAAAAATAAAATTTCAATCCCTTTTCAAGACAGTAAAACTAAAATTATATATATAGAAATTGCGAGAGTATAAACGCGTTGCCAGTGGTTATGTCCTTGAAAGTTTTATGATATTTTAGTTTTATTTCATATATATATACATATACGTTATGCTTTATGTTTTTAATCTTACTTAATATTAAATAAATCAGTTTGTAAATAAAAACTAAATAAGACTAACTGCTTTATTGATTGCAGTATGTATTTTTATTTTTTTTTTATTTTTCAGAAATTTGACGCCGTTTTGCTTCGAATTATTTTATGAAAATTTTTATTTTATTTATTATTGTTCTTATTTTTTTTTTTTTTTTTTTTTTGCGTACCCTTAGCGAAATCATGTGACTTTAAGTTATTAAGATGAAACAAATTCATTTATAAAGCAAGAAAAGTAAAACGAATAATATAAAATTAAAAAATAAAAAACAAATTGTCTATCGCGAAAAAAAAAATTATGGAAATTTTCGAGCGGATTATTCACAAACCCAACGTATTGACTGAAAATGTTGCAAGTTAAACTGAATTTAATCGGATTTTTTTCTATCATTAAAAAATGCCTCTCACGTTTAGTGAAACTAGAGGTGTAAGTTAACCACAAATGATAGCAATATTTACTTTGAAATGAATCTTAAATATTTTTTTAATAACTTTGGGCGTGTCAGTGGTCACAATGAGCTTGTATTCATTTTTAAATAGATATCTGCCAAGTCCTCTTTCAACGCTAATCAAGAAGCCGAACGAACGAAAATTATGAATCCTTAGCCGATCGAAATCATTATCGTTAATATATGTTATATGCAATTAATATGTGATCAATAAAATGGAGTGCCTCGGAACGCAATACTTGTACTTTTATGGAATATTTACGATTTATGATTTATTGATACCTCTACTACTTTACGTTGTCTCGTTTTTGTACGATTTTCGAAATTCGCATTTGAATCGCTGAAAAGCGATCTTAGCGCAGTCTTAATTTATGTTATACTAAGCATAACGGAGAAAAGTTAATTAATCCAACCAGGAGAAAAATATCGCTAGCTCTAGACGAAGTCGAGGTGAAAAAGTTGAAAAATGACGTGAGGCAGACAGTGACAGGAGTAAGTTTAAAAAAATTTATTTAACGTGAGTATTGTGAGACTAGATCGTAAGATTGGGTGCGAACATTTTATTCAACAATAACTCTAACCAGAGAGAGAGGGAGGGAGAGTTCGATCTAGTTGCATCCACATCCAGAGCTAATCTATGTGAGGGTTGTGTCAAGTAATAATGCGTTTTTGAAAGATTTTCTAAGGATTCTTTCAACAAGCGAAACTATTTCTTAATCAAGTACCACTTTCATCTGAAATTGTTCTTAATCTCAATGCAATTGTCGATCGAAGATATCATCTAATAATGAAAGGCAATTGAGAAGAGAGATCACCAGTTCACTTATTTTACAAGAGTGATTAACACCTTAACGTTGATGAAATTTATATTCGAAAGCTCAACATCCGTAGAGTTAAGATTATTGCTATTTCCGTACGCATTCATCTTTTTCAATAACAGACTTTCAATGTCCGTCCGTACGTTTATAAAATATGCATATTTTGAATTTTTTCCAAGTTCGCACAGCCTTTGAGGCAAGAACTACATTTTTCCATTTGCACGGCTCTGTAAAAAGCGTGCATCGAAAAAATAGGTGAATTAAATAAATTTTTTTAATTTTTTTTTTTTATTATGACTAATTACTTAGGGGATGGTCTCTATTCGCATAGTTAGAGAGAAAGAAAGAAATGGGGAGGTGGCGGGCACAGTCTAGTGGATGCGTGCCCAACCGCCTTGATCAACTGAGCACTCAGTATAGCTATTAGCAAAGCAAAGTCAACTGCACTGAGATTTGAATTCACGAACACTGACTTGATAGCCGCGATTCTTATCTACTTGGCTACTCATCGGGATTTGTGATTTCACGCGGTAGTGTTGTCTTGTGGGCAACAACTTACTGATCATTTTCTCGTCTTTTTTATAAACAAACAATATTTTTTTTAAAAACTTATTTTGAAAAGTCGAAGCACTAAACGAAGTGGTGTCGGGTATTTAATCGTGGGACGTATTCCACTGGTGTAACTTGTTGTATTTTTATTTACAAAAGCCTCCCATTGACCATTTTCCTTCGGGGCGCAATTTTCTACTCAAAACAACAAATTAAAATAATTATCAAAATATTATTCAATATGCAGTTAATTATATATGATATTTTGATCGAGATATTGACGATCAAAAAGGAAAAATGATATAAATTTAGGTTAAAAAGTTGTTTTCTTCCGAAAAAGTCTATCGATAATGAATTTAAGTTAATTAATCTGCAAAATCCTTAGGAACCTCATAAGTTGTGGCTTCTGCGGAACCACAGTTGAATTTTGAAGTCGATCGACTTCGAATTGAAAGTGCTACGAATATGATCACCTTGAAAATCATAGGTGTGAGAAGAAAGTGAGTAAAGTTTTAAGCTGTGGCAGCGGTTATCTCGCACGAAAACCCACTTTGTTTACCATGTAAAGAATTCGGCCTCCATACAACTTTTTAGATAATATTCTTGAATAACAAAGGGTGAGAGAAAAAATTTTGAGCAAAAAGAATAAGAAGAAAATTCACAAGGTAACGTTACCCCTTTATGCATATTATTTTAATAAATAAAAATGCATGTGCAGCTTGCTTAGCATATGAGTATGCATTTGAGTAAAACACAAAAATAGCAAAGAAAAAATATTATACTTTCTTAATGTGTGTATAGCATTATTATGTGTTTACTTCATATATATATATATATATATATATTTCTACCGTTTGTTGTTAGGTATGAGTAAGTGAAAAGGCTAGGTGTGCCTAACGACTAGTCTAGGACCCCTAACTGAATTTCAATTTTTCATAAGCTTAGGTCACATGAATATATCGACAATTTAATAGGACGTAGCTTAATGCAACTGCGTAGGCAGCGAAGATATTATATTGAGCTTAATGATACAGATAGTGTTACTTTTGTTTCAAATCAGTTTTGTGAATGAATTTTTACTTTGAAAATCTTGATACTCTATACATTACCTAATAATTCGTTCACTACGTGAAGCAGTCGATTGACTTTCAATTCTAATTACGTCTAATAAATTGTTGATAGTTTTTTCTTGCCATCCGGTACATAAGAAAATCGCCATTGAAAAAATCGTGTAACCGTTAACGCAGCTTGTTGGCCATAAATCGTCCTTGAAAGATGTTCTAATGATTCTTGTGTGCGATCTAGAAGATCGTTTGCGAAGAAAGATCGAACATATATAGGACCTATCACAGCATGTGCGTGTTCCTGGTTGGCACAGACGATCGCTGTAAAAGAGACGATTTTGAGGATCGAATCTTGTTGGGATTACAAGAGAAGATGCAGAGGATGATAAAATCATTTATGAAAGTGTGGTTATATTAAATTTAGCTTTTCCCCTTCTGCATTATCGAGAATAGTTTATCTTATAAGGTATTTGCGTGCATTGAAAAGGTCTTAAAAAAATATTATATATTATCCTCGCATAAAATGTGTTTGTACGGTTTGATGCAAGCGTAGCGCTTAGCGAGAAATTGAGAAAACACGCAAAAACTCTGAACCACATTAATATTTATTCAATTTTTATGAGTTTCATGTTTTCTTGTATTATGTATTACGTACTACATGCTTTATTTGTTACGTCTTCTATGTACATAGTTCAATTGCTTTATTTGTTTATTTAAAAAATGTTCAATTAATTACTCAAAAGCTAAATATTTTTATACCTTACATCGAGGCAGAGGAAAATATACTTATACTGATACTATATATACAATCAATCATCATTATTCCACATCATGAGAGAGTCCAAAATGTGCATTCTATGATCGTCAAGAGACGTCAAATGGATTTGGTGCTCGTTACAAAAACTAAGATCGTATTAAAAATTTAAAGCATAAACGATGTCCGACCAAAGTTGTTCTAATCATTGAAGATGAGGATCTATTGAATTTGTAATTGGGTTTGCAAGAAAGAGCAGTACGTGAGAGGGATTACTGTGCGATTAAAGAGGATTATGCAAACAAAGGGAAAGAAGTTATATTCAGCTGGAGACGAACTTTTTGATACTCGGCTTTGGCTTTCTTATGACATTTGATTATTAAATAGATTGGACATCAACGTTCATCGTGCATCGTATACTGCTTGTTATTGTAAAGCGAACGAAAATATTATGTCAATATTTCTTATCAATTATTAACTATATTGGCGTACAAATGCTAATGGCGAAAGTCAGATCTGCGATTTTCGGACCAATTTGAGATCGATGTTCAGATTTCAACAACGCAGACGAATAGTTATAAATCGATTGCGTTACTGCTTCGCCAATTACGAGTATATAATGTATATCTTATGAGGACTACGGTGTGCGTATGTATACCTTGCATTCCTTTCCTTGCAATGGAGAGGATACAAAGGAAAACTTCATTTCGACATTGGTCTGATTTCATATCTTGCAATAAGTAAAAACACTATAGCGGGACACGGCCCAACTTTAAATACCGTACATCACTTCGCTTACACTTCGCATACATCCTTTTACATAACGACTTTTCAAAATAAAAAAAAGTGTCTGATCCGAATCATTTTCAATAGCGTTCATCTTCGGGCCAAAAAGAAGTTTACATCGATTCAGAAAGAGATCTTGAATAAATCGGCACAATGAAAGGCGGGTTCATCTCAAGTCCTTCTGGGCGTTGCATATATCCGGACAAACTTAATGTATCCTTATACCATAACTCTGGTAGGATATAAAAACGGAGATGGGTACATTTGTGCCAAGTTTATGAATTAATTAGAAATTCAAGAAATCGGGAAATTACATTATGTTAGTTTAACGATTATTACAGTTCTCCAAATCGTAACCGACATGTATTAAAAACTCGTAACTTTATTTATAGTGAATGAGTTTAACGGCGAAAAGGTTTCCTTGCAAAGCTTAATAAGGCTTTATTTATAAACTTTGCAAAAAGTGCAAGTTGACGATGGTTTGAAGAGTAGGCTATAATTTGCGTAGCGGTATCATCATCGTGGCTCTACTTTCCTAGGAAGGTTTAGAAAGCATTTATTTAGTGAGGTCAAGTTTATTAACACCCCCGGTCTCTTTATCGCGATTCAACTAACAAATAATAACCGATCTTAGGGTGTGGTGAAGACACCATCGCATGTTGATCAAGATTGCGTTAAGCGCTTAAATGAAAAGTGCTTTTTTGAGGAAATCAAGTTGGGAATATGTGGAAATTTTCTTCTTAAATTTTTGTGTGCACGATAAACACTCTTACGGTCCTTACGAGCTAGACTTATAGTCGTGTGCTGGCTGGAAATGCGTATATCATATAGGGTTTCCGATCTGTAGGTCAGTAACAATAAATCTCTTTTATAACCCCGGAGCTATTTCACGGATTTTATTTGATATAAAATTATCAAAGTGCTATATTTTTTAAGATCTCATCGTTCAACGATCATTGTATTATAAAATTTGCACATATATACATAAGAATTAATTGAATGATTACTTGAATGCTGGCAATATTTTATTAAAGCATCTTAAGTTTTGATTTGATGCTAAGGGTTAGGTTTCTAAAACACTTACCACTGTAAGATTCTAGGTTGATTTAGCCAAGTTTTCCCATATTTCTGTTGTTGGTGGTATTCCCAGCGTCATCATAATTAGGATAGAAAATTACACTTTAGCCTACAGTTTCACTTATGCCAAGAAGAGAACACCATATGACATGAAGAATCTTTCGGTACATTTCGCTGGCGTTCGAACAAGAATCGTTAATTTTGAAAATGGGCTCAGTTCATTTTAAATGTTTGACTGTAAACATCCGCAATAATAGTTTGTTGTCGATATTAATTTGGATTAATTTAAAAACACAAATTTTATATTTAGTTATAAACAATTGTAACAATTTGTTTTATTTATTTCTTCGTTTCGTAAAGTGGACTTGCATCATTTTTAAAATCAACGATTTATACGGTGGATGTGAAAGATTCACCGGACGGATACAAGGGCATAAAGTGCAGGCCATTAATTGTTCAGATTTTTAATTTGATTTCCTTTTAAAATTTCTTTTCTTTTTTCAGATTATAATAATGTGAGCTAAAGGTTTTGCAGAAAACAGAGCACTTCGAAAGTGAAAAACATGAAAGTAATTAATAATAAAACTGCTTTAAGTGCAAAGAAGTAACCGCCAACAGTAGAAAAAACCAAAAAAAAAAAACCAACTAAAATAAATTAAATCTCATGTTGCAAATTGGACGAAAAGGAAAATAGGCGAGAAAAATCCAAAAAAAAAGAAAAAAAATGCTAAAAAATTAAAGCGATAAACAAATTATATCTCGAATTGTTTACATATCAAGAAAATCTTTACAAAAAATATCTTTATAAAAAAAAAAAAAAAAAAAAGGAAAAGATATCAAATTAAAAATAATAACAATAATAACAAAAAATAAAGTGAAACATATTTTAATTTATTATAACTACGCAATAATAGTTTTAATCGAATATAATAATTAATCTAAATTAAATGGAACTCTTTTTTGTCGTAGTAAATTAATAATGAAGTCTACAATAATTTTAAAATTTAATTAAAAAAACATTAAATACAAAGTCACTTTTTTTTAAAATTAAATAAATAATTGACTTTAATATAAATATTAAAACTTCATTTAATATATTCAACATAACTCTACTAATACCACGGTTTAGTATGATGCGTTCTCGACGTTTAGCGTATTGTGTAATCAAATTTACATAAAAATTTTTAATCAAATAATAAAAAGCCAAAAAAAAAAAAAATATATATTAATTGAGATAAGAATTCGGAAATCTACAAAACACAAAAAAAATTAAATAATTGGAGCAGTAGCAATACACAATAATAAATGGCGTCAGGACTTTGGAAATTGAAAAATTTGCAAAAAATTTATAAGCAAAGCGAATGAAACGAGAAAATTTCGATGAATTAAAAAAAGGTAAGTACGAATAAATAATTTCATCTAGCGTCTCCCAAACTCAAAACCTATTCTAAAAACAAAAACAAGGGCTCATGCTTTCCTCTTCAAGTCAGCTAAATAGCTGCAGTCACAAGTTTCGCCTATAATCAGGGAAAACAAACATACACACACATACACACACACACACACGAACACATATACACACGCAAGGATATGAGAAATCCTGTGCAGGCACGCAAATGTGATGGGAGGCTGGTTAGCAAACTGGCTGCCGACTTATTACAGGAGGCAAGGGTAAAAATTGACAGGACGGTCTCGACAATGCTTGATATGACATTGCCCGTTAGATGTTTTAAATGTCTTGAATTTGGGCATATAGCGAGAGTCTGCAAAAGAAAAGTCGACGTGAGCCAATGTTGCTTAAATTGCCATAAACCGGGACAAATGCTAAGCCGTTCCTGGAAGCTTATAATAATTAACTACATGTTGCAGTATTCCCAAAGATATGGACAAAGCAATAGTTGGTGCTGTTACCAAAACCTCAAAAACCAGCTAATAAACCACACTCGTATCGCCCTTTATGTATGGTTGACACGCTAGGGAAAATGATGGAGAAGATCATTTGCAGGCGCCTGGTTGATCATATCGAACAAATAGGTGCAATCTCGAATAATGAGTACGGCTTCCAGAGGAAGTGATCAGTTGTCGACGCTATACTCAAGGTGAAAATTCTTGCCGAGCACGCTACAAAAGGCACCAAGTGGAAAAACGGTAATAAAAAGTACTGTGCTGTTATCACTCTGGACATGAAGAATGCCTTCAACTCGGCGAGCTGTGCGCACATCATGCAGGTGGTCGAAAATCTACATTATCTGATTGGGTATTGCTCTATAAAATGGAAATAGGCGTTCCACAAAGCTCCATACTTGGGCCAGTTCTTTGGGCTATACTGTATGATAAGCTATTAAGACTACCACTATCAAAAGGCTTTACGGTAATACGATATGCTGACGATATAGCCATTGTTTCTGGAACCAAACAACTGCAATAAGTGCAAGACGATGTTAGAACGCTCACAAGTGACATAAAGACTTTAGTTCTGCATAAAACTGAAGCTGCTTTGGTAACCAGTGGAAAGAGAGGAGAAACGGTCACTCTAAACAAAGATGGCCATAAAATATGCATTACGTGGACAATAAAATACTTACACATCAATGGCGTGTGCGATAAGGCTGAACGATGAAAAGAGGCAGCTGCCTTCGGGCAAAGTGATACTAGCAGTCATAATCGACGCGACGCCAGTATGGGGCCATAGTTTGTGCAGGTTAGTCTATGTCAAAATGACCGAAAAGTTGATATAAACAACGGCATTAAGGATACCTTGTGGTTTTCGCACAATGTCGCTTGATGCAGCGTGCGTTATGTCATGCTTGCTACCACCCGATACAATGGCTAAGCAGCTAACAAAATTATAACAGTCAAGAATGCGGTTAAACAGGTGTTGCTTGAATTTCTACATTTCCAATATGAGAGAAGAATGATTGAAGTTGTCATTGGTCAACGAATCAACCCACATAGTTAAAGAGGGCTGCGCAGCCATAATGATTGAGGTGAGACAGGCGAAACGCGCTCGTAGCAGACTAAGGACAATTACTTAAGACAGACAAGAAGAGCTGAGGCTCAGACGGTTCTCCCGACATAATACCTAGCGGCAGTACTGGGACTATCAGATGTATGAGGGGGTTTTAGTGGGTGTAAGTCCCACACTGACTTAGGCTTTAAAAGCTTTCTCCATCCTTAAAAAAAAAAAAACACACACACACACATACACACACAGACAGTAGTTTTCCCTTCTGAAAATTTAAAGTAAAACTCGAAACCTACGTAAAATCAGCCTAAAGCTAGGTCGGCTACATAGGCCGGTCCTGCCATTTACATTTCAAACACAACATGATTAACGAGATTTTATTACATGTTTTTTCAAGGGGCTATGACCTTCGCTTTGTCCAAGAATTAAATATGGCGTCCATAAACATTTTCCCCTTAATGATGACAATATTGCTAAAAGAAGAAACACTTATATCTATCATGTTATTAAAAACCTTTCGCCCTTTAATTTCAAGTAACTCACAAAAACAAAACTTGGTTCTAACTGCTTGTGGTGCAGGGTATATTAAGTTAGTGCGGTCGTACGTAACACGCAAAAGGGCTTAAGATAAACTCCACCCTTTATTATTACCGATCGATTTAGAATCATAATCTGAGTTGATTTAAGCCTGTCTGTCCGTCTGTCCGTCTGCAATTTTTAAGATATTTTGATGAAATTTGGCACAGTGACGTGTTTTGATCCAAGGACGAACGCTATTAAAAATGGTTCAGATCGGGGTATTTTTTCGATCACTTCCCATATAACGCCCTGCTCTAAAGAGTCGTTATATCGAAAAATATATACAATTTTTTAAATTATTCGATAACACTGGCTGAGTAATAGTACTTCGATATTTTAAATTAGTATGAAAAATTTGGTTGGTCTGAGTTCCCTTTGACATAACTTTTTCCACGAAAACTGAATCTTTCTATGGTAAAAAGATCTTATTTTCAATATTTCATAGCGAAAGTAGGTTCATAACAGTAAATTGACAAATAAATCAACTTTACCAAATTTGGGCCACGTATATCTATTTTTTGGATACCACCGTATTTAAGGATTTTCAAGAAATGTAAACCCGTATGTGTCAAAAAGGTCTAATTGTTAATGTTTTATGATGAGAATTTGTTCAGCGGATGTAATTTCACATAAAAACTAAATGGAGAAAATTTTAACCACATGGTTCTCTTTCTTGGACTCCACTCCATATAAGATTTCTCATGAATAGTAAACCCCGTAGGTAAAGTTTAATTTTTAATATTTGATGATAAAAGTTGGTATATAGTACCAATTTAGCAAAGAAATGAACGGTACGGAGTTTGGATTGCGTAGATCTATTTTTTAGGTTCCAACGAATATAAAGACTATCACGAAAAGCAAGTCCTTATATAGAGAGAAAGTCTAATTTCTAGTTTTTATGATGGAAACTGAAAAATAATAAAATCTTTAGGAGATCCTTTTTCGACCGTTTCCCATAAGATGAAAAGTTCTTATATGAATAAATGTAGAGTTAATGGTGGACCGTGCCCCACTGTAATGTTTTTGCTTATTTTAGTAATTTTTATTCATTTATTAAATTAAATTAAATTGATTTTTAAATAACAAAACCTTTTTCAGTTATGTTTTAGTTCATTACAAGCAATGGATTAATGCTAATAATGAAAACATGTGAGGACATTGTACCCGGCCTGGGTCGACCATTAGGCATCCTACGTCATTCCGCATAGTACAATTATTCACTCGTACCAAATGTCATCTAAATATCTCAAAAATTGCGATCTGTACGTTGAGCACAAAAATACATGCGAAGACATAAGGCGGACAGACAAGCTCCTTACACATGAAAAAGTTTTTATATGAAAAAAATGGTAATTTTTTTTTAAATACCTTGACAAAAATTTCTGAGTAACAGTAGTTAGTGATACCAGATTAATAGGCCAATATTTTGAAAAGCCTCTGTAATATAACACGTCTTAGGAAAAGTAAACGTGAATATCACGAAAACGATTTAATTTTTAATATTTCATAATCAAAATCGCCCCATAGTAGTAATTTGAGATAAAAATTAACTGTACGAAATTTCCATCACATTGGTCTGTTTTATGTAACCCACGGCGTAAAAAGTAAGTGAGTATACGGCAATAATGTCTAATTTTCTAATAATTTATGACGAAACTAAGTGAATGATAGTAAAATTTTTGAGGAGAAAGTGTAATGTGCTAAATTGTGGTCTTGTCATTTGACGTTGTGGTGCCGCTTTCTTATCAGAGCTCCTATAAAAGCTTTCGTGAAATAAGCGAAGAGTTTTGTCGGGCGGCATGGTGCACATTATGTGACGGTCCGCCTTATGTACATATTTCAATTTGCAACTTTTCGTAATGATAAACATTTGATTTCACTGATAGAAATCACATGTTCATTTACAGAAACCGATCACACACACACACACACTTCAGTTAAAATTTTCAACAAGCAGGGAAGAATTGCGAAACATCGATATCTTGGTCGCTGCCGTAGCATATTTTTTTTGCATAGGTCTGGTAAAGTCGCTCAGGTTTCACTGCCTTCTTTAAAAAGAGCTACGTGCGTGACAATAAGTGTAATATTTTAAACTAATCCTTGCGTTATGATTTCTTGAAAGCAAATCTCTCTCAAAAATCTTTTTGTGATACCGTCTCTAATTGCAAAGCACCCTGATAATGGGCAACATGTTTTCCTCACATTTTTTTTATAACATTATCGAAATGAGTCCATGGAGGTGTGGCTGTCAAGTACTCAGTTTTCACAATTTCCAGAACAGGCATAGAATTCACAGTAGCATCATCTACATTGCCAACTTTCGAATTAATCAAAGTACGTTTGTACAAAAGCTTGGAATCTTTTTTGAGTTAATAGATATTTGAAGCCTTATTGTACACAGTGAACTTTTCACAATAATGACCAGTTTTAAGCAGCATATTGCGCTTCTCTTACAAATCTTTAGAGTTTCCCAAGCCAGCTCGAAACGTTTAATATCGTTATCCAAGTTAGTCGTGTAACGAAAATATAATCCAATCATGAACTAATTTCGCTAATTTCTTACTCAGTCTTATGACATTAACGCTAATATCAATATTTTTATCGCAACGTCCGAAAAACCCTAAACATTCCTTTTTCGTCTCTCTGGACGACATCTATAACAAGTCGATTCTAATTTTCAGACACGATAGCATTTCGCATCATAATAGTTTTGCATTATTTGTTCCAAATTGCCGCAGTTCGTAATGGCTCGCTTTAAGCCAATAATGTCACCTTTCTTGGAAACTCAAAATTTGGTGACGTGAAAGTAAACTTTTTTGAAATTCGAAATCAAGGAAATGACTTTGTCTCCATCATTTAAAGCGTCCGCATAACTAGGTATTGTCATGTAAGCACCCGCACGATTTTTATAATGAGGTGACAGTTGAATGGAAATTCGATGTCAAGTCTTTTCTTTCTTTCAGCATTTATTTGATCGGTTTTGAACACAAATTGCTTAGATGTACTACTACACCCAATTTCGACCTAATCAACTTTTTCCATATCTGATGTTGACGAAGACTATGATGCAGATTCTTCTTCGTTATCGCTATTCAATGCAATTTTATTAAATTTTTTATTCAAGTTTTGAACAACACTTACAGGCAAAGGCAAGCAAGGCCAGAACGTATATACATACACACAACTTATACAATTTTGGATTTTGCCTAATATTAAAACGAAGAAGAATTCATGCAAAGAGAAATGAAAAAACAAAAAGCAAAAAATGTATACGAGCTTATTGAGGACACACCAATTTTCAAAAAGAGAAAGTAATCTCTTTGATTTTATGTGTTTTCTTTCACTTTTCTTAATTTTCAATTTGCTTCCTCATAATCGTCAATCGAAAATACAGAGTTTTCTCAATCAGTTACTTTAATTTTATCGCAGTGATATGTTCATAGCGTATACATATACAATTATCAAGCAAGTGAAAACACTATAGTGGACCGTAGCCGGCGATTAAATACTTTATATCACTCTACAGTTATTCATATAACGATTTGTCAAAATAAGGCGTTATATAGGAAATGATCGAAAAAGTGGTTCAATCTCAAGTGTTTTCCATAACGTTCGTCCTTGGACCAAAACAGGTCGGTGTGCCAAATTTTTTCAAAATATCTCAAAAAACGCGTCCCGCAGATTGAACACAACGAAATAAGTCAGACAGTCACACACAGAAAGTGACACTGAATCTATCGGTATAATAAAAGGGTGGTCCTATCTCGAATCCCTTTGGTTGCTGCATATATTCGCACAAATTCAATGAAACTCAGTATAAAAACAGAAGAAAATTACAAAATCTTGCTTTAAATAACTGAGGCCGAGTGTTAGCTGCAGTGACAATATAGGTAAGTCATTGAAAGCTTAAGGACAAGAAAGGGTACAATACCATGGTATCAATTAAAAAAGAGAGTTTGCAATTCTTCTATGTCGCTGGATATTCAAAAATCGTTGTAAACCAAAGATAGGTTTCGTACCCAGTTTGGCTATTTGCAATTCCTTGGTTTCTCTATTCTGTTGCCTTTTGTTTCCATTTCTAATAGAATTTATTTGTACATAATGAAGAGCGTAATTTCAAATAGAGGCAGGGCAGATAGACATGGTCAAAATTACATATGCGTGGTCCAAATTTGGCATAATTTATTTTTATGTGAAATTAAAAACTCGACTTTTTTGTCATTTAGGTTAAAGGCTCACTTTTCGTAACAACGATTATATAGGAGGGAATTTAAAAATTAAATTTAACCGATTGGAGTTTTTCATATTCATTTTTCAATTAAAATTCGTATAAGAAAGTTTTTCAAAATAAAGCGTCAATGGGTTGTGGTCGCAACAGCGATCAGATCCAGTCCATTTTCAAAAGCATTCGTTGTTGAGTCAAAACATCAAGTGCAATAAAATTTCGTCGAAAATTACGATTTATTCTTTAAACATAAACATACATGAACCAACAGATGGACGGATGGACAAGTGGAGGCAAAGACAAGCTTAAATCAGATAGACAAGCAGAATCATTTTCTGAATTGATCGAAATAAAAGAATAAAAGGTGGGCCTATTGTAAATTCTTCTGACCTTCACATACATTTGCACAAACTTGAAAGCTCATTCTGGGGAGCAGAATAGCTATCGTACAAAAGTAGATACAACAAGTAAGAAGATCATAGTCGGGCAAGGCCGACCATCAAATTCTCTACAGAAAATTGTCTAACGCAATTCTTATTTTTATTGTAGAGTGCGTATTTATGGGGAATGGGGGCCACAACGCAGCCTAATATGGTACAAGTTTAATCCTTACATAGGGCAGCATTCGAAAATAATCGTAAATGGTCTACATTTTGTCGAGTTCATTTTTGTATGAAATTAGTATTATGGGTCAATGGGGTTCAATCACCACATATTAAAACATAGACTTTTGTGCTCCATAAAGAGTCAATTTTCGTAAAAATTCAAATTAGGGTAGGATTCAAAATATAGGCCAAGAGGGTCTAAATTTGCTACAGCTAATTTTTTTATGTTAAATTATTATAATGATGCAATTTTCATCGTGAATCATTGAAAATTATACCCTTACGTCACATGAACTTCAGAGGGGATTCAACAATTGCCCCCGCGTGTCCAAAGTTTTCATACCAATTTAGAATGCTGAAATACCATTACTTAGACACTTTTGCCGAAAAATTTTGAAAACGGCAAATTTTTCCATATAACGACTTTTCAGAATAGGACGTTATATTGGGAGTGATCGAAAAATACTCCAATCTGAACCATTTTCAACAGCGTTCGTCCTTGGATCAAAACACTTCACTGTACCAAATTTCATGAAAATATCTCAAAAGACCATACAGATAGACGGAAAGACGGACAGACAGGCTTAGATCAATTCAGATTACGATTCTGAATCGATCAGTATTATAAGAGGTGGGCCTATCTTAAGCACTTCTGCGTGTTACATACAGCCTCACTAACTTAATATACCTTGTACCACAAGTGGTCCGGCGTATAAAAAAAAATCAAATTCTCTGCAGATATATTGTCCTGGATAGTAGACTGCAAAGAATTCTTGTGGAAGATATTTCTACTAGAAAGTCTTAATAATGCACTAAATGTCAAATATGCTACATACATAAATAGAATAGAAATACAAAATATGTGCAACGAGCAAAAAAAAAAAAAAGAAAGAATACATAAATAAAAAAAGGCAAAATGGATAAAGAAAGTAAACAAAAAATTTTTGCTACTAAAATATTGATTAGATTTAAAACAGTATGTTGCGGCATTATGAACATTGGTTTGAAGCACACTTCTGCTTATCTGTTAAGCTGTATTCTATTGAGTGGGTGTTATATGCGGATTTGAGAAATAATTTTTAAGGAATTTATTTACCTCTAAAAATGCAGACAAAATGACTGAATTTAGTTCTTTGCTTTTCTTTCAATTAAGTCATAACATCGTAGTAAATATGAAATTTTGCACTGCAGAGATAGCAGAGCATTATACTTGAACACAATTGAAATGTGGTATCATAGCGATAGAATTCATTTTTCTGTCATTAAAAGCAGAAGTCTGTTATGCAGAATACCCAACCTACTGCGAATGCTTTTTTGCTCACATTTTTCGCCTTTTCTATCTTCATACTACTATCCATCACTCTACTATCCAGAATTAGAGATTTTTTGACAATTTTTTTTTTTTTTTGGATGGAAGGAAAAATAGCACAATACTAATATTCCGGGAGATGATTAGGCATATACTTAAGTGTAGGCAAAAAGAAAATTATGTTCACGACGCACTATCAAGTTAAGGAGTTCTGCGGGAGCAGCGTATCCGGTCCAAATTTGATTAAAAAAAATCATTTAATCTACATTCTGATATCTAGTAAAGTACATAGAGGCTACTTAAAATATAGACACTCGTGCAATCGGCTAGGTTTTGGACGAAAACTGAATGATTTTTGATCAAAAAAACCATCCTTTATTAATAAAATATTTTCAAGTTTATTTATTAACAAAATCCTATGCATTGCGCTAGAAAATGCCATTCTAAAAACACTGTAAAAAATTCGAATGGAAAATTGTAGGAGTTATGCGGCTTGTCGTTGTTCGTGATAAATGGGTTTAAAGATTTAGAACGTGTTGTAGACACGCTTTTCTATTACAATCTTGGCATCTCACGACCTTAAAAATTCTTCATCATTCTTCTTCCTCGACGAATTGAAAAACGAAAGTACCTACTTTCCTGCACCTGTTAAAGACAGTATCTCAGGTTTAACGCTTTACGTGTTTTGAAATGATAACGGATAAAACGTTGGATTGTATCCTTTCAGCAGATGCTCGTAGTACGCAGGCGGCCTCTTTCAGGCAGAAAGCACGAAACTTCGAGGAAAGAAATTTTTTCGTGTAATCAATTTTCTTCCACACAATCTAGAAGGTAAAAAAAAAAGAAAAGAAAAATTCTTTTTATCCAAAAAAAAAATGACGACGGTGTTACCTTTTAATATACCTCGTACAATAAGGGTAGAATATAACGAGAAAAAATATCTTGTTTTTAAAAAACTCTAAAACTTACGATTGTCAGTTAACAAAATACTCATAGTGAGTGAGTGTGTTATAAAAGGTATTTTGAAAAAAGTGTTGAAAGAAGAAGAAAGGAAACCAAAAACGTTAAAAAAGAAACAGCCCCTTTACATTATGTACGTATTGCCACCGAGTTTGTGTAAGAAAAAAGGCAAAATAAAAGAAAAAAATACTTAATTCAAACTTCTTTTCGAACTTCGTTCGTTTATGATATTTGAGGTTGGTTTTCAGTTCATACCCACAGAATTTCCTGTCGAATAAATGCTTGATACAGACAATGAAGAAAGTATTTGCAAAAAAATTCCCAGAGAAATTTTTTATCACGACATAGCTCAAAACTTTAATATAGTATTAAAGAGTTTGCATTTTAAATTCCTTTTGAAGTAATATTACGCGCTGATTATATTGCTTAGCTGGCTTTTACGCATTTAATATACAGCGTCATCTTGTGATCACTAAAAACATGGTAATTTTTCTAATTTTGTTTAAAAAAAACTTAAAAGAAACGAAATTCGGATGTTTACATACAAAAGCGCAAGTTTTCTTGTAAATATAAAATTTTTCAGATTTCTAAGGACGAAATGTAAGGATGGTAGCTCTCGTAAAATAAACTCTCTTTTTTCCGGAGACATTTTTTCACTTGGAAAAAGCAAAAAGACAGCAATGGAATTTCTCCCATCATTAAATATTTTACACCACATCGCTTCGATTTTTCAAAATAAGATCTTATATTGGAAGTGACCGAACAAGTGATCCGATCCGAACTGTTCTCAATAGCGATCGTCGGTGTACCAAATTTCATCAACATATTTCGAAACTTGCGATTTGGAGGTTGAACACTAGAAAGCAAGGCGGGAAGACGGACAGACAAGTTTAAATCGATTCAGAAAGTGATTCTGAAGCGATCGGTATAATAAAAGGTAGATCTACTTTAAGCTTATTCCTGTGTGTCGAATACATCCGCACAAATTGCAGGCTTCTATCTATAAGAGATCTTGGCTTGAAAATTAATCGATTAATCGGGCGATACGTATATATTTTATAAAATTATATTTTGTAAGTATGACTTTCTTAATGGTTTTGTAGTTGAAAATTATTTGATCGGGAATATATATTTTTCGAAAAAAATCTTCCTCTGATGAATATTCGTACTTGTTTTTCAATCCGTGGGGTGATTAAGTCGCGACCGACAGTTTTAAAATTGTTTCTATGTTCTACTGCTGAAGATGGGCTGCTTGGGGGCAAACTTGGTGTACAGCTAGCAACCACGAACGCCAGAGAACGCTAAGAGTTTCGGCAGTCTATTCTAAACTTTGATATCATCCTCTATGTACCTATCGAATATGCAAAAAGTACCTGAAAAGAAAATATATATAAAAATGCGAAAGGAATTATTTACGATATAAGAAATAAAGAACTTCTTCTTCTGCTTACGCTTGCGAATTCACTTAGATAGATCACTTAGGTGATAAACGCTCGTTTTGTTTGTCGTAGTGTTTTTACAATCTGTCTTTTGTCTTCTTTTTCATCCAGGAAAAAATTCCTAAATCGGTTAGTAATATGGCACTAAAATGGAACGGTAAACTTATGAATTTCGAAGAAGAGATTCTTTGGCAATTAACTTCAGTCGATTCTTTTAGGCTCAAATCACGCTTAATGTGTAAACGCGCTATATGACAACAGAAAAAGCATTCATTAATATATCGGAATGCTTGCTAACTTGATAAGTTACTGTCCAACTTACATTTAGTATATCGTGACGTGACGTTGTTTAAGCTCACAGTTCGTAAACATCATAGATTCGTATATTCAATAATTTTGTTTGCTAGTTAGAGCGTGAAACAAGAACAGATCAAGTTGAGTTGAGTTGAATGATATTTGCTTTCTTTTTTAAGCTGGGAGCAGCAATTTAATGGAAAATTAATTTGAAGAGAGGAGATTTCCTTATCTAAACAAACATTGCTTTGATTCTGAACCAAATTCTATATTTTTAAAGGTTCCCCGTATTGGTAGAATTGAGGAAAATTTTATCTTGTAAAACTTTTACTAGAATGAAAAATTGTTGCTTTTGTATGTCTAGAGGTCATAACAATAAGCAGGTTTGTATATATATATATATATATATATATATATATATATATATATATACATATATATGTCTTGTTATTACAAGTGAAACGTTGAAACAAATGTATTTGCATCCATCGCGACAGAATAGAAAATCTTGACGTTTACAATTTAACACTTTTTTATTAATAGGTAACTAATAAATTATAAGATGAAATTCCTTTTTTAAACTTTTAAAATAACGAAATATGTTAATCGTCTATGTTAACTTATGGGAAAGTAGACAATGCAATTCATATAAGAGGATGGCACGACAAATTCTTGGAGTAGAATAGCAGTAGTTATCGAAACGGATGCAGTAAATGTACGTGGATACGTGCCCGCATATATATATATATATATATATATATATACATGTAGACATGTATGTGTCTGTGTTTGTGTGGAAGTATATGTGCACGTGTATATTTTTGATATACTGATGCAATTGTTATTTTATTTGCTTAGCGCCCCCCCCCCCCCCCCTGAACAAACGAAACGGTCCATTGTAAATTACTATTGCGTTACTTCGGTTGTGTTCCTTCTGAATTTAAAGTTTTTACTGCAATTCCTTTTCATTGTAGCAACATTTCAACCATAGCCTAATTTAAATTATAAATTTATTCAGTTTGTTTTTTTTCCTTTGGTTTATGTATATAACTATATTATATATATATATATATATGTGTGTATATATATGTGTACAACTTTGCATTAACCGTGTAAAGTTGTGGGAAGAATATATTTGTACTCTCTTTCTTAGTATACTCATTTTATTGTTTTCCATAATGTATGTAACACCCAAAACTAAGCTTCAGAGACCCTGTAAAGTATACATATTCTTGATCAGCGTGGAATTCTGAGTTGAATTAGCCATGTCTGTCCGTCTGTGTGCCTGTGTGAAGTATGTTGTTGGCCTCTCCTTCTCGCAAAAATGAAGATATCGACTTCGAATTTGGTAGAAACATTGGAAGTTTCTGCACGCACGTTGGTGTTGAAAATGGTCCAAATTGATCGGAGCAGAAGCACGCAGTGGAGCGTAAAGTGAACATAACTCGGTTTTTTTTAACAAACATTTTTGGATTTTTGCTCGTTGCTCGGAAATTGTTAAAGTTAGAAGGCGGAAATTTTCCACATATTCTTGACGAAGTACTCTACTCTTCACTACCAAAAATGGAAATAATTGGTCACGCCCACACCAAGTTACAATAAATAAGAATTTATATTTTTCACTTTTTTGAGGTTTTACGCTTATTTATCATAAGCCAAACAAGATAGAATGTTTAAAACTATTTTGTACACTCCTAAAATGAAGATATATTATCTGCATAAAAATGCGTTGGTTCCAAAATGAATATGGTAGACACCGGGATTACTTTTTTCTTAATAATGCCAGCGATATGGATATCAAATAGAGGAACTTGAAGAGTGGAATGCGGAAAGCATTGTGGTGGGTATGCAAAATTCGGCTCCCGCCGAATACAACTTTCTTACTTGTTTAAGTTTATCGGAAAATTCATTTTATGCAAAAATGTTAATTAACATTGTAGTTTTTAAAAGCATTTTTTTTTTTAATAGTTCTGCACAACATAAGATAAAATAAATTGAAAGCAAGTGAAGACACTATAGTGGGCACGGCCCACCGTTAAAAACCCTACACCACCCTACTGTTGTCCAGATTTGTTTTTCAAAATAAGGTGTTGCATGGAAAGTGCTCGAAGAAGCGGTGCGATGTGGACCATTTTCCATAGTACTCGTCCTTGGGCCAAAACCCGTTAGTGTATTAAATTTCATCAAAATATCTGAAAAATTGCGGCCTGCAGGTTGAGCACAAGAAGGCAAGACAGACAAACCGACAGACGAGTAGACAAGCTTGGGCCGATTTAGAATCATTTTCTGATAAAATAAACTAAAACGCGAGTCTACCTCCAGTCCTACGGGATATTGTGCACATTCGCACAATTTTAATATGGTGCAGCGTATAAAGACTTAACTAAATTAAATTCCGATACAATAAATAGAGAAATATGCTCAGTGGAAAAATGCTTAGTTTAGATTGATTTGCTTGGTTTTTATATATTATTTTGATGAAATATTTATCTGAAACTTTTAGATTTTTCAAGATGATACGCCAACTGAATTCTGAGTGAAAATACATTTAAACTCTACCGAGTTTGTCTATTTGTAATCAGTCCTCTCATATGAATAAGTTTCAAATTACAGAAAAAACTTTGAACTTTTTAAGAAGGGAGCAGTACAATGTCAGAATTTTTAAAGTTTATTGAAATATAATAATTTTTTTTTTTTTTTACGTCTTCCTCTTAGTCACATAAAATGAATGAAATTCGCAGGACAAAATTGCTATGTAAATCCAAATTAGTACAAGAATAGTCGTACGGAAAAAGTTTCACGCGTGCTTCTCATAATAACGACAATAAAAAAATACTAATCTTATCCTAAGCCTAGCATGGATGACATTAAAAAGATATGTAAAACAACTTTTCAACATAACAATCGCAAATATGGCAGAAAAGACTTTCGCATAACGCAACATATTTCTCGTTTTATGAAAATGTTAACTCCTAGAGTGCACTTTCATATCAAACTCAGGATGTGGTTCATATACAAGTAATGCATCCACCAAATTACGTCTATGTTCCAAATGAAACAAGCAGACAATTGCTTAGCATAGACTTCTTCCCAACAAATATTTTTTTGTTGTATATCGAATGTTAAAACATCTCTCAGCTGTAAGTTCGAGCGATATGAACGTTCGGAAGACCGAAAAGTGGTTTTTCAACGTTAACAAAGCCAACCTCGTTGTCGTTGTCAACTTTCGTTAGTGTTGCGAAAAAAATTCTTCTACAAATAATCGTAAAAGCTATACGCAAACGGACGACATGTGATGCAATCTGCTTTAAACTTGAACGTACCGACGACTAGGCCTTATCCGATAGAAAAATCTCTTCCTTCTTGATCATCATCGCGCCCGCACGCATAGGTAACATCGTCTGACACGATATATGAAAAAAAAAGCAAAAGAAATAATGTTTGTTGATATGGAGTAACCTTGAGTTTTCAATACGCATGTTGCTTTTTTGTAACGGATACTTTTTATTGAAGACTCCATATGAGACTTCCATTCCGGGTCCATTGATACACTCAATCTTAACTTTTCACGTCCACTTACTACGCCGAAATGTTATTATTCAGGCTTTTTTTTTGTCGCGAAATTTTTAAAATTGCGATTTTTCCATGCAATGATTTGTTCAAGTTAAGCCGTTCTCTTGTAAAAATGGTCCGATCCAATATATTTTCATAGTCGTTCGGAGTCCGGAAAAAATACATTAGAATCAATACAAACACCGGTGGACAAACATGAGACGGGGAAAAGGATAGACGGGGAAGGATAGACAAGCTTAAAGCGATGCGGAAAATGAGTCTGAAACAATCCACTGTTACATATATTATTACTTTTTCCATCTTCTTTGCATTTACATTTGCATGCATTTTTATTGTGGTTCACACGCCGACGGTGAAACGAATAATGCAAAGAATGAAAAACTTATTATGATTCGAAAGCAATCAATTGCCATCATATCACAAAATGAAACTCTCACGATTGTGTTAAGATCCGTGAGTGTACCCGATATGTAACGAGATGAACACATTCCTGAGTTTTTTATATTAGCGTCTGCATACCAAATAAAATCTCGATTTTTTGTATAAACTCAGCGAGCTATGTTGCAAGTCCCAAATCCAAGTCTGCGCAAATTCCAATCAAGACTCCAGTTTGTCCTTATATGTCATTTGCAATTACTGCTATTAGATGGATCATAAGATTTCGCGTTACTTTTTTTTGCAAAATTGCATTGTGAACTTTCTTGAGCACATGCGAAATCATAACATGGTCAAGTTAACATGCCATTGCAAGCATTGAATAACACCATACAGGTTGTAAAGGTTGTTCTCATTGCGAATCCCCGTTTTAGAATTAATGCATCATTATATCTAAGTTATGGTTCAAGTAATACTTATCATCAACATATAAAGTAAGGTAACGTGCAGTGAGGTTACGTCAATTTCAAAGAACGAAACTACTAACTTTGGATGACATATAACTTGGTTGGCCATGTCCGTAATTGTGTCAAGCAGAAATCACAGTTCGGCTACCATCCGATTTCGCCTATCATCCAGGATGTGCATGTCACAATCTATGTAGGGCTTCTTTGCATAGAGAACCTTGAAGACTAACGTAGAGAGACTAACAAAGTATAAAGATTTCTTTTGCTAAGTTGAACAAAAAACTGGTTTAGTTGTTTGGCGAATTCCGTCCGTAGTCTCCGTCCAGTTTGATTTGAATGTAAGACGATCCCTGCTCACAACGAGAACGTTTACAAAATTGCAGGCTTTGACCAAGTTTTATAAGCGGTGATGGGTTTGGACGCATGTTATTTATATGACTCCATCATTATACGTTTTCTTGTCAAGAATTATTGAACTAAATTAAACTGAATTGAATCGAACAAAATTGAAAAACAGTGAAATTAAATTCAACCGAATCGATAGGAAATGATGGAAACTCCTCCATGAATGGAAATGAAAGGTATTAAAAAAATAACACCAAAGTCATTCTCGCGTAACATCTTTAACTTAAGGTCCTCTGCGACGAGTCTAGCCGGACCAAATTTGAATTTAAAGATAAAAAGTTAATTAATCTGTATGTGTATAAGTAGCGGACTACGTAGGAGATTTTGAAAGTGTCGACTTTCGCCTGCTTGATGAGTATTTGGATGAAAAATCTCTGTGTTGTCGAGCAAACAAATGCAATATTTATTTAATAAATGAAGTTTAAGTTAGCTGATCCAAAATCCTCCTCTTCAGAGTGTTATTTATTGAGAATGTTATTTTAAAGATTTTGTGGAAAATTCAAATGAAATGAATAGAATTTGTTGGAGTTATGCTCCGTGTTGAGTTTTTGTCCCTTTAAAATTTCCTACTTTTTGATAGTACATTCTAGATTACTTGTGGCAAAAGGATACGTTAAGTTGGTGCAACAAATGTGTGCAGCATCCGGAAGAACTTGAGATGGATTCACTTTTTGCACTGATCTAAGCTTGTCTCTTCGTCTGTCCATCTGCCTGCCTATCTGTCGGTCCTGTTTGGTTGTGTGCAATCTACAAATTTCATGTTTTGAGACATTTTAATGGCGTATTACACACCGACTTGCTTCGGCCCAAGGACACACGCTATCGAGAATGCTTCGATTTGGATCATTTTTTCAACCACTTCCCATATAAAGCCTTATTTTGAAAAGTCGTTGTATGAATGACTATATTAAATGAAGTGATGTAGGGTATTTAATGCTTTGCCGGAACCCACTATCGTGTTTTCATTTGTTATTTAATATGATTCTTAATTATTTAACTGATTACTTAAAGCAATAAAAAAAAAAATAATTTTACAAGAGATTTGCAGAGACGTCATCACTTGAAAACAAGGCTTGATGTAGTTGTAGCATTTAATATCGAAATAGTTATATACAGGCCTAGTTAGCGTAAGCGAATTTGTAGTGCAGCAGTGGACGTTGCATACACACTTTGCCGGATGTTTTCCCCTTGCGCTCAGGCATTATCTTACTCTGACGATAGTCAGTTATTCGCGATAAACTTTTAATTTCTTAATTGCGATTCCATTTGTATAACGAATACACCGAAAATCACGAACGACTCAATTCTTCTTCTACACACATCTAGATATATATGTGTATATATATGTACAGGTAACATTTAAAGCGATTCTGATCTATATTTTCTTTTCGTTATATCTCTGTTCAAAGATGAAACTTATTCACGTGTAAGAATGTGTTCTTTACGAATCGAGAGAAGTGGACATTAGGCAGATAAATCAGCCGACGAAAATGATTAAAACAAACATATGAACTCTATACCTATATTTATATGTTACAGCGGGTTTGTTACAATCTAAAGGACATACGCAAATTATTTAGGTGATACTTCCCAAACAGTGATATACAAACGCCCATATGTTCAGATTGACAGGAAAACCACAGAATAAATTGAAAACAATAAAGATAACTTATCTTAATCTTGCAACCGCAATAATTGTGCTGCAGTGTGAGAATTTTAAACTTTACTTATACGTATATCGACAACTTAAGATAAATATAAAGACAAAAAGAAAGAAAGTTGGAAATGTTGTTGTTAATGTTCTTGCAGGTATATCGAGTACAACAAGCTGCTTTTTGCCGGATAGACAGGCAGGAAATACGACTATCAAATTGGTATATCCGTATTGCATTACCAGTGCTCTTGTATGGTCCCAGTTCCAGTCTCACTTTATTTTCTTTAAGAATTTGTTTTCTTATTTACTGTAAGAACGTTTATTGGGGATCCCCCTCAAACAATGGTCCAATAGCTTTCAAATTTTTCAAATTTATCATCAATGCTCAAATACTTGCTTTCACCAATTTATGTAGTGAAATATTAAAAGTTACAAATTTTTTTGATAAATCAGATATTATCTAGAGAGTGAAAAAGGCGGCGTCCGTGGGGCAATTATGCCAGCATACTAAAGCTAATCAAAATATCTCGAAAATTTTGCGACCTGTTTTTTGAATATAAGAACACATTAATCGACGTCAGATAGACGGACGGACAAACTTAAGTTTATTGAACAAATGGTTCCGACTTGATCAACACAATGAAATGAAGGTCTATAACAAGTGTTGGTCTAGGCGTGGTCTACATTCACCGAAAGAAACCAAAAGAAAGAATTGATTTCGCATATCCAGGCCCAGGAGTTTGCCAGTTATTTGCTATTTACCGAAAAAGTTAATTTCAACTTAGTAGCTAATCCTTTAAGCCCCAGTTGCATTTACAATAGATTTTGCTGCTAAAGTGATGGTTGGGTGAGGTAACAGTTCTGGTAACGTATTGTTCACGCATTACCTTCACTTTGTCCTATTATTTTTTTTTTTGCATTTGTTTTTCGTTGTGTAATAATAAAGTATTTCTATCTATCTTAGTTTAGTTTTGATCTTAGCTTTAGTTGAGCTTCTGTTCTTAACGACAACTGAATGCTTCTATCTCCAAAGTACGCATCCTGTCCGCGTCAGAGAGTTTCGTCATTAGTTATTCATTTAAACGTTCACTGTTTGTGTTGGAAGCAAACTTTTGTTAAGACGCAATTTAATTAACTTTGCCTTATAGTGTTGCGTAAGTAAATTGAATTAAATGTTGGTTTATATTTTACCGATTATCTAAACAAACATCTCTTATATTGGAATGAAATTAGTTTCTTCAAGACCGGACCGAGAATTTATATTTATAGGGATTTATTAGAGTTTTTTTCCGTGAATTTTTTCAAAATGTCTCCTACGTGTATCTTTATTGCGTTTATTTTTTCTTCTGTGATGAAAGAGCATCTAAACAGGTGTTAGTCTCTCATTTTCTTTATCGCATGTTGTTTAGTTGCACTTCTTGTCGATACTCTCCCCAAAAAGTAATGATAAATTAGTTGGGAAAAACGTTACGCTTACGTGCAAACATTGAAATATTTCGAAATTGTTCTTTGGTCAAAGTTAACTTTATATTCGATCTTTGTAAACAACATGTATATCTGTTCTTCAGCTTTTCTTGCGATACATGAACTCACGGCATTTTTCTTTATGCTTTTCAGAAATGAAAAAACAAAAATCGCCAAAAATCTACGCTTTTTATTTCTTATTTTTATACCCATCGTCGACGGATGAGGGGTATGTTCATTTTGACAAAACGTTTGTAACGCCCAGAAGGAAGCTTCCGAGACCCTACAAAGCATTCAAAGTATTGTCTTTATCAGCATCAAATTTCAAGTCGATTTAAGTATGTCCGTCTGTCAGTATGTGCAATGTCTGTTGTAAACAATGTTCTGGCCGCAAAAGTGAAGATATCGTTTATAAACATGCAAAAGAACTTTTTAAAGAACATGCCTATATAACAAAAAACTGTGAACACTTTCCGTCTTACTCATAAAATACAACAACTACACCATATAAATTTCCATTTTTGTTCTAGAATAGGGAAACTCAATCGCTCCCGAGTGTTTACACCCTATAATACATCCTCTCTTTTTCCTAACAATATATATATTCTTACAACGTCGCCAAAAATCGGAAACTGTACTTCACTTAGTTGACAAAATACCACATGCTTGACATATGAACGAACAGAAAAACAAACGCGAACCATGTGAGTTGGAATTTTCCTGCGGGTTCAGATATCAACTTAATAATACCGGTAGACTTTCTTCAATTGAAGAAGAACCTAGCAAACTTGTTTGTTCAAGAACGATCCTAAAATCTCGATGCAATGATGATGGAAAATAGGCGTAATGAAGATAAAGAAAGTTTTCTATGATTGTTGATTAGTATGAAATTTGGGCTTACATTTTCCTCCTTTAGAAGCAAATCTTCAGAATATGAACACTGAAGGGTTATCAAAACAGTATTCTTCTCTTTCTTTCTATATATATATATATAGTTCACTTTACATGGTTATAATCAGCTATATCTTCTTCTTCTTTTTTTTTTTTATGTACCTTGCTCGATTGAAAAGATTTACAATTAAGTGGACGGACCGCTTAGTTTTATTTAATGAAAAGCTTACAAGTGCATAAACTAGCTTTTAATTTAGACGAACTTTTAGAGCATACCTTTCGGATGAATATGAATTCGTATCATCCGGAAGGGACATTTCTCAATCGATTTCTACGCAATGTATTTAAAGTCATTAAAATACATTTCTTTTTATATTTTGCTTCCTTTTTATTGTAACATCATGAATGAAAAAATTGTGTTAATTGTAGGACTCTAAATTTTTGTTTTCATGAAAGTCATTTTTTCTCCGCGCTCTTACGCAGATGTTTGCCTCTGAGCTACCTACGAAATATGCATGAATATGTACGATTTTTAAAAAAGCCATTTTTAAAAGTTCCATTAAATACATTTTTATATTTTATATAAAATAAATTTTACGAAACTCTGAACTATTCATAAATTATCCTAAAAAAAATGCTTAAAAAACGAGAAAGTAAATTTATTATCGGTCATGGCCGAGTCTCTTATACCCATCACCGTTATGCGGAAAAACACAAAAAGGTAAAAGAACTAAATTTTCATGCTCCATAATGTGGACTGGGCGCGGTTAATTTTTTCTATTTTTAAAATAAAAGTTTTTGTCTCATAAGCGTGTTGGCGTTGTAGGCGTGTCCTTGAAAAAGTTTAAGTCACTTCCAAATTCTTTTCAAATTTGTAGAGGTTTTTGAAGCTGGTTTCTGCGTCTTTTAAAGGTATTGAAAAAATAATTAAACTCTGGCACACACTATAACACTAGGAAGGCGTGTTTTGTATAGGTACTACAGCATCGCCCATAGAAGATGCGTACAAATTTTTGTAAATTTTTCTGTTTTATTTTATGAGTGATGAGCAAAAAACCAATTGTTTATTCCTTTTGCAAACTAAAGGTTTGCTCAGTTTACGTGGGGCTGTGAGCATGTCCTTCCACCGATTTGGCTTCTTTGCAATATCAACCTGAGTGCAAGAACTTTTCATTATTTGTGCCAAATTTGATGTCGAGAGATTAATTTTTCAATCAATCAATTTAAAATTTGATGCTGATCGAGAATATATATGTCAGTTGTGCGGTCTCTGAAGCTTTCTTCTGGGCGTTGTAAACGTTTTCACAAAATGAATATAACACTCATCCTTCGTTGATGGGTCTGAAAATATTATTCACTTAGAACGAATACTTGGCACCCATCATATCAATACGATTAATAAAAATTGCAAAGTAATTTATTAAAGTAAATTTGCACCAGGTTCTCGCTTAACATCGCACGTATGCTGTGTGGTACATCCCTACATTCTTCTATTTTCTATATACCATGCGCATGTTTGTAGATATATTTTTATTTCTCTTACTGAAGTTTGAAATAGTTCTGATAAACTGTTGTGCAAAGTTTTAATGCGAAACATCGATTCCGAATGATAAGACTTAGTGTTTGGTCTATTCATCTATATCTATAAATCAATATAAACTTTCATACGAGCAAAGAATTAGAAAATTATTCTTTTAAACATATTGTTCATCGGGACAATCAGCTCATTGTTGCCCGTTACATAGGCATTAATAATTTCGCCCCCGAAAAATCGCAATCTCAATTCTGTAATGGTGAGCGCTTCAAGAGTAGGCCATAAAAAAGGCTGAAATACAGATGGAGAACCGAACGGACAGAACCAAAATTTGATATCTTATGCTAATAAATGTTATGTAAACTTTACGAGAAGGTCCTGGATGCGCATTTCTACGCTTTACAATCAAAGGAACAAATCGAATATGTCCTCATTTCACGGTGTTGGTTGTAGAATGCTAGCCTGTAAATATATTTGTATAATATTCATAAAATTTGCGCTCGCATTCACTATAAATTCGTTTAAGGTATTTAGGTTTATGTACATGTGCATGTCAGCCAGCAGGTCGGGTGTTCAACTAAAATGAGCATTCTTCATTGCACATACAATTTTAACACAAAGCCGCGCATACAATAGTGCGATAACATGACAATATTGTACCCTATTGTTCACTAAAAAAATGTTATGGAATCACTCCAAATGTGCCTGATTGTATATGTGTATATATCGACGTTATATATATATATATACATATATATATATATATATACATACGTATGTATGTATGTATGTTTGTGTGCGTGTGCATGTGTGCGCGTTTGAAGGCATATATCCTATAAATGCTGACACAATGTTTGTGTGTTAGGTTATTTTTAGCGAGTTGCCTTTTTGTCAGAGATGCTCACTTCCACGGACATGAATAATTATTGTTTTGATTGGTGAAATGAAAATAATTCAAATAAATTTTACATGAAATTTAGACGCTTAGTATCGTAATTTCGAAAAATTAAAAATATTTATTTCAATAAATTGAATTAAGTCTACATATAATGCAACATTCGACTGCTGCTTGTAGCGTCTTGTTTTTGCGTGAAAAGAATATTTAGTTTAGTGATGGGACGAAACAAATGCGTGTTGTTCACGATCCTGTGGATTGTTAGTCGCAACATTTTTCCATGTTTTGAGTAGAAGTTATATTCCATGAGCGAAGAATGACTAATCGTTTAAGGGGCAAACCAACTATTACTACTACTATAACAGCTTAAGACAAGCTTTCTCTCATTTTTTTTTTTTTTTTTGATGCAGACACAAGTTACAGGATAATTAATTATTAATATTATTAGGCACATAATTAAATATTTAGAAAAAACCTCAAGTGCGGTAGAGTTTTTAATAATAATAATAATAATATTAATAAAAAAAAAGAAAAATTGAAAAAAAAAAGCCGAAAGCCTTAGATGCTAGTGCTTTAAGACTTTAGTCTTAGAATTTATTCTCTGGCTAAATTTACATAATAATAATAATAATAATAATAAATAGAAAAACATTTTTTTTTTTTTTTTTTAATAATAAAAGATGGCAATACCGAACGCATTGTGGGGCGAGCGAAGTAACTGGCGCTCATTTGAATTAAAGAAAAAATTAATTTAATCTTACGTATCTGCAGATAGAAAAAGATGCGCAGGATATTTTTGAAATTTTGATTTTTATTTGCCCGGCTACTCTTTGAATGAAAAGGACTCCTGTGACACTGGTAGGCTTTTCGGAGAAAAACTTTCTTTAGGTTACTGAGTTTTTTCCATGCGTACTAGAAGATCCAAAACAGATATCAAGTAAAAAAAAATATATGACAAAATACGATTCATAAGTAAGTAAATAAGAACAAACTAGTCACAGATTTTCATTTGTTCAGTTTCGCGCGCTTTTTATTCTTATGTTTTTGTTTTTTGTTGTATTTTTTACAGTTAATTAAATGATAGTAGGAAACAATGTTTTATGTAAAATTCTTTCTCTACTGCAACAATTATAAGTCAAACTGGAACTGGAACTGGAACAGATTGGCCTCCATAGTTCTAGAAGATACGCAGGCCTTCCGCTATCTGCATGGATTGTATAATTTTCTTGTCTCTCATGTAGAAAACGTTTTCGTAGAAATGCCCTGCATCAGTGTCATGGGTCCACATTCATTTATCGAAAAAGTCGCGTATCCTTTAGGTGTCTTCTTACCAATCTACTTGATACGTTCCGAGTGAATTATGCAAGACAGTACACGAAAAAAAAAACTCGTCTGTACGTTAAGCTTAATTGTTTAAGTGACGATATTAGAAACAAAAAGTCGATTGCTATTATCGCTATTGTGTGCGATCTATTCATTCTCACAACACTGTTCATATTGATAGCGCGGTACACACGGCGTCACGTTTAGTTGCCAGGGAATATTTCAGTCGTGAGTTAGCTCTTTGCTTTATAGTCTTTAAAAAAGTGATTACACATTTATATACCATGGGCAAGAGTGTAAGTAATGGAGCTAATACTCCTACTACTTTCTAGGAGACTTAATAAAACCAAAGCATAAAGCTGTGGAATGAAAAAATCGGGAAAAATTGTAGTAGTCAAATAATGGAAAATACTACAATGAGGGTGCAAATCTCTTGCAATGGTTAGCCCAATAAATTGTTCGCTATGTGAAAATACAATTAAAATATTTCATCACTTGGGATATGGTTTTATTATGTCGATGGGTTCAAAGCCATTTTCTGAATAAATTGAAGATTGTCTGCCTGTCTTATGTTTGTCCATGCGTACTTAAATTGCATCTATAATTCGCCATTTTTGAGATATTTTGACGAAATTTTGTAAATTGCCTTGCTTTACTTCATCAACAAATGCTAAGAAATGAATTGAAGCGGACCGCTTTTATGACCGCTCCCTCTTTTTACGTCTTAGTTTGAAAACATTCTTATAAGAAAAAATTGGTAATTTTCAAAATTTGTAAACAAAAACTGTCGGCATACTACAAATGTGTGAACAATTGGGATCACATAGGACAATTTTTGTGAACCACGCCCCATATAACTGTTCTCACGAAAATTAAAGCTGTTTATGACCGAATGTCACATTTTGCATACTTTGTAATGAGAAGGTCTTGGACCTTCTTATTTATGTGGCTTGCCGTCCCATAAAAAGTATGTTCATACATGGAAGAAAAGCAAGAACATGGCCGGTCATTGTATATTCTACACAATTTCGCCCAATATTGACTCGTTTCGGTGCTAATACATCGAAAATTGGACATTATTTTCCTGCGAAGGCATACTTTCCATGAAAGCCCGGATATTGGAGGATGCCCAAAGCAACACATGACGTGATCCAAATTAAGCAAACGTAGTTCGCTTCTTATAATTTTTATTATTTCTCAGCTTTTGTCATAAAAAACTAGAAATTAGTTTTAATTCCGAGCTAAGGGTTTGCTTTTCATGATAATCCCTATATTTGCTGGGGCCTAAAAAATGGACCTACGTAGTCCAAATTCGACAAGGTTGATTTCTTTGCCAACCTATTATCATAAACCAATTTTCACTATGAAATATTGAAGATCCTTTTACCAGGGGTTGAAAAAATTGACCCGGCCGAACCAAATTGTTCACATCAATCTACAACGACGAAATATTATTACCCAGCGGCTTTTGTCAATAAATTTTGGAAACTGAAATTTGTTTTTTTCCATATAATGACAAAATACGTGGAGTGGTTGAAAAAGTGGACCGATCAGGACTATTTTCAATAGTGTTCGTCCTTGAATCAGGGCACGTCGGTATTGAAAATATCGTCGACATTTCTTAGGCATTGTGAGCAATAGATTGAACACAAATTTACATGCACAGACATCAGATGGACGGGCAAGCGTAGATCGGTTCAGAATCATATAATAAAAGGTGGTTCGCAAAATTTCATATACTTTGTTTCGCAAATGTTTTAGCGAATAAAAAATGAAGAAATACGTAAAGCTTTTGCAGGGTGCTTTGTTGATACGTATCGATCTTTCCCGAGTATACACCTTTACCTTTTTTATTTTTTTTAACTTTTTATTTATTTATTTATTTATTTATTTTTTTTTTGAACTCTAGTTTTTATTAAACTCATATAGACCAGTTTTCGTTATGAGTTAATCGGTTCAAAATCGAAAATTTACCAATGCATTATAAAGGCGCATGGCTGTTATATTAAGCTAGCAAACTTAGAGCACGTGCCCTTTGTTGATTATTCTGTTGGTAAAAACTTGAAAGCAATGTTATACGGTAAAGCTATACGGTAAAGATTCCGTTTAAATAAACTGAAATTTATTTCTTCTCCTAAAGTACCGTAGCTTTAGTTTTCGTTATCAAAAAATGTAGACCTAAACCGTATGCAAATTCTTTCGAGTAATGAATTCTGCACGAATTTAATACATTTTTAATACGCAACAATTCCCTTTATACGAATAGCAAAATATGGCCGAATCGACATAAAATTTCATGTTGATTTAAAATTTATATACTCTTTGGAATTTGCGTTACGTATCTGCGGCTGTTGCAAATGCAATGAAAAATGTACTTTATTTCCAATCTCTTTGAAGTCGAATGTATAATTTTATGCTTATACATATTTATATATATATGATATCTTTTCCCAAAGAAGAAGGAAATATGGAAAATCACGCGGAAAATTGTCATAAAAATTCTATTTACCATATATATATATATATATATATATATATTTACTATATGTGGTGGTGGAGAATGTGTGGTATGTGCGTGTGCGTGTGCATGTAGTAAACGTAAAATAATGTTTTTTTTTTCGCTTTTCTTTATTATTATATTTATTTTTAAACCACATCATGCAATGTCTGTGCATGATAAACTTCTATGCAAACGTTGTGTTGATGTAAATAGTTAACTAAAAAAATGAAAGAGGCGCAACATGTTGACTGTTCCAAATTTATAAATGAATTCATAGAATATGTGTATGTACATACATATGCATATATTATCGTAAGAAATTATGGATTTTTTTTTATTTCTCATTTTTTCAACTATTTTTAGCTACTACTACATAAAATAAATAAATACATACTTTGCTTATGTATAGATTTTCCATTTATTAGATTGTCGGAAAAGTAATTGCTTATTTTGGCAATAGATAAAAGTAACTTGCATTCGTATAGTTCGCATCTTTGTCGTTCTTAGCGCGATTTTTAACGATTCACTTTGGGTCAACTTTGACTTTCAAAAATGGAAGTGCATTTTCCCGTTGTACTGTGCACCTAAAATAGAAGCCTACATTACGCATAACATAAAACGAAATGTAAATATTCGTGTAACGGGCGAACATTAACATAAACGATGGACCCCTAAATTGCTTTTTCGGTCAGCGAGGTCCATCAGTTCAAGCAAAAATAAAAAAAATCAAGGATCAGGGCTGAATAAAGTGCACGGACATGGATCACGATTTTGTCAGCAAGTCAAACTTTTTTAATACAAGAAATTGTATTTATTATTTTTTCCTTTCTATGTTTTGTATGCTAAGCTTAATCTAATGAACTTTTTTTATGCATGCCCTTGATAATGCATGTGTTTTATTTTCTATGTGACTCTATTTTATTTACAATACATATATAAATGCGTTTTCTGTACAAAAACTCTACGGCTCTAAGTGTCGAAATATGAATTTTATACAGAGCATTTTTGTGTACTTTTCCGAAAGATAGGAGTACATCAACTTTCTCATTTCACTTACCGTAACCAGATATAGGCAACGGATATTCCATAAACTATATGTATTTTTGATTATTGTATTGTATGTATTGTATATTTAGTCGAGGATATCTGGGAACTGTTACATGTTGGTATTGCCAGGCTCGCAAAGCTAACACAGTCCTAGAAAGCTAGAGCTCTGCAATTGCTTTCTTAGGTCATGTCCAGCGATCATCTTTAAAAATATAAGTAATCCGTCTACCAGTATGCTGCATAACTTAAAAATTGAAATAATCTTAGTAAAAGCAACTAAAAATATTATAACCGAGCAAATCCGTAAGACCGTAGGACAATCTATATCATTAGCACCTAAAATTGCACCTTTTAAAGGCAAAGTTTTCATCATCCTGAGCCATCGCAAAACATGAACTGACGCGGATCGGATTTAGTTAAATTAATTTCCTTGTCAAAGGCTTTATTATAGTCCATCTACTTTCATCGTGGATTATAGGAAATTCGAGTTTATTGGAGTGGTGTCCAAAAACATATATCTCTGTGATCTGAATGTGGTGCAGTTAATTTTTATGTTAAATAATTATTATGGAGCAATATTCACCACCAAGTATTAAAAATTGTACTTTTTTTTCCATATAAAGGCTTACTCTTCGTAGGAAGGGTTTTCTAGGGCTGGGTTAAAAACACTAAACCATCAGATACAAATTTTTCACATCAACTTTATAACGTTGAGTACTATTATCCAGTGATTTTTGTGTTAAATAAGGTGGGTTTACAACTCCATATACCAGGATATCTGGCAAACGTAATTTTGTTCGATATAACAAAGGCAGGGTCTAAGTCTTTTCGGGCCTTCTATACATTCGCAAAAGCTTGATATATCCTACGTCGCAAGAAGTGTAGGATACGAAGTTCGCGATTAGTACTCTGCAGACAGACAACATACTAATGTTTAAAGTAAACACTTATTAGTTATAATAATAAAAACAAGTTGAGATGATGGATATGCATGCGACGCGTTGTTTGTGTCATTTCGTCTTTAGCGTGCAGAAATATGCATCAGAGGATTGGCTAGTTTAAGTATTATGAGAATAAATTGGCTGTAAATCTTTCATTCATCTGCGTGTCTGTCAGTCAGTCAGTTTGCCCGCTCTTTTGTTCAGCTTCTGATAGCTTGGTCATCTGTCTCTTTCCCTGAATTTTGAAAAATATCGTTCTACTATCAGTTGATACATTGCAATTCAACATGTCTCGTCAATTGTTGTATTGTCATTGAATTCGCTATAAATTGCATTTAATTGCTTTAGCATCTATAAATAAACGCTATTCCCATTGAAATTAAAGTAAGAAGAAGAAAATTCTATAGTAATAATAAAAGTCATTCAATGTTCAAATATATAGCAGGCATGCTTAAGAAATATCTCAAGTGCTACTATTTTTATTTTCTAAAGAAAAAAAGAGAGATCGCATTCAAACCGTGAAGCGTGTGTTTTTAAAAATAATATCAAAGACGATAGATAACATAACTGCTTCTTTTATATTCAGACGCTTTTGTCTTTGTACACTTACTATTTAGAAGAGTCTAACTTATTCATCGTACATTTTGGAAAGCTGATCATGTTAACACGTTTGACACATTTTCATATATAGAATTTGTAGTGAACCGTTTGCTATAATAAACGTGATGTCCGGCCAAACGTATATAGAGACATTTGACTCGAAGGAAGAAATGTAGGACGCACACACCATTCCTATAAGCATAGATCGTTGAAAGCTAATCGTTGTTTACTAATGTACTATGCTACAAATTCCAAAGATTTAACTTCTTTTTACCTATTTTTCATAACTTGGGTACGAAGATATAAAACACTATGTATGATGTGACATGTCACATGCAAACACGCACAAGCTCCATTAATGTACATTTAAGTAATCACTTTCGAGATTCTCGAAGGCACAAGATATAAAGAACGGAAGGTAAAGCTGTGTCTCTCTCTATTTTTACTTCAATTGTAGACAACTTGCTGGGAAATGCGCAAACTTGTTCTTTTAGAACTGGCTTGACAGCCGAAACAACTACGAACTAAAATCTAAAATTAGACAAATCCATCTTTATGTAAACAATTGGAGGAGAAAATGTTTTTAAAAACTTACACTTCCTTCGCCAAACGCTTTGAAAACATTTTGACAAAGCAATAAAACTTTCATACTCACTAATACTAGCCGGGCGTGACCAATTGCGTTCATTTTTGTGCAAATGTTGCAGAACAATCCATAGAATATATGTAAGAATTTTTATCATTTCGTCTGGTGTAGTTTACGAGTAATAATGACGGAAAATCCTTATTTTTTTGTTCTTGAGAACAGAGTTTTAATACCAATCACCGCAAGATGAGAGGTATATTCATTTTGTCAAAATGTTTGCAACGTCCAGAAGGAAACTTCGGGGACCCCGCAAAGTATATATATATTCATGATCAGCATTAACTTCTGAATCGATTTAAGCATGTCCGTCTGTCCGCACGTGTAATGTTTATTGTAAACATTGCTCTGGTCGCATAAATTAAGCTGTCGACATCAAATTTAGCAGCATTATGGAAAGTTCTTGCACGCAGGCCGTAATTGAAAATAGTGCAAATCGTTTAAAGGAAATGCCTGCAGTACTACGTAATTGGAGACACCTCTTTTCGTCAAAAAGATTGAAAAATTGGTTTTCTGCTCATTGCTCATAAAATTCAAATTTGGATCGCATCTAAGTATGTCCGTCTGTTCGTTTGTCCACCTGTCCAACTGATCAACTGTGTAGTTTCTGTGGTAAACATTTTCCAGTTCGCAGAAAATGTGGGCTGCAAACAACGCTCACACTCCTGTGCAACAAAAGCTGTGAAGGCCTTTATTTTTCGTTGTGCTTGCTTGTTACTTATAACGTATGAGTCATACATCATATAAAATTTCACTTTTACACTTTACACATGAAAATAGGGAAGGTCAACCGCGCCCACCCAATATCATAGAGTACGAAAATTTAGCTTCTTTCCTTTTTTTGTAGTCCTTTTTGCGATAACGGGGCGTGTATGAAAGATTCGGTCACAACCGAATATAATTTTCTTACTTGTTTCAATTTATGTTGTGCTGTAGGTGGGCCTTTTAAGTGATTTTGGCCACTTTCAATACTAATCTAAAGATGACAATGTATATCGCATATATCCGCCCGGACCAACAAACACATATAGCTAGATAGACTCAGCATTTGATAGTGTGTGTATGTATATGATATGTACACGATTTACGGGAAAATTGAAAAATAAATTCCATTATATATATTATATAAATTCCATGTATATACTAATGAGGAATTTATGTAGTAAATAAGATGTTTTATGAAATGTTTCTATGCAATGTCACGACTACTGCATGGATATAAACTAAGCTTATTAGAAGTGTTCCTTCAAATGAATATTACACTTTTTCGAGATGTGCCCTCCTCAGCTATTAAACTTATATCAATGTACAAATATAATATTCTAAGATCTGAGGAAAATATCATGCTAAAATGCGCTAAATGTGTCCCATAATCGAATTTAGTCTACATTGTGTTCTTTGTTCAATTCCACGGACGTTGCTAGTTATTTATTTACTTATGAGAAACGAGTAGGTCTGTTCATCGAGTTGTTTGCATCAATTCATTTACTTTTTGCTTATTTAACATCACATATACATACATACATACATACATATATTTTCATTTTTCTTTCATTTCCCACATTTGTTGCCGCCGCAATGTCTGGTATTTTTATCTGTTATTTATTACATCAACAATGTCACAATATTCACGATATTTAAATAAAAATTAACGGATCTGGTTAATGTAAACACACAAGAGGAAATGAGAATAAGAAAATAAACAAATGTGAGGGTGTGCTCTGTGGTTGTTATTCTTGTTTTATGTCTTCTTTATGGTTACTTTAAAGTAAATAAATGTTTTTGCTTTTTTCGCAGAACCAACTGAAACAAGTTGATTGTGATCACAAAACACTTAATAAGCATTATTTTGCGCAATTTATTTTGTTTGTTATAGAGCGATTGGTAACCTTGTGATTTATTATTACATACATTGTTCGATTCAGTGATTTAAAGTAAAAATAAATGAAAATTCATGCGCATCCCAAGAAAATGCATTAATTTTGTCATTTTACTTGGAAGTATCTACGTTTTAAAAATATCTATGCATGCTTGATCATTGCAACACTTTTAGATTGACTTAATACTGTCTCTGCGAAAACTATATTGCAAAAGTCATCATAGATTTCCGAACTGCCTTATGGTATTTCCATTTCGCGGAATAAGCATCCAATGTATTCATTATCGAGGACTGAATAATCAAAAAAAAAAAAAAAAAAAATTATAATAATAATGAAGAATAAGACAAGTTTCGCATATCCTTCATGTTAAAATATTTTTATTAATAATAATTGCATCAGTGATTACTTGTGATGAATGGGTTTATCATCGATTATTGGTAATAACGCAGAGTGTTGGTCGCGAACGTGTAATTTGTAGTGGCATATGAAATGCGAAAATGCAGCGCGAGCAGAAAGGTCAATGCGTGTAAAAGCATACCTTCATATTTACACATAAGGTTGCATAAATTTGTCACCTTAAATCCAGACCAATTTAAAAACAAATCGATCCGCTTTTATTACACATTTTCTGTAGAACAGCAACAAAGCATGCGCTTGATCTTTGTTTTTTTTTTTTTATACCTTACACTATGTGTGAAGAAAGGGTATGTTAGGTTTGTGCGGGTGTATGCGACAACCAGAAGGACTCAGAATCACTCTGTACATCGATTTAAGTTTGTTTGTCCATCTGTCCATCTGTCTCTGACCGTTCGAATCCCTTTTCGAGCACTTCCTATACAACGCCTTCTTTTAAAGGTGTTGGCGTAGCGTATTTAAAGGGCCCCCATAGCGCTTTTACTTGTTTAATGTTGAATTTGGTAGCACTTCTATTCGTCACAAGCTATGCCTTAGATTTGCCAATGTTTTGAACGAATAAAAAAGTTTCTCAAACAATTTACTCCCCTCTGTCTATCGAATTACCTGCTCTTAGCAAATGAGCTTATGAACTCAAAAGTGTGAGAAGAGAAATAAATTTGTTGTTTGGTTAAATTAGAGCTCAATCAGCAAAATGGGTACAATAGCCAAATGGAAAACTAATATTTATTTCGTTTTTCTACATCATTGTGTTGAAAGAGCAAAATTTTAAACTTAAACTAATTTAAGCCATTAGTCAGAAAAGCTTGTGATTGTTTCCTCACCATAGCTCTTTTGACTTCGTTGATCAAATGGTATTCCGAAGCAATAGTCACGATCCTACTTTATGATATCGATTTTGTTATGAAACAAGTTTGCCAAGTTGCGCACACCGTAGAAAGCATGCCGTGTGACTAGTGACATCTCTGTGATGTTATTCGAAATACGGATATTAGAGTTGAACTTAAAATTTTTATTTAGTAAAATCTTCATACCAGTAATTGACTAAATGGGAAAAAGGGCTCGCTTGGCCTTACCAACAAATTACATATAAAGAATTAAGACAATTATATTCGGTCGTGACCGAATCTTTTATACCCATCTTGGTTATCTTAAAAAAAAACGATACCTTCGTTAACGGGAAAACGTTTGCCACAAATACTGCAGAGTTGAGCGGCCAAACATTGTGGCGGGAAAATGAACAAACGGGCATGCTTAGGCATATTCCGAATTCGAAGTTGGCAATGAATTTATCTCCTTTATGGAGTTTTTGAAGTTTGCTTCTACGTCTTTTATAGATAATGAAAGAAAAATTGAATTTGAATACAGTATAATATTGAATAGGTTTGATCAATTGATTTCATTTTTGTACAAGCCGTGCAGCATTACTCGTACAACGAACGGTCAAATATTTGTAGATGAATCTGCTATGAATCTGCTATGAGTAATGAGCACAAAATTCTAGGAAATCGCGTGCTAAACGTACATTAATGAATGACCGTGAACTTAACTCTACATAGGGACAAAATTTTATTCTTTCTGAGAGCAGGTGAGGTCAGGTTTCAGATTAATATATTGGGTTCTTTGCGATATGTTTCCATCTTTGTAGCTGAGGGCAGTGTGTTTTGAAACGCAGATCATATAAATCGAGCAAAAAAATATATATGAATTATGTTTACAAAATTTACTCGACTATCGTTTTATGAATGTAAAAAATAAATCGATTCAACATTTCAGTTTGATTAAGTCGTTACATGTATATACACCCAATTCTGTTTTTACACGAATTTTTTTTACACGTATTTTTTCGGAACGTATCTATCGTGTAAAAAGAGAATTAGGTGTATATTCTGATGTCTATTTTTCTTTTAACAGATAGTAAAATAGAATTCCTATATACATTTGTTTCGATGGTCGACGATATTTTTCATTTGATTTTCTACGAATTTAAAAACTACTGTAAAAAAAAAAAAAAGCGGGAGACTTTTCAGTTACATTAAACCTTAAACTGTGATAAATTAAATTCAAGTTAGAAGTAAATTTGAAAAGGTCTTCCGGCCACCATGCCATGCTTACATGAGTAAAGAGTTTGTCAACTCCTTAGATTTTACTGTACGAATGTAAATTCGCTTTTCTTTCTTCATTTTGGAAGGATAGGATTGCTTAAGGAAATTATTGCGATCACTTGACATGTTACAAGCCTTTTGACTTTAACACTACCGAACAAATATAAATATGTATATGCATATGTGTTATACAAATAAGCGCGTATATACGCACACCTCTCATTTAACCAACATATGCTGCCCCTTTTACTTACACTTGTGTACAATAAATTGAAGTGATGGGAAAAAAAGATAAAATGAGAGAATGCGGAACCTATCTTTGGCTGCACATAAATTGCCATAAACTTACACACTCTGACATTTATAGCAAGAATGGCAAGCACATACTACCATCTCTACGTGTACAAATGTACGTATGGATTATATTTCGTGGTAGTGAATTTGGGTCTTGTGCGGTTTCGCAAAACTAAGCTCAGGCATTTCGAACAACCACACAGGCAGTGTGTTGAATATTTAAGTGTGCGGAAAATGCGGTTGAGAGTGCAAGTGAGAAGAAACAAAAAAAAAAAAAAAAAAAATAATAAAAAAATAAATAAATAAATATAGACTGCACAGTAAATATAACTCACTAAAATTTACGTAAATATTACTGATGGATATTGAAGATGAATATGTGTGTGTATAGATATCAAAGTTTCTATGGCATGGTCCATGAACACATATTCCAGTCTAACGCACAAGAAATTGTCAAACTCATATGTGGGAAACCTGAAATAAATCACTTGAATAGCTAGCCCGTGGGAAGAAAAAGGAGAAGTAAGGAAAAGAAGAAGGAGGAAGAATTGTTTTAATAAAATATATTTTTTAAAATTAAAATTGTGACCAATTAACTTGGACTGAAGCGACTAAAATAAAGACCTTTCCACGTGAGCGCCCCTTACTATTATTTCCTTTTTTTTTTTTCTTTTGATGCTACGCGGTGACACTTGTTCTAATTTTTTTTTAAATTTCAAAGCTCACTCTCATGCCAAAGCTCACTCTACAAACACGGCACAATAAATGTTTCGTTGACGGTCTATAAATTCTCTATATTTGGGTGTTATGAACAACACTTTTGATGATTTAAAAGCAAGCATGATATTGCAATTAGTTCGAAGCATAGAAAATGCCTCTACTTCGTTAAAGAGATCCAACAAGAAAATAATCGACATTAAAATCTTAACTTACTCAACTTAAAAGTTTCACCCTAAAGCATCGCGATAGTTATGGCATTAAATCCGCTGTTTAATAGTGAGCTGGCTTAGGCAGAAAATAAGAATAATTTTGTTTTCCTCCCTTTTGACGCCATCGAAAGGCTGCTAGAGAGCGGACTCGGTTTCGTTTACAATTGCCATAAAACTATATATGAAGAGCAATATGCAGATATTCATACCATTTTTAGTTTGTACAATTAAGCTTAGGCTGCTGCCTAATTGGGTAAAAATATGATTTGAAAGAAAACGCGCTTCACAAGGCTTGGCGCAAGCCGTATGTAACTTTTTTCCTATTGCAGCCAATATAGGTGTTACACTAGCTTTGTCACATGTTCTTACGGCATTGACTTATATGTCGGAGACCAGATAATGTGTATACAAAAAATGCTAGCAAGTACCGTTTTTACAATACGTTGTTAACGTTGCGTCCAACATAGGTATTTGCAATTTACTATTTGTCTTTAAGAAGAAAAGCTACTACCTTTTTGCAGAGCGAACATTCTAACTAAACCAGAAAGAAGTATTTACTTTCTGTTCTATCTGCCTGGCCAGGACGTTTGTCTTTAAATTTCCGCCATTTTCGATGAGGGAGCATCTGTGGAACTAATCTTTAAGTTTTTATCGTTATATCTGTTATATTTTATGCGTAACGAGCAAAGAAGCCTTTTCTTTGAAATATAGAAATGTTTCCCATTTAGGTTATACTGTGTGGGCAATTGCTTTGACCAAGTGGGCCAATTTTCAACAGCAACCTACGTGTAAGCACTTCACATGTTTTTGCCTGACTTAAAGCCAGGAAACGATTATTCGCACACGTTCCCATATAGACTGATAGACGAACAGAGAGACAGATATGCTCAGATCGATTCAGACTTCATCATTAATCAAGAATACATACACAACATTTTATATCAAACTACATAAAGAGACTTCGGCGAAAAAGACACAGCAGTAACACTCTCTCTCAGCGTTGTAGACGTTTTCTGAGAATTATGTATGTATCGCCAACCTTCGATGTTGGCTATATTTAAAAAAAAAATGTTTACTCTTTAGGGGATATCGACCATAAATTTAGCGAAAAGATTTTTCAAAGTCGTAGAGAGACTAAGTTTGATTGATTGCAAGAGATCGGATAAAAAGGCGATCATTATTAAATAGGTTTAGAGTCCCTTATTGTAAAATGTATGCACATTTTATTGGATGATCGAAGCGTACCACCACTGAACGGTGCGGAATGTTAATAAATAGTTTAGGAATCTTTGTAATAATAAAACGTATTTTTAAAATTTTTTTTTGCTTTTTTTGCAACCATTTACATAGTAATTAATATGTTGTTCTTCGATTACACTAAAGGTCACTATCAGTTAGCATTTAATTAATCCATCAATCGAAAGTAATTTTAGAATTTTTCTCTTTTAACCCCATTTTGTTTTCCCTTTTTCTTATACTTGTTAACCGCAGGGGCAACTCATTATGAAATGTTGGTTTCTAAGTTAAAAGCATTTACACACATAGGCATACGCATACACATACACTGGGCTTATGCGATTGTTGATTTTTGAAGCAAATATTATGAAAATCTTGTAATGAAATTTCAGTATATTTCGATGTCATATTTATATGTATGTAACACGCGACATGTATCGTTCAGAAATTTGTTCTATTGTCACATAATATGTGTACTATTAATTAAGTATTGTTGTCATTAATGTTAGTGATCAAGTGTTGTAATGTGTAATAATGTTAGGAAAGTAATTGTTTTAATTAAATTTGCACTATACCTGGTAATGATCAAACAAAATTTAAACGTAACTACTGTTATAAAAACACAAAAATATGCGAAGGAAGAAGCAGAAAACCTGGGACATGAAAGCAAAGAAAAAAAAAAAAAAGAAGAAAAGAAAAGAAAATACCTTTTCGGTTTTTCTTTCTTTCCACTCATATAAAAGTTGTCAACAACTATGACAAATTATTCATGCTTTAAAGTTTTGCTTTTAAGTTCTTTACTCAACTATGTATAAAATTGAAAAATTTTCTGCAACAACCATAAAACGGAATGACATAATTTGCTCACATAGCATATAAAGAAAATTTGTATCTACAATGACAGGTGTCCCTTGACTCTTAAGTGAGTGATCCTTTAAAACGAGGAGATATTTACGAGCAAACATAACACTTGTAGTTGAAAAGCTATAAGAATCTTGACTGCAAAGTACCTTCAAAGAATAAATGAAAATCGTTTTTTTTTTTTTCTTGGGTTTTAACCAGAGACATATACGTTTTTTTCTAACATTAGCTCATAGCCATGTTGAAGGTGCACAGGTGGGAGGTCTGTACAAGTAGGTAATTGGCCGCCTTAATATTCTTCGACTTTTTTGGCTTTGTTTTTTTTTTTAGTTCGTTTCGAACCAACTATTTGGAATCATTTCATAACATGGCTGTTAAATCTCAGTTTCTGCTCAATTTTCAATTATATTCGAATTCGAAAACAAGCTAAAAATCGTGCAGTTGAATTGAGGCGTTTGAATTGAACGGCATTGAATTGAATTCTATTAAGGGGTAACACCTTGTAACGGCCTTGTAAAAAAAGACTTCGTTTGCAATTGTTTTTTAAATGAACGTAAAAGTAATAGAACAGTTATGTCCGAAGAGAGATTAATCATACATTTGAGTGTTAAAACAAAAATTATTTTTAAATTATAATAAGACCGGAGACCTATTTAATGGGAGAGGCTTTGCAATGCGGAGTATAGCTGGTGTAAATTTGGGTTTAAGAAAAGAAACATAAAAAATAGTCATTTAATTTACATTCATATAGATAGAGAAGGACAGGATTGGAATTTTCAGAAATATTGATTTTTATGTGATTGGCGAACATTTGAATGGAAAAATGCAACTTTTGTCTGCAACTCAGTCTTACCTTAATTCAACGGCCATCTCGATTAAGGCACTTTTGCATGGAAAAGGTTTTCGAATAAACAAAAATTATTTGAAACAATATCGGTTAGTATATTAAAGGAGTTAAAATTCAGCAAGTAAGACGTGAGGCGGCAACCTACTACCAGGAATTCATATGACCTCCGTAGTACTATCGGAGTGATTGGGGAAACGATTAAATTTGAATGAAAAAATTTACTTGGAGTAAGGGACTCTTTTTCTGAAAGTTTCAAAGCATCTATTAACAGTCATTATCGACATAAGAAAATTGCTTTTCTGAAAAATTTACAGGGATGTTATCTTTTAAATTGAATTTAATTAAACTGAATAGACTTGTATCGAATTGAATTGAATGGAATGAAATGGAATTGACATGAATTGAAAGAAATTCAATTGAATTGTGCACCTAATTCTCTTTTTACACGATAGATACGTTCCCAAAAAATACGTGTAAAAACAAATTCGTGTAAAAAGAGAATTAGGTGTAAACAATATTAAAAAGTTCTTATTAGAGTTCACTTTTTCTGAGAATAATTTAAACGCTTCGTACACTCGTCGAAAAATCTCGCTCTTTGCTCTGTGAGATTCAAGAAAAATTCCTGGATTATTAAAAATCGTGTTAAAACAAAATAATTCGTGTAAAAAAAGAATTTTTTTTTGTTTTGAACTCGTGTTAAATCAAATTCGTGTAAAAAAATCGTGTAAAAAAAGAATTGTGTGTACTAACTTGAGTAGAATTTAACGGAACGCAATTGAGTTGAAAGGATATAATTGAATTAAACGAATCGAATTGGACGGATTTGAATTGAATAGAATTAAAATAAATTGAAGCGAGTTAAACTCATTTTCAATTAATTTTTAGTTCTTTCGAATTCAGCTGGTCGATGCAGTAGGGAAGCAGAAATGTAAATCGTTGTATCAACTCTTTCGCTTTAGTTGAATCTAAAACTGATTTGTTCTCAATTGCAGTCATTATCGCTTGATAAAAATTTTTGCTCACATTTTTCAGTATTCTTCATAAATTTTGTGGTGCTATCTTAGTATGCCATTGTTATACACCTCCTTTTACATACTAACCACTAGAAGTAAATGGGTACAAGACACCTTTCCTTTAATTTTAAATAACTAAAAGTGTTAAGATATTTTGAATGTTATAACTAAATGATTGACTCACTATATTGACAGCATTCAGTGACTGATGCAATAAATTTCTTCACATATTCAAAACCACATAAATAAATTGGCAAATGGTAGCGGAAAGAGGAAAATAAGAGCAATAAATAAAATGCGAGATGTTTAATTAATCTTTTCGCTTTACCTGATGTCACGTTCTTTGCAAATGGCTCCGATGTTCTGTTTCAATTGCACATAATAACAGTTCTATTAAAATAAAAAAAAAAAAGAAGATATTATTGTGTAAATCCTTATTATTTTCTTATGCACTTATTGATATAAAAGCAAGGGGAAAATATTAAAAAATAATGTTAAGAACAACAAATATTTAACAAAATAAAATCTGGATCAAATTTACTATTGAGGATAAAATATTATTGCTATAATAAATTAAAAGGAATACGAAAACAATATAAAGCAGAAACGATGCCCTAATGGAAATCCCATACATTCGCTAACAGCGTGGCATAACAGGTAAGAAGCACTACCGTGGGTTCATGTGTTCCCAATGCGGTAGATCACGTTTTAATTGCGACTAACATGTGCCTGGATCGCAACTAAAGTGTGAGTGCTCGATCGGTAAAGGTATCCTGTTTACCTAGCAGGCCACATTCTATTCCTCTTTCCCTACATCTTTCTGCCTGGCTATCAAAGTGCTTGCATACGTATAGAAGACATCTTCTGAGCGGCTGGCAAAGCACAGTTTTCATATCCACCACCATAGAAGATGAATTAAGTAATTGCATAGAAATGTGTAGGGCAAACATATCTTTATCTGTTTTTTTTTTTTTTTTTTTTTTTTTTTTTTTTTTTTTTTGTATATATATATGCAGCAAACTCTAGTCCTTACCTTCTATTCCTTCAGTTTTCTTTTATTCTCGTCAATTCAGATTAATTTCGCTTTGATATTAACCTTTGCCTTGCATCATTTTCGTATTTTTCATATCACGTTGCATTCAGCTTACTGTCCTATACTTTCGCGAAGTTATAATGTTTTAAAATTCCAAAATATATTTGTTGAGTAAGCAAAAAAAAAAAAAAAAAAACAAGAAAAATCAATAAAATATGATAAAGACCAGAGATATGGCATAAGCCAATTATTGCCGTTATCGACTAAAAGGTTTAAATATATGTGTGCTGAAGGAAGAGGCTGGAGTGAAAAATATTGCAAACTGGTTATGAAAGATTAATAATTCATAGTCGATTTCGTTTCTTGTGTAATGTTTCGCTATGAGGTCAATTTGGCATAAAAAAAGCCTGAAGTGTTTTATTATTTTTTATATATTGATAGAAAATGTGTGTGTTTTACATTTATGTTTTAAATCTTCTGGACAAATAAATCAAGATTTTTAAATATAAAAATAAATAAGTTAAGCTAAACTAAATTACTTATTCAATCCGATTCAGTTTAGGCAAGTATCGTTTAATTTATGTTACTTTCCTTGGACCAAAGTTGATCTTATTCACTTCCGCATAGTTCTGCTCACATTTGTTCCATTCTGGACAAGTTTATTCCAGTCTGCTTTAACCTATTCAATTCGGCAATTCCAGCACTGGTCCAATCTGCTCAGACCTGCTCGATATAGTTTAGAATTATTTAGTACGGTTTATGTTAATTCAATTAAATTTTGATTTCCTTCAGTTTTTTTTCACATCAGTTAAGCTCAATTTCGGATTGGGTACAACTCACTTCTCGTCAGTTTAATTTAAATTAATGGACCTTAATGAGACTCAAATCATTATATCCCACACCTTTGGTGGTACAAAGGTATATTAAGTTCTTTCGGGCGTACAGCAAGAAGGACTTGAGGTAGAACAATCCCTTATGCCGATCGACTCAGAATCAGTTTCCTAATCGATTTAAGCTTATCTGTGCGTCTGTCCGTTTTGTGCTTTCGTGCTCAACTTACTGGGCTCAATTCTTATGATAGTTTCATAAACGTTTCGGATCGAATCACTTTTCCGTCCATTTCTCATATAACGATTTATTTTGAAAAGTTCTTACATAAATAATCGTGGATGGGCATTGGGTATCTAATAGCAGAGCGTGACTCACGGTAGTGTTCTTACTTGTTTTAACTCTTTTATAAATGTCAGGCTCTCATATTTTCGTAGCTAAATCTAATTTGAAGGTCGCATAATACGAGTAACTTGCAGCTTCCAAGAAGAATTGATCCATTGAGAAACTAGTTATTAGAAATTGATGGCGTTTGCATCGAAAGGTAATAAAAGTCTAGATTCCTTGAAGTCTTCTTAATGCATATCGTGCAAGATGTTAACATCTATGAATACTTACTTTGAAAATATCGTAAATACAATTCTTTTCCTACTTACGCAAATGGAATACGAAAAAGGCTTGCTGGGACTCATGTACCAAATTTCCAATGTTAAATTTTTTTTTTTTTTTTTTGAATCCACCCCGTAAATATTTTCCGCTTTGATAATTCTCATAGTTTTCAGTTTCAATGAATATGAAAATCTGTTTTTAATCGTTTGCCTAATTGTATGGAATTTTACAAGCAAATAAAAAAAAGTAGAATAAGCTTGTAATAGTTTTATAATACTATTCGTGATAATACTTTTTTAATTCGCGTGCTTGCCTGGGTGTTCATGTGTTTTTTTTATTGGAATTTTCGAAGAAACAAATTTTGGGCGAGAAAACCGATGTTTGATCGCAAATACCTATAATTCGTTTTTAGAAATTAATTTGGAAAATGGATGTGACTTACTTACAAACTACTTCATAAAGCGTGAAATTAGAAAACTTCGTTACGAAATCTCTTTGCGCACAAAAGTAAATACCAACATAAATATGTATGTTATATGTATATATATGTAAAAATTGCAAGGATGTTCTTTGCAAAAACGGCTTGAATCGGACTATTGGCACGTTCACGAGCAGGATTTTCAAGGCGAATGCAATTTTCTTAGTTGTTTTGTTTAAAATCTTCTTTAAAACACGAAAGCTTGATGTATTATAAAAAAAGAAGAAAAAAAAAAAAAAAACAATATCTCTCTCTCTCCCTTGTTGCAAACGCCACTGCGACGAAAGAACAAAAGAAACACCTTGCAATACGGTACGACAAGAGTCGAACACAGTAACCTGTATACGCAGATATTTACATGTGCATAAATACTCAAAGGTATGTGCAATTACATATTGTATATACCCCGTTATAAATGTTAACTAGTGCACTCATGTGTACGAGTTTGTAAGTGAATGCGTATATGCATACATATATATATATATATATATATATGACTTGCTATTGACTGCACTTACTTGGATTACGCAAAGGTTTACTCGTAAGAGGCAAAAAACATATACAAAAAATGAAAGTGAAATATATGATTCGTAGATATGTATAAGTGTGTGTTCTTTGCAATGATAAATAAATCATTGAAACCGAGACACAAGTGTTTTCATTATCGTCATAAGTTAGCAGTGACAATTGAAATGCGTTTGTGTGAAAGCTCAGGTTGTCGGTCAATGTGAATGCGATACGATTAAAACCAAGTCAAACAGGGAATAAATAAAGGAATAGAAATTTGAAAAGAAAGAATAATTGTGTTATTACTACCATCTTTTGAATACATCCTGCAGACAGAAGATTATTACGTTTTTTTTTTTACAGATTCTCTCATATTCATTATTGAAAGGTTGGACGTAGGCGTTTTCAACACGTCTATAATGTCCCCTCAAAAAAAAAAAGCAGGAAAGATTTTACATTTTCGACCACCCCAAGAACCTCTATGATCGTAAACATTAAGTTTGAAAGCTAAGTTTTGCATTAGAGATAAATTCACGTATAAATATTCCTAGAATCTGCTAAGAATCTGCGAAACCTTTAAAGGGTGACAAGTCGAGCATATTGTCACCAGCAATTTATGACTAATATCAGGTCTTTAAATGAATGCATTGCAAACACTAACTAAGTTCGTTCAAAAATCTTGAACTATAGGCGAAAAACTATGCTATTTTTGAATGTATCCCTGAGAGGATGGACATTCGAAATTCATCCTAAAGAAAGTATAATTATATTCTTTGCAAAAAAACCCAGGTGGTTCAGGAATAATCGTTTCGAGCTCCACTCAACAAAAGTTTTCTTTTGTTCTCTTTTCATATCCGTTTGTAGGTTCGCATGTCCGCCCGTTTATATTTTTTACTATCCATTGTAGGCCTTGCCGATGCGAAACTTTAGAACTTCGGAAAGCTGAAACTTAGGCGAGGAAATATTTACCAGGACTATATTCTAGACTGTTACTCTGAAACATCCCTATTTTGCTATGTTTAGTAAGAGTAGGAATAATATTTTAGTTTAACTGGCTATTTTTCTATTTTAACTGCCTTTCCATTTGAGATACTGTTTGTTTTTTATCTAGATAAATACGCCCATATATATACGCATATATATATATATATATATATATATATGTATCTATGCTTTATGCTATACTTGACTTCATTTCGAATTCTTTTACACAAGTATTACGTACATTTTGCGAGTATGTACATACACGTGCCTATGCACATGTCACGCCGTTGGATGCAAGCACAAAGTATACAAACAAATGTATGCCTGCATGTGTAGGAATTGTAATTTAAACGTTATCTAGACTTTTGAAGGGAATGTTTGCTCAAAACCTTGTCGGTCGTTGATATTAACATTTATTTTTACAGAGCATGAATGTATAATAGAAGGCTCAGAATATTTACGCACACATGTGAGTGAAGAAGAGACTACACTACCATGCACCTGAATAAGGAATGCAATAATGAATTCCTATTTTGATCGATTTGTGTTATTTATATCCAATACGAACATATGCTCATAAGAGAGTTTTTGAGAATGACCCGAACTGGAATCCGAATGAAACTAACGCAAACCATTTGACATGTGAGCGATTTTTTAAATACTTTAGTGAAGACCTAAATAGTCAGACGACACGCTGCACATATATACAACTTTTTTTTAAAGCATAATGACGATTCGATATGAAGACCAAAAAAAAAAAAAAAAATACTACAAATTGTTCGTTTTTATTGTTTTCAGAAAATACTCTCTGGAACGTATTTTCACGACACTCTCGTGCAAAGAAATAAGTTATTTCCTTAACATGACACTTGAATGCATCAATCACTATGAGCAATCGAAAATCGTTGCCACTATAATTAAACGAATAAATGTCAACCGTCCATTCGGCGCTTTTGTTACTAGAATGAGACCGTTGTGCAAGCATTGGCCTGGCAGGCAGACATCAAGCAATGTGTTTTTGTTTCTCACATAGTTTCGAACAACTAAAGATTGCGTGCTTTTGCAATTCTTGCAAGCTGCTTCCACGACTGGTTCACGTTTTTCAAAAAGTTCCGCCGAAATGATTTTTCTAAGTTTTCGTTTATTGCGTAACTATTGCAAGATGTATTCTGTGAACTGCTGGCTATTTTCGGAGCCATATCTATAAATTCAAGACTAAGGATTTTGCCGCCACTTACGTCCACTGATCGAGGCGTCCTTACGCTACTTGTAATGCAAGCACGACACGAACTGAACCTACCTTTAATTACATCAAACGCATCATCTTTTAAAACTCTTCAAGTTCTTCTGGCACACTACAGCCCATTGATATTTGCGTTCAGTCTACGCAGAGAACGCGGAGAAGTTATCAACATGTAGTATTAAATGTGGTACACTTGTATCTTTTGCTTCAAGGATGAGTTCTATAAGTAACTCCAAGCACATTGAAAAAGTTATTGTAGAGCATCCACGGTCTCTACGGATTATATTCTTTAAATTTGCTTTATTTTGTTCAAGTTATGAGAAGTATAACATGCATCTACCTATTCTAAAGAAACGGCATTGTCTCAGTTACATCATGTTCTTATTTAAGATTCCACACGTGATATTGATGGTTGGGGGGCCGGAGATTCAGGGTGTCCTAGCGTACATTGAATTATTATGGAGGCATGGCTAAAATTCATTTTCGTTAGAGCGATGAGAGAAAATGACTACGAGCATAATGATTGGTTACCCAATATTGAAGCAGTCTTATATTGCGGTATTATCGTTGCGTTAACGCTCACTGGATATCGCAATAAATTCTGGCGCGAGAGTGTGCAATCAAACAGGGCTCCCGTGACAAGGTAGCTTGAATATGTATATCGTCGAAGTGGCAAGCGAATGAAAGGAATTGCACCAACGTCCCTATGAATATTAATATTGCAAGTATAGCAATAAATTCCGAATATGCAGCATCGTTATTCACTTTATCTTTTTTAGCTGCTTTACTATGTCACATATAAAACATTTGCTTTCCTCCACTCAGAAATTTTATCATGGTTTGCATCTGTTAACAGATTCTATATATATATATATAAAATATATATATATAGAATCTGTTAAACTAAGATTAGTTTTCGTAGTTTTAATCGATATAAATGACAGAAATATGTTTGCCTTATTCAATTGATTGGCAGTGTACGTGTATGTACCATGCAGCCACCACATGCAGCTTTTATTTATTTATTTGGTTTTGTAACTCGTGTTTAGTTTGATAATTCTGTTTTTTATTATATTCTTTTTAATTTTTGTGCTTCTGCAAGTGAATTGAGTGAATGTGTGACAACATGAAGGAATATCTCGCGCTGCATGTCTCCCTTATCCTTTTTCGCGTTCTACGTAAAACCATATACGATTAAGTATACCTTAATTCGCTTGCATTAGCTTTCATACGAAAGCTTACATATTATATATACATATGAATGTGTGTGTGTGTGTGTGTGTGTGCATGTTAAGAAAAAAAACAAATATATTTTTTCCTTCTCCATAAGATTTTTTATTTGAGTTTATTTTTAAATTTTACACAAAGAGAATAAAAGTGCAAAATCATGTCAACTGTTTGGGTTGCTCTCATTTTCCTTTTTATAGGCACGCAAGCACCTTTGTAGATGTGGTGAAAAGAAGGAGAAGAAAATACTATATAGGTGGCAACACACTAATTAATCATGAAAATATTAGAACAAGGCCTTTGAAAAACTAACATTACTTTCAATATAATTTGCTCGGGGAATAACGGATCTTTTCACCTAAAAATAGTGTAAAAATCTTTTTTAGAAAATAAATTTTAAAGAATATAACAAAAAAAATATAAAAAAAGTTACCGTACGTATACAATATCAGGCACGAGTGACTTGAAAGTAAAAAGAAGAAAGTGCTAAATAATAATGGGGCGTTGAATAAGTTCTTGTTGTTTTTCTACTGCCGCTAGGGTTCTACTGGTATGGGGCAGTAAATAAGCTTATGAAGTTTACACATGAATGTATATACAGTCTTTAACGTTAACGCGATAGAATAAGCGATCTCGGAAAGCGTATTCAATATATATTTTGGCATTTTTGAACAGCTCGACTTCTTTGTCAAGAAACGCTATTTCTCCTTAATTCGAAGTATAGTGCTGGTGGGTTCTTGCAGGTCAAGAACAATCCGTGTGTTACGATATCCAAATAACGTTGATGCAAAACTGGGCGAATCATTAACACCGACATCCGATAAAGCGGAGCTTTGATGGCGGCTCAATTTGTGGGGGGTTAGCTGCATGTGATATGTTACGGTTTGCTTCAATCAAATGAAATCTTCCCTAAGAAACGCTGTCGACAGCCACCAACCCAATTGGGACGAAAAACTTGCGTAATATGTCAAAAGTCATAATATCTTAAGTCTTCCTTGCGCCTTGAAACGTCCATGACAAGTTATCAGCACTAGTCGCAGATGGGCTACTCTTCCCTCAGATATTAACATCGGTCGCAATCAATGGTCGCAATCTAATCTGCTTAGGCAGGGCTTCTATTTGTATAACGATATGCATAGTGTGGCGTTTTCTGCGTACACAGCCTCAAAACGGTGCTTGCGTTTCTCGTACGGAATTTATATTTTGTGTCTGGGAAATGCTTTGAATAAAAATAAAATATCTTGCAGCTTTTTTTACTTTTGTTACTAAAAAAAAAAAACAAAAACAAACGGCTTGCAAGCATTCATAAAATTCATAATAAAATTCATATACATCTGGTTATCACATGCATAACTTGTATTAAGGATATGTTAAGCTTGTGCGAATGTATGCAACATCCAAAAGCATTTCATATAGATACATATTTACTTAGAGCGACCGATTCAGGATCATTCTCTGAATCTTGATGCACTGCCCTACTTTGACAATGGATTGGATTGTATTATCTTTACGCCCCCATTTAACATCAGAACTACCGACGTTTGTTCATAAAGCAATACCTACCGAAAGCGTTTACTTTACCGTAAACATTTCTTGATTGATTGAAAACCCAAGGTTCAAATATGGGTATTATCTACTTACATGCAGGCCCTTAATAGAGAAAAAATACAAAAATCCTCGAAAAGATATCGACAATTTTTTCATATCTTTATCTATAACTTCTCACCTGAGGAAAATGTAATATTTTCGAGAAGTACTTACCTTTACTTATTCGTCATCGCGTTCGCGTGTTCGCATGTTTAGTTTGCTAATACGCTCCCCGGTTAACAAGAATATTTTTATTCCAACTCATATCAAATTTATTGCAATTGAACAACGAACGTGTTAACGAGTACAGTAACAGCAGAACTTAAATCGCTTCCAAAAAAGCACAAAATCAAAATGTTTCTCTAAAATGACGAGAGAAGAGAATGCTTGTGCGAGTAAAAATTTCTAAATTCTATTGGGCAAAAGAAAAGGGACGTCCTATACGACCATATTATATGTAATAAAAACGATTTATGGAACATGTCTCTCTATCCGTAAGAGGCATTTGTAAAACTTCTTCGTCATAATTGTAGTTATGATAAGAAGGTACAAGCAAACATCATGTTTTGTAAAAAATTCGTATTGTTTGACTCATGTTCCATATGGCATAAGAGAGCACAAATAGCATTAGTATCGAAAGTTATCCAAAAGTTGGAAGTCAACGTCCGCATACAAAGCCAATTATTGAACCGCTCACTTTAGGCGTATTAACTATACTATCGGTACACTTTTTGAACCAGGTAGGGAAGCATTCTCGCCGAATGCGTGAATAAGAGGTTTTTGGAAATAACTTCCTAAATATTTGTGCGGAATTTCAGTTCAGCAAGAACTAGGGGTCAACATAAACTCTTTTGGTCGAATGCGGTAGATGTCATCGCCTTCTCGAAAACTTAATCAGATAGAAAGGAATTGATTAATAAAAGTCGGAAAAAATGCTTTATAAGCGCGAAAATTGAAAAGGATCGAAGTGAATGAACCATTCGGAAGCTCTAGCATAAAAAAGGTTGCCATATGAGATAAATATTCGCAGTTTTTATTATGCCTCAGCAAAAATCGGTGGAAAGCAGTTATGTGTATGGGTATACTTTATGCATGCGGAAGGCATCTTTATATGACAGCAAAGTTCAATTTCCAATACATTTTAATTAAATCGAAATCGTGCTTGGACATTTCGATGTACTACGCTACAGTTGGATAGAAGTTTGAAATCGATCCATTTTTCGTCATCCCTTTCACATAAGGGAAAGAAAATGAATCCTATTAACTTTAGAACTACAAAACAGTTGAAATATAATAACTTCTTTAACAAGAAAGTGAATTTTGCTCAATTTGAGCTAAGTCGGTTCACGCTTTGGTATTTTTACTTTTAGCTATTGCTTCATTTATTTCGGTTGTCATGACTTTTGTTCATAATTCAACGGGAAGTCCTTAGCGTTCAAAGTTAACATCAATGCTCGCACTTCACTGTAGAGCGAATGGAACGGATAAGTTATGAGATGCGAATCATGAAACCCGTCCTTGCGATGGAATATCACTTGGATTTCTGAGCATATTTCTCCGTATTTTTTTTTTTTTTTTGGTTTGTATAGAGAAATAGATTAGGTCTGCATATTTCACTTTAGACCCATAATCCAGTAACACAATTTAAGTTTTTAATTTCAAAAGTTTTCAGAATTATTGGTGATGTTGAAGTATTTGCTTGAGTATAGGCTATGTGTTTGACGAATTGGTGATGAAATTCTTTGTATTCAAATGAGTAACATGCGGACAGGTTGGTTGTAAACACCACAACGACAGCATGCATACTTATTTCTTCATATTACCAAACGTTTTTAGTGCAATAGTTATTTGCTTGTTTCTATCTTCTAGCATTCGTGCACAACTTGTTTTTAAATACATGAGAATTGTTTCGCCGAATTAGGTGATTACTGAAGTGTCAAGTCGGAAACGGAAATTACGTTATAATCTTTCTTTCTTTTTTATGAAATTTTTTCATTACGTGGAAAAAATAACAAAATAAAGAAACAATGTATCTAAAATAAAGCAGTTGTTAAAAAAAAAATAAATATATATATATAGAAATACGAACGATTGCATAATTGATTATTATTTATATAGTTTTAATAAGTGCTCGTAAACAAGTGCACGAGTGCATAATTACAAAAATTACAATTTCCATGCCAGCACAAGTATCCACACATACACTTCATCGTATGATCATTACGTTATACTTTTATATCCATTCGAGAAGGATGAAAGTATATTCAGTTTGTCAAAATGTTTGCAAGCGAAACGTTGATAAACTGCGCCGAGTATGTGTATCCTTGATCTGAATCAAATTTTGAATCGATTTAAGCATATCCGTCTGTCCGTCGCTTTAGTGCCTGTTGTAAACATTTCCCTGGCCGCAAAAAATACGGATCGAAGTTCGTGCACGCAGATTGGTTTTGAAAATGGGAAATATTGGTCCAAGGACACGTCTACAGTTCTTCGTAAACTGGCAACACGGCTGTTTTTCAAAAGGAATATAAAATTGGTTTTCTCGTCATTACTCATAAACTATGACAGGTCAGTCTGCAAAAATTTGATCGTTTACTTTATGGACACCATTGTAGTATCTATATAAAGACGGAAAAATTGTACCAAAATGCAACGCGCAGAAGCAAAGTTTAAAAAACCCTTAAAGGTATAAATAGGTTCTTAGCGAATTTAAAATTTGGAACGCATCTAAGTGTGTGCAGTATCTGATCTGATCTGATGTCCGTGGAAATGAAGATATCGCCTACAAAGTCGTAAAAGAATTTGAAAATGACCTAAGACGGTCAAAGAACACACACACACACAATGCCCACATGCCTATGCAACAGAAAGTGTGAAGACCTGTGCTCTCCGTGTTTGTTGCCTGTTACTCACTCATAAGGTACAACACATACTCTATATAAATTTTCGCTTTTATTCTGACAATAGAAAAAATCAACTGCACCCACGCAATATTATAGCGCATGACAATAGAGTGCTAGAGTTTTTTTTTTTTCAGTGACGGTGATGGGTGTAGAAGATTCATTCACAACCGTGAATGAAATCTTCTTATTTATTTTTATTGGATTGCGCTCTTTCTTTACTGTTTTATTTATTTATTTATTTCTTTTTTTTGCCTTTTTGCACTCAAAAGCAAAAATTAAGTATGCACTGTGTCTGCTTTAGTTTTAGAATAAATGGAAAAACATGTTTAGGGTTCAGGTATATATTTTTGATTAGCATGCGAGACTATGATCCTAAGTCGGAGTTTTTCGCTTTTTTATTGGATTGTTTAAGTGTCAAAATCTTAGACAGAAAAGTAAAACTGGGCGAATATATTTTGACTCAGTTGCTGTACATTATATGGGATTGAGATGAATTCATTTGCAAGCGGACCCAAAGTAATTGAAAAAATAAAAATTCAGATAGCAACAACTTCACAAATAGGTCGAAAAACGCAACATAACCTAATTTGCTCGTTGCTTTTGAGAGTTTCGCAAGCCGATTGTTTTTTTTCTTCTTATTTGATATTTTTATAAAATTGATAGTTCAGTAAATACCGTTCAATAGCTATTTAAATTTCTTGCTATCATCATTGTTGGTGAACAACAATATTTATTTCCAATTAATTTTGGAAACGAAAAAGTGAAAACTAATGTATTGGTTTTCAACGTCAACGGCTTATATCTGGATTATGATTGATTAGCAGAAATCTCTGGAAAACCGTGAAAGTTTCGACAAAAGTGCGTAAACTATATTCTTCGCTGTGTTCCACAAACACGCTTGCAAAACTAACAAAAAAAGGCAAAAAAAAAAAGAAGAATTCAGAAAAAGTTTTCCGTATTTGTGAGGGAAAGGTAAAGTTGTTATTTGAACAATTCGTTCTGGTAAAATTGGATGCTTTGTAGAACATTCCTGATAGGTTCACTTTTCCCGAAATTTCAGACACGGATAACTTAGTTATTGATGCTTGAATGCTGTAAACTGTAAGTTGTTCATAAGCTGTGTTCAATGTGCATAAAAGTTTGAAGAAATTAATGTCACTTACAACACTGTCTTTTTTCCAGTTTTAACCTTAACACTGGAAAAAATGCAGCTGAAGACACAAAATTGATCAAGTTGTCTTGGAGTGAAAATGCAGTCACCTACGAAACAGTTAGGAAGAAGTTTTCGCGATTTAGTACGAAAAATGTCTGCCTGCAAAACGAAGAAAGACGCTACGAACGTCTGTTCACCTCCAGTAAAGGCAACGGAGGATATAATTTTCAGCTTAGGCTGGGAAGCGATACCGCGATCCGCATATTCTCTAGACCTGGACCCTTGCCATTACGTAACACTTATTCGGATCGACACAGTCATGCTTAGCAGTTCAGCGGTTCACAGAAGTTGTAAATGTGCGAAAATGTGTCGATGGCCATTTCGCTTCCAAATCGATGGGTATGACAAGTCTTGTGTGGATGTATGCAACACCCAGACGGCCTCAGAATCATTCTCTGGATCGATTTAAGCTTGTCTATCCGCCATCCGTCCGCCCATCTGTCTTTCTTGTTGTTTGGGTTCAGCTTAGAGGTCGCAATTTTCGAGATATTTTTTTAAGACGTTGGATACACCGACGTGTTTTTGCCCAACGGCAAACACTATTGAAAATGGTTTGGATCGGATCACTTTTTCAAACGCTTGCCATGCGTTATTTTGAGTAGTCGTTATACGTATATGACTGTAGGTTGGTGTAGAGTATTTAGTGGTGGTCTGTGGCCGTTGTTTGACTTAGACGATATTAAGCTTAGAAAGGAGGAGTAAAAAAAAAACCCGAAAGGTGATATTATAATTTAAGATCTTTGGGGTTTCTCGGGGATATTTGTATACTTTGTAAGTGGAATATCAAAATACGGTGTACAGTATGTTAAATAAGACGCTTTGTAGGGAAGATTTAATCAGGAGGAGGAGATGTAACATCAGCACTCTTGCGGAACAATGCGTTGATTCATGTACAATACACTTTTCGAATGTATTAGAATTTTCCTGGTGTATATGCGACATCTTGAATTAGTCTAAAGTAGGAGTAGAGTACTTTTTGGAAAGCAAAATCTACAACAGAGTCTGATATAGTCGACTGTAGTATAGATTTTTGTTTTTTTTTTTTTTTATCATAGGAACACGGTGTCATGCACGGTGATGTGCTGCATGCCACCTACAAGTTTTTTCTTAAATTTATTGTACGTAAATTGTCTTTCAATAAAGTTTATTTGATTAGCTTCCAAATGAATTATTTTCGTTTTCGCATCATTGATCTTACAGTACAATAAACTTTTATTGCAGTTATTTTGTGTGATACCGTTGTTATTGTCGTTGAGTGCCAATAATTTAAGTTAAATTGACAGTTAAACTATACTTTTCATTGTATCGTTCATAAATTATTCTTTTTGTTTTCTTTCTTCTTTTTCAAGAATTTCAATCACATACCTAATTGGGTAGGGTAAAGACTTAGGCCAGAAAAAAAAAAAAAAAAAATAATGCATTCGAAGTTGGTTTAAAAAAAAAAGCAAACAATTTTTATTCTTTACTATACTGTACAAGGTATGACGATAGTCAGCGTTTACAGTTATCAGTATGGAAAAAAAAAAATATGAATAATTTCTGCTCTTCTTCTGATTGCATTCATTTGAAACGAATTAAATTATTTCGTTTCTTGCATGCGGGCGTTTTGTTAAATGAAATGATTGAATTGTTTTTGTTTGTTTAGTTCAATTCAGTGCAATTTCTATTCCAGTCCGTTATTTGCCAGTCGTAAACTTCATAACTCTATTAAAACAGCAAAAAATTGTACTCTGTGTTTTCCTTTTTTTGTTCGCTCTTTAGTCTTACTTTCCAGATATTGAAATTTTTATCTTTTGCTTAGCATTGTTTAGTTAAATTTTTAATAAAATTCCCCGATACATATATACATTGTTTTACGATATGGAAAAGTGCCACTCGATAATATGTTATGTTTGTCAAATGTAGGTAACGCCCAGAACACATATCGGAGAATCTCTACCACGTATTCTTCATCATTTTCTATATTAAAATTTCTTTAGCCATATCTGCATGTCTGTCCGTTGATATCACTCCATACAATACCATCAAAATTTTCTCAGATTAACTTTTCATTAAATTTTTCCTTTTAATTTGGTTCACGCATACCGTCTATAACTACAAAAAAAAAAAAAACGATAATCGGAAATTTAATTGCTGGCGTAATTTTTTGGGTTACAGCAATTTACGTTAAAGTCGTTAAAAACATGACTTTAACTGTTGCAGAGAACTAAGAAGTTTAGGGCCTAATCCTGGTGTAGTGCAACTTGACTTGTGCAGGTAAAGCCCCAACATGGTGATCGGGAACGAAGACTTTATTTTTCAGAAGAACGATAAGATGACGTAGTGCGATACACATTTCCGTTTGCAGGCGCTTTGCTTTGGTGAAAATTAAGAGTTCGACTTTAATGCATCAAAGTAAAGTTTTATTTAAGTTTATGTAAATCAGACTCGGATTCTGAAACCACAGTCGCTGTGATGTGTACTAGAAATTTTTAAAGTTTGGTGAATAATCATGTTTCTCTATTACTCTAATTATTTTAATATATTTTACAGTTGATTTTTGTTTTGTTCATTCAATTATTCTATTCACTACATTCTCGTATTGCATCGATCGCTTGTCGCTCACATTGCCATAGTTCGCTGTGCCGTCTTTCGACAAGGCATTATGCATAATTCAGAATAAGGCAAGTAAGAATATTGTAGCCCATCAAGGCCGACGATCAAGGCCGATACCCTACACCACTTTGCTTAATACAATTATTCATCCGTTTTGGTAATAAACCAAAAATTACATTATTAATTACATCATTTTTACATAGAGCGGAAGTTCGCATATTGGAGGATGCTCAAAACATCGGATGACGCGATCCAAATTTTGCAAACTTCCATTAAGTGGAATAAGCAGAGGATAGACCGTTGGGTACCGTTGGGAAGTAGTCGGATTTTAGCTGGCAATAATAGAAAGGTATGTGCAGTAGATATGGTATTGCACAACATTGGGCATCTGCATCACGCCAGCCTGTATAAATCTTCTTCTAAATCTCCGCTGCTTAGCAGAGCTATTGTCAAGTTGCCATCGTTATTTTTTTTTTTTTTTTTTTATATAATCTCTTCAGAATACTCTGCATATGATTGAATTATTTTTAAACAAAATCTAAGATAAATGATGGACCATAACTGCTTAGCCAGCAGGCGAATTTTAAGACCATAATGATTCCGGGAAAGGGCCATTATCTGAGATCATCGGGCTTTTAATGATGTAATTTTCAATAGAATTAAATTTATTCTAAAAGGGCTTCGTACTTCTTAGAAAACGTCTTATTCCCATTATTTAATCTCTTTAGTGAGTAGGTAAACGAATTACGTATACGAACCGATAAAGTGCAACTACCTGAGTAATCTTTAGTTAATGCATTGATTTCATTTAATTAGTGATTAAACTAAACAATAAATCGAAAAATTCTACACTTAGGACAATGTAATGTCAGACCTTCTATAGCGTGATGTTTAAATTGCTTGATATTTGCTTTGCAAGAATTTACGAAAGAACTGAAGCTATTTTCAGCTTAATTATCTTTTTCTTTTTCGTTGAAATGGATTTCACCTTCAGTACTGCGCCTATATCTGGATTGCTATTTACGCTTCATTATCTTTATTATCACACAATTGCTCTTCATTTGCAGATGTTATGAGGTATGTGTGCGAGTTTGACATTATCCCCGAGTGTGAGATTAATCTGTTTACAGCATAAATTAATTATATTCGCTTGTTTACACACACAGCCAACTATTTTTTAAGTTTTTTTTTTTTTTTTTTTTTTTTTTCTGAAAAAAGGCTCTTCTTTGTGCTTTAGGCTAAAGTTTTTTCCCCTTGTATTTTAATAAAACTTGTACACGTTTTTTTAAAGAAAAAATCTTTAAAAGTTTTTTATATGAAAATATTTACTTTAGGTTGCTTGCCTTTTATGTAATGAAAAACTTTTGTAAAAGAGAAAATTTCAACAAAAACTTAAAGGTCTTATTGCCATTAATAGCGTCGCTACATTATCGCGTAAGACCGGATTCATTCGGTGTTGCTTTTCCCAACTGGAAGGATGTGCATGCACTTTAGCTAATTGATATAAATCAGCATAATATTCCATGCCAGGTATGCCCAAAGAATTAAAACTCGCTGATACTTCAGTGCAATCAATGATAGCCGTTTTCAAAGGCGTCACCAGGAGAGTTGAATGATTTGGCTTTTCTCGAAATCATATGAAATAATAATAATAATAATAATAATAAAATTAATTAAAAATATTTTTATTGTTGTTTTATCATCGTTGCTTTTGATTTACCATCTTTTTACCCTCAATTAATTCACGCATCAACAACACGGCTGTACGACTGCCGGCCAAGAGATTCCAACGCGACCAACTGAAATTATGTGATAATGCCAATGTTGACATACACGCATATAAATGCATCTCCATTATATAATTCTTTTCGCATGATCCTTCCGTATAGCAGAACGTGTCCTCTTCCGGAAATATATCAACACCGGATTGTATTAAAATTTGCTTTATTACCTCCAACGGTAATGTTTTGCCAACCATTTCGCTAATACTTTCCGTTGAGCCACCTTGAAAATTGTTAACGCTATAACCGTCCTCTGTGATCGTCATATCCACGCTCACTAATGACGCAGTAAAACTGAACAGTATTGTATCAAAGCTGAAAGCAAAAAAATTACAAAAAAAAAAAAAAAAAATGCAAAACAAGAAGCATTCAACTATGACCATATTTTTTTGGAAACTCGAAGGAAATGCAATTTTGATAATTTATGATATCGAGTAGGCGTAGGTGATTTTTTCTATTCTTTTGCAAGCTCATGTAGGATCATCCATATAATGATCCCTAAAAATTCTTCTCATTACATTTGGCATATTTTATGAGTAATGAGCAAAAAAAAACAGTATTTATTTTTATTTTTATTTTCAAAACAAATGTGTTCTCAATTTATGTTGTACTGTCGTCATACCAATATTAACCTGCAGGCAAGAGTTTCCAATGATTTGATTAAATTTGAAATCATTGTCTTTACTTTGCAGCTGCATATTTCTTCACAATTATTCCAACTTGATTATGAACACTATCACCAATGATCGCATAAGCACATATGTAGAATTTTCAGAGCAAAACTTATAGTACTATCGGCTATCGGATCTCATCCCAAAATTCCTCAAAGCAAAAAGCAGGAATTGCTTCTGAACTCGTACTATTGCATCGGCATAAATGCTTTAGGCATAAGTGAATACATGGAGAAAGAGGCAGACGGACATGCTTAAATGGATTCTAATTGATCAAGCATACATATATTTTGTAAAATCTAAATGTAAGGCTTTCTGCAAACGTTTTGACGAAATCAGCTTTCCCTCATCCTTCGATGTTGGACAGAGAAAAATGAATAGATTTCTCTGAAAAAATTAATACAAAATTACGCGCCTATCGTTTCACATACCGTCATTCAATTTGTAGTAAACGATTTCAGACATTCGTTTGCTTGCCACATCTAAGTGCTTAGATATACGCTTGTAGTTTTTTTTATTTTTTTATTGTATTCATTTACGTGTGGTCTTTACATATGTTATTTGACTAATTGTTATTACATAAGCAATTGAGTGCAGACACATTTCAGTTATATATAGTTTATATAATAACAACCAGTGTACTGGGTGTGTGAACAATCGAACAGACAGTTTTGACAATTTTACCACCATCAACTACTGCACAATACGTTTCTATTTACACAAACACACAAACAAGCGTAAAAGCTCATTAATTTAAACAACTTTGCCCTACATGCACTCATGTGAGAAAAACAGTGGAAACGACAGCCATAACAAAAACAATAACAACATCATAAACCACAAACAATTCCCATTTCAATCTAGCCATAATTGTTAAATTACTTACTTTTTGAAATCCGGTTTCAATTCCCATGTCTGATATGGCATATTGCTGTAACGATTTAAGGCAAAACCGAATGTACCTAAATAATAATAATAATAATAATAATAATAATAACATTAATAAAAGTTCAACATAATTATATAGAATAACGTGTTATAGGGATTTGAACATACATATATATATATATATATATATATATATACTGTGAAGAGGGCTTTATTCGATTTTAAACTCGTTCCGATAAAATATACAAGATGCCAAATGAATGCGTACTACTACAACAACAATTTTTCCTGCAAGTAGGGTTTAGGTGTCATTTTGCCTAAAGGTAATATTTTTTTTTCTTACACTTTGGAAAAGATGCGCTACCGAAGTTATTTAGTCTAAACTATTTTGTTTAGCTTGAAAACGGTACCGTTCTCCCAGAGCAAAGTTACGCGTATATGTATATGGTTTACGCTTATATATATCTATATATGTACTTTCGTTGATACGTATTCCGGGATACGATAGTAAATATAACGACAAAAGTTATATGCTTCCTATTCGACGATGCGGCTTTTGTTTTCAATGTTTCTTCATTAATATGATATTCTTATATATATATATATATATATATATATACATATATATATATACGGGTTGCAAATATTTCTGTAAGGTTCTCCATTGAGGATAACTGCAATGTCATTTTCTTGTTCAAATATAAGCCCATAGCCCACGGCAAAAATTTTTTTTGTTCTCGTTAACATCCTTTAGGAACATCGGATGTGTTTTCTTTATAGGTAAGAGACAATAATCCTTATTCACGATATCGTTTAACCAAATATAAGCTTCATCTCGCATATACGAAATGTAATCGTGGGTTCATTGTTTTCCCAATAAGTATACACTATACAAATAGTCAAGGCAAAGTCTGAACAATATATTGCAAAAAAAAATTTCATGAAAATTTCAATTTGCAAATGGCCTCTACACGGCTCATAACTCTCTCACTGTGCGGATGCGGCGCAGGATCAAATACCAAGTGCTTGGCGAACACCGTATGACGTTCTGAACCTAAGAAAGTGGCCGGATTCATAAGTATCCTAAAGCTAGAGATCTAGGGGCATGTACGAGTACTATAGATTTTTTTAGGCTGCGGTACGGATTGTTCGCCATTTCACTTTACATAAGTAAATTTTTCCAAGCAATTCAATTAATTTTTGATTAGAATTTGTAAGAATATCAGGCATCATTGTAACGTTTGCTTAGTAGTAATTTCGCTTAAAGAGAAGTGAAATCCTTTTTTGTTTTGTCTCAATTTGTGAAGAAACGTAAACCTTTCCTTGTCTTTTTAGCAAGAAAATTGCGCTTGTTCTGAACACTGATCCGTTTAAATACATACACTAATATCACTTCCGTTTCAATTTCATTTAAGAGGACCAATTTGTGGGAAGCGCCGTCCTCTTAAATGTTTTATTCAAATTTGTGATCGATAATTGTTATGGGTTGCAAATTATTGATAAAAAATATATATAAAAAATTATGTTTTATCATCGGGGTTAGTTTGGACTTTTACCGCCATGTGATAAGATCCAATGGGAACTAATTGAAAAATGTAATAAATATAAATTAGTTCAAAGCCTCACTTTTGATTAAAAATACATGCTTTTCGAACGTCTGCGATGCCTTTGATTTCTAAATCTAAGCTTTAAGAGACAAATTTATGGAACGAAAACACAAAAAAAAAAAAAAAAGAAAATAAGGTGAGAAGACGCTATTCTCCTGTTTGACGAATCAAAAAAAAAAAAAAAAAAAAAAAACGCATATAATTGAACTCACCTAGACGTCCAGTACGAAATTGTATCGACAATTTGTCCTCATTGAATTTTGTATCATGTACATCACGTATACTCCATTTGCCTTGAGTGAAGGTGGCCGGACTCGTTAATTTGAATTTTTTCCTGAAATACATACACATTAAACAAGGCAAATAAGAAAACTACGTGGAATATATATATGCACACACTGTCACAAGAGTTAAATGCAATTACATCTCGTTTATAAAAACTGTCATATTTTTTGCAATTTATACGTTGGGGGACGTACTATAAATTGAATTTTCTTTCGAAGAATATATACAAGAAAACGAAAGTAGGCAGGCGTGCACGGCAACGCTAGCCCATTTTTCGGTAAACTGAATTTACATATTGGTGTAGAATGAAGTAAACAATGATTGGCGAAACTGTTTCACAAAAGTGACATACTTAAAATGCGTACCAAGGATCAAGACGTAAGAAAAACAAAGTTGTAACATTATAGTCGCGTAAGGGTCTACATCACTTCGCCCAATTCAAATGTTCGTTTATCTTCGTGAAAAAATATCGAAAGTCCGATTTTGTGTCCATCTAAAGGCATACGTTTCTTGAGAGTGGGCTCCATGAAGTACACGGTTCGAATCTGATTTTTATATCAAATTACCATAATATGGACCAATGTGCAGCATGAAATATTAAAACTCGGACAATTTCGCCATGTAAGAGCATACTTTTCATTATAACACTTGTATGGAATTAGACTTACGTGGTCTAAATTCGTTACAACTGAATCTGATGTCACATAGCTATTGAGGAAAAACTGTCCGTATAAAATATTGAAAATTAGATCCTTATACCATACGAATAGATAATTTTCGTAGCGCAACGAACGCGAAGGGGTACCTAAGCTACACCTACGTAGTTCAAATTTCGTGCAATTAATTTTTACTAAAATTATTATTATGCACCGATTTTCACTATGAAATACTAAAAATTAGACCACTTTGGCATACAAAAGTTTACTTTTCATAAGAGGGTCCAAATGAGATGGGTTTCAAAAAATTGGCCCTTGCGATCCAAATTTTTCACATGAATCCAGTATGCCAAATCACCCTATGTTCATAGGAGTGATCTATGGGGGAACTTAACTCAACACCACTTTATATAGGCCTTCTCATGGAAAGTAAGCCTTTCTATGGAGACAAAATGCACATTAGCTCGTTTAAGTAAAAGTTTATCTAAAAGTTTTTAGATCACTGTTAAAATTCATACTCGACTTTAGAAGTCCACAGCATTTACTCTTTCAGCAAGTCCTTAATTTGATAGTCATATTAAGAGAATTGCTATTTAGTAGAGGAATAGCGGCACACGCCTTGTCCCATACTATTCCAGAACCCCTTCTATATTAGGAGAACTTTTAGGCCGTCATTTTGAATATCTAGGAAATTCGACTGTGCTACATTGCATTGCCATCGGAGGAGAAGATGTGTGCGAAGTTTCAGCATGATTGAGTGCACGGAAGCACTCGGAATGCCAATTGAATTTACCATAATCGGTAAGTTAAACAAAATCTTGTAAAAAGAAATCAGAGTTATTTTGTGGCGTGATTTCTGAAATTATTTTCGATTTCGGCAAACTTCGGTAATCTGCACTCTATTGCTTTCGTTTGCGTAAAGTGTTTGAAGCAACAAATTCCATCGGCAGTTCAGTAAAATCCTGCAAATGTCCGACAAGAGCAATTTCTTACTTTCGCATTTAAGGCATGACAAAATAACTCAATCTTTCGCTTTTCGTTTGTCTAAATTTATAGTAAAAATTTTGTCACATGCATGCCTGTGTGTGAATATCTAAATTCTACGCTATCTATCTTAAAGTGGTATTCGGTTGGTAGGCAACCATTTCACGTACACTTTTCCACCGAGTATTTGATATTTTTGTTTTTTTTTTCAACTTGGCTTTGGGTTGCCTTTCAAAGCATAAGCACTATTCTAAAATCGTTTATATTTAGCGTTAATAACCTTTATCAGTTTCATAAAATTTCGTCAAACTTGAGGTGAAATTTAACATTAACTCTTTTTTTTAATCGGGTCTTTGCAACGAAGTGACGAAAGTTACTATCATTATAAGCGACGTTGATTAAAGTTAAGAATAAATTAATTTTTTGCTTTCGACTTATATCACATTTCATAGGAGGAAGGACTGTGGTCAGAAAATTAATATTGTCATTAAAAGAGTTTTCGTCATTTTGAACTTCGTATCAAACGAAGATTTATCTTTAGCTGGCACATTTTTTTTTTTTTTCTGGTTGTGTTTACTTCGAATTCGATAGTTCGTAGATAGTGCGTTAAGTTTGTGGGGATGTGTGCAACGTCCAGAAGGAGATGAGATAAACCCTCCTTTTATTATATCAATCGACAATCACTTTCTTGTCCCTCTGTCAATCCGTTTTGCTTTCTTGTGTTCAACCATTAAGCCACAATTTTTGTGATATTTTGATGAAATTTGCCACCCACACGCATTTTAGCTTGAGGACGAATTGTGTTGAAAATGGTTCGAGTTGGAGCACTTACTTGACCACTTGAATACATGTACGGGGATGTAGGGTAATTAATGGTAAACCGTGATCCACTATAGTGTTTCCTCACTTGTTTGAATTAATTTAATATCAATCATTTTGCTATCCATTACCGTTGCTTCATGCTTGTGTCGTCACGAATTTCGTTTTCTTCTTCACTAATTGTTTTACTTAATTTTTCGTTTATTTCATCCAATCTTCTAGCATTCTCCGATTTTAATTATAATTCATCAGGCATTGCTGCACTCACTGCAACGTGAATATAATCAAAGTTTCTAATGTTCACTGCCCTTCGCTACTTGCGCATTCGTTTTTGCAATTGAAACGTCACGTAAAGAAGTTGTTGCCCCATTTAACGCTGTTTCTGTTTCTATTTGTTTTATAGGTTCGCGGCAATTTGTACGTTTCATGTCGGTCTCTGTGTCGAAATTCTCCTTGTTTTCTATTTTATATAGTAAGCCTGAATGTCATTGACAGTATATTGTTAGCGTTTTATGCTTAGTAAAAGGCAATTGAAAGCGTGGTCAGTTGTTGTCGTTCCGTGTACTAAAAAGGAAACAAATAGCGTTCGTCACACGTGTAAGAACGATTTATATGATAAATAAAATATTTTCATTATAAATATATTTTATGTCTTTTTATATGTTATTTAAATTAAGTGTTTTCTTTCGTTCAAAGAACTTTTCATTTTAGACTTTAATAACCTTAGAGATATGTTTAATGCTTCGCATTGGTCCAAATTAGGGTTTGGCCAAGTTAGGTAGTCTTTTCTTTAATAATGCGTAATATAATTCCTCTAATGATCAGTATTACGATATTTTATTTCTTCTAAAAGGCAAATTAAATTTAATTTAAATGTTTTTTTTAGCTGATATTTCTTCCCGGACAGAAGAATATTTTATGAGACTAGAATCTTCCATCTTTCAGCTATCGCAGTTTAGAGAGACGTTTATAAAAAATTAAACAAGAGAAACGTTTCCATACATATTCAATATTCCTCTAGCTCTTTTAGATTTTATTAGGTGCTCGCTTGTATTCTGATCATGGACATATATGTTGGTGAAAACGATCTAGTAATGCGAATTGTCAATGTACGCAATGGTTCGTTTCGATGATTTCGATCTTTCTCTATATACAAAATAACAGTTTTCCAGTTAGCATTATTGAGTTATTCAGCGTACACAGACTCTAATCATTTAATGCTCAAAATTACATTTTCGACATTCACTACTTTTGTTGATCGATTTGAAGAAATCTGCTGCCGAAGTTCATCAAACACTTCTAGAAGCTCCGCGCTGCTCCGTCATATTCTAATTGTCAGTTTTGTTTTTAAGGGATGAAAAGTGCTGATTTTAGTGATGTCAATGACAAAGATCGGCCTGGAGGACAAAAACAATTCAAAGACAAAGAATTGCAAGATTTATTGGACGAAAACTCATCTTAAGCTCTCGAAAAACATTCAGACTTAACAGTTGATCAATCAATTGTTTCCTCCTCTCTAGAGGAGGGGAGCCACAAACTACAAAGTTTCGTTATGCATGTGGTGAGGTCAGAAAGGTGTAGTGTATCACGAGCTGCTAAATGAAACTGTCACTGCAGATAGCTACCGATGACGATTGAATAAATTGAACGACGTATTGTTACAACCACGACCAGCAACAGCGGTTAACAAACGCAAAGTCATCCTCTTGTATTTCAACACGCTTTGCCACTTGTTCAGACCGATGCAGCATGGCTTGGCTGGCATGCGATTTCGAAATACGAAAGAAGTGAAAAAATGAGTCGATGGGATCGCTGCCAAACCAATATCGTTCTTTCAACATGGTATCGCCATCTCGCCAGATGGAAGATATTTTTATTAATATGTGATGCACCAATATTTCTCAATAAATGGCTTTTTGAAGTAAAACAATGATCATAATACACGCAAGCGCCTATAATTGTTTAAATTATGATTAATTTGCATTTATTTTTATCAACGAACTTCATGTATACAACGTTTTTATGTTCACGTTGTCAAAAGCAAAAGTTGAAACACAAAATGTGCAACATGTGGTTATCTATTAATTCTATAGCTCAAATTTCGCACGTCAACAATATTTGGGAAAAGAACGGGAAGCCACAGAAATGTACAGCTGTTCGCAAATATTCGCTTAAAAATCGCGATAACTTTAGGTACTTTAGGTAAGCTAACCACAGCGGGTATACCAGATTATGTGTGTAATATATATATGTGTGTACAGATCGAGCAGATAAATATGCATTTTTTGCTTTCTCCAATTGTTTATAGGATTTCGGTGAATTGCATAAAACTGTATGATAATAAATGATTCGATATATAGGATACGGCGGACGGATTAAAATATATATTTCGACAATTGGACATTTGGTCTACCTTACAATCAATCAAATGTACCACATAAGCTAGCGAGGCGAGTCTTAAAAAATGATATTTACATACGAGGCTCAGGATTCGATGAATTGCGGACTTAACGAATACGCTTTCTTAAGCGAAAATTTGAAATGGAAAGGTCTACAAGAGAAGCTATACAACCTTTAAGATTTTAATTTGTTTTCTTGAAATTCTCTGACCGATTTAACTGGCTCTTCAACTGAGGATAACGTGGTGATATGAAAAGAAATATAAATCAAATGTATTTGAAATATGTTGGTTATAGGAAAGGAAACAAAAGGAAAATTTAAAGAAATAAAATCAATTGACATCAATTGTTAAGTGTTGTTTGCTGGAAATGTAAGAGTCGTGTAGTTGGGAACAAAAAAAAGAAAAAAAGAAGAAGATAAAGCAGCAACAAAAATTATAAAACAAGTAAAAATAAAATCAAAAATCACTTCACTTCACATTTTGTTCCTTTGCAAGAACAATTTAACATAGGTTTTCAGTTGGAGAATATTGTTTTTTTTTTCTGTTTGTATATGTGTGAGTATTTATATGTAGGCAAGACAACCCTCGAATTCTTTGACAAGAGCAACAACAATTTATGCAAATAAAATCTCAACAAGGCAACACCTATGTTTTGCATATAAATGCGTCCGTCTGTGCATTAAGGGAAGGACGTTTTTTTTACTCATATTTTCTTCTTCAAATTTCTCCTACTTAGACAATTTTTCATTCTTCCTTTGAGTGTAATTGACAGTTTGTCAATTTACCTGTCTGCTTCGGTATGTAGAGAATGAATTTGTGTCTTGTTGCTTTTATTATGACTTACCCGTCTATAGTAGCGCTTGTACTATCACTATCGCTTTGACTGTGTTTGCTTAAAAAATCATAAACACTTGCTGGCCCACTGCCTTCAGCAACACCTTCTAAGCTGCGTTGTGTGAAATTTTCTTCCTCTGCTTTGGCTTCGTTATCTACTAGGGCACTATAGTACCATTCCTCGCCGTCGTAGTCGTCTTCGTCGTCATCTGTGCTACTATCATCATATTCTAACACATTCTCTTTCTCTGCGTTTTCCTTGTCATATGTATTGTTAGCCTCGCTTAGGTCTGTCTCACGTATTAAAGCTACATTTGAATAATAGGCAAATGTTGGTGATGGCTGTTGCTGTTGCTGTTGCTGCTGCTGCTGCTGCTGCTGCTGCGGCACGACATCCGTCAATTCAAAGTCTTGTTCGGATTTTAATGCCTCTACCATAGTTGTTGGTTCAGTACGTTTACCGTTATTTTCAACTTTCTCTTCATCTTCGTGCGAGTCGTGCAAACAACGAAAATTATTTTCCATTAGATTTGCTGAAATTTCTTGCAACAATTCCCCTTGTAGCGGCATTTGCAATTCACATAAACGATCCAAGTCCTTGTGTATTTTATATTTTTTACATTAAATGTATTCACATTTATTCATTGCATTATTCAGGAAAATGTAAAAGAAAATTTGAAATGGAGCGTAAGAAATGTTGGTTATATCGTTTTTTTCTTTTTCTTTTTCTTTTTCGTTTTCTTGTTTTTTCTTTTTTGCTTATTATAAATGAGAAAAAGAAAAGGGAAAATAATATATAGAAAGCTATTTAATTTCAAAATTCATACAAGAACACTGAATGCTTATCGTTTCCTTAAGCTTCACTTTCCATGTTTTTGTAAAACTCAATATCTATTGCATTTTTCCAAGAGTTCGTAAAAAGATTTTGCTCTTCTAAGATTGATTCCATCATTAAAACAAAATAAGAGATCAATAGAAGGGAAATTGTACTAGTGCTATATAAATATATATATATAACAAAGAAATTTCTCATATCATCATTTTTTTTTATAATGCGTTCTGTAAAAGTTTAGTTGCAAAAGTTTACGGCCCAAGAAGCCGGAAGGAATTACCATAACATCGGCGCAAAAAAGGATAGAAAACGCATATAAAGGATTGAATTCGCATTCTCCCGCACACAATTCTTAGACGACAGAGACCATAGGTAGGGCATGTAGTGAAGAATAGCCCAGGGCATAATATCAGCCCGTTCGGTAAGAAAGTTTCGCTCGTCGGTCTGTCTCCGTGAGGGTTTATGCGCGTGTACTTCTTGGGTGTAAACGTCTGTGGACTGTTTGTAGGATAAAAGATTCCCTCTTCCTAATTGCTATCAAACTAGCTAGCTTTAGCATGGCGCGTATGACCGTCTAAATGTATGCTAATATAAAATATTATTCCCCGATGAAAACAAATATTACTTTCTGTTACATAAAAATATATATGTTTTGGTCAGTCAGTCAGACCTTAAACTCGATTTAATCATGTCTGACTCATTGCCCGCCTACCAAGGCTTCGTTATTCCTTTTCCAGCTAAAGGCCAATAGTCCTTGCTGTACTTGTACTTGTTAATATAACTGGAGATCTATATGAGACGTCAATGGAGAACTTAAGGACAGTAACAAGTAGAAACCCGTTGCAGAAATTGTCCTGACTTGTCGAAATGAAGTGTAACGCTGAATATACAAAGCCTGATAATGGCGACTATAACTTCATAGTTAGATCACTGCGGCTACAACCAATAATCTCTTAATTTGGCTTGATTGCTCAGCAAGAAAGTGAATTGAGAAGTGAAAAATGATTATTTTGTCCTCTACTTCGTTAGTAATGTAACGTAATTAAAAAGGTTTAGCCAGGACCGAGTTGCGATATAACTCCACCAATTCACCAAATGCATCACATTCTTTTTTTTTCTTCAAATTGATGTCAAATTAAGTTGACTCATTCACTCACGATTATATTATATATATTAATCGCCTCACAGTTATACGCCTCAATATACGCCTAGAAATGTGAAAGACTCGTTATAAACTGAAAAAAGATTTCTTGTTTGTCTGAAATTTGACAGATTCAAGCTCCCTTACTATGCCTGACAAGAATTTGGCACATATGCCGCTCGTACCCAAACATATTAACAAATTACTTTGAAGTAATAACGCGAATCGCAAATAATTTTCTAAGGATTCGGTTTTTTATAAGCATTAAAGTTATAGATTTTCCTCAATACGTATCACGGCTTAACTTCAGCTACATACTTAGCCACAGCTTAATAACAAATGTTTCATATTAGGCTTAGGTATTAATGCTAATCGAAAGTTTGAATTTTTCGAAAACAATATATCATCCGACTTAAAATAAGTAGAGCTTTTCTACACATCATTTCAATAGCAATTACTTAAGTTTTAAAAGCTTTTTCTTCTTGATACACTTATCGTACAGCTCTCGTATTTAAATTGTATTTCCTTTTTACCTCAATCAACTGTGAGAACATATACTCGTTGGCTAATCCTGCATCTTGTCTTGGTGATGCTGAATGTCTTGAATCGTTTTCTTCATGTCCTTTGTCACCATTGCCCACAAGACCAGTTATGCTATCATCGCATTGTAATCCTCCATTATTGAACTTACTCAGCTTGTTTAAAGGCTCTTTTCTCAAATCCATTGTATTTGAAAGCAATTTATTTGTTTGATCTCGTGCTTTTCTTGTTGATACCTCGGGCAGCAATTGCCGTTGTGATGTTGTTGGTAATGACAATGGCAGTGTTTGTTGTTGTATTTTTAATACTTTTCTGATATGTGGTTGAACAAAAAACTCTCGAGGCTCATCTAAATCGAGAAAATTCTTTGTTATACGTGTTATGTGCAATTGTTGCTGACTGACGGTTATATCATCGACCATTGTCTTATTGTCGACTGATGGCGAAAACGTTGCATTGTTGGTTTCGTCAAGTCTTGCTAGAAACAATAGCCTCGGCGGTAGTTTAGCTTTTTTAAGTTTTTTACGTTTGAAAATATGTTTTTGTTTATACTCTTGTCCCTTAACTCTCTGATCTAAGCGTATAGTGAAACCTGGTGGTAGTCTTGGTATTACAAAGTCATGCAATAAACTTAACATATCAACGTTTTCGGGTATGTTGTGTAAGTCGAAATCCCTAACTTCTTTGGTAGGCAATCGTGAAGATTTCTGCGAACTTCGTTTTTGTAACTTAGAGATCGGCAAGCGCGGTGAGAGACTTTTCAAAGGACTAGGATTTGTGGTTGTCGATGATAGAGGTGTGCATCCGTCTTGGCTGCCGCTTGAAGTGTGGGAGGTTGCTTTTTTAATGCCCTCTGTTAAATCAGATTCTAAAGTTTCCAAGCGTGTCTCCCAGCGACAGACAATTGGTGGCTCAAACCATATAACACTTTCGGGTAATCTGAAAATTGAAAAAATTCGTTTTTAAACAAATCAAAACTTTTTATTCTCCAAATAACGCACTGTACGGTAACTAAAGCTAACTTATCTAAGGCTTTCTCAATCATGCGCATTTCAGTTTCAATTTCTTCAGGTAGGCGCCTCACGCCGGGTTGAGGTGCGGGTGGCGGCTTATAGGTTTGATAATAAGTCTTATGACTCAGTTTATTAGGTGTTACAACTAGAATGCGTCCAATTCAATTTCATATCGATTGCGTTTCTCTTAATTACTTACTTATTCTTATAAATGAACGTGCATTTAATTGTTTATCCTGCCGTGGTGTCTCTAAATAATCGAGACAATATACGCCGCCAATAATGCGATACTTTCGTAAATTCACGTCCGTATCCAGCAGATTGTAGGCTTCTGGACCTATTGCTCTTCTTCGAAGCTTATTTATTTCATCTTCGTACTCCAAATACAATTTGTCAACATCTTTGCGTTTCTCTTTTTCTAAAATATTTTTTTCCACTTCATATTGCTCCAATTCGGAGAGCGGTACCTCTTTATCAAATTCAGCTAACATTTCTTGCAAAATCTCTTTACGTTTGCGCCATTCTTTTTTGGTTTGAGTTAATATATCTGGATGGATATTATTGTCAAAAGCTTGGAAAACGCTGCATGATAAATTTAATTGTATTTATTACTTATGTTATCAGGCCTTGGTTTCTTTAGAGTAAAACTTGGACAATAATCGCTAAGATGATCGTAGTTTAACCATAACCCTCTCAGAGCTGAATCGTAGAGTGATACCGATGGAGGCAAAGATAATTGCATTTCCATTATTGGAAAATCAATTTCATTGTGTTGATTTTGATCACCTATGCGTGGCTTCGAATTTAAAGAACTAGAGGTATGTATTAAAGGGAAAGTATGATTAGTTCAAGTGTTCTTATGAAAAAAAAAATCTGCTAACATTTGAGCATCTTTTGAAAAGGTCCAAAGAAAGTTCTTAAAAACCTCTGATGTATAGACATGTTTGGAGACTGCCAGGCGATCAAGCCTTGAAAGAAAGAAAAAAAAAACAAACAAAAAACACAATGAATGTTGGATTAGCATCGATTTTTTTTATAACCATCTTAGAGTTTGCTTCGTAATAAAGAAAGTCTTTTTAATAAAATGCCTTCAACAAATTATTGTTATGGTCTTATATTTCTCTATATGCAGTATGTATGAAATATAAGTGACATTCAGTTAAACATATAAACTCCAAATACTATTGCTTTTATATATTATATATAAAACTTATCTTTCGAACTTGATCGTGGAATTTTTGTGTCTGCATAAAAGAGCGACTTTAATGTGCTAAACAAAACTTTAAACAAAAACAAGCAACAAGTGGGCCATGCCCCGACTGTAAAAACCGTACGTCACTTTACCTAACACTGTTACTTGTATATGTATGCAACGACCTTCCAAAATAAGGTGCTATATGTGAAGCGGTTGGAAAAGCTATCCGATTCGAACCATTCACAATAGCGCTCGAACATTGCGCTGAAACATTGCGGTATGTCATAATTCATCAACATGTTTTCAAAATTGCGACGTGTAAGTTGAACACAAGAAAACAAGACGGACAGATAGACGGACAAATTTAGCCAGTATAATGAAAGACGAGCCTATCTCAAGTCCTTCTGGAAGTTGCATTCATCCGCACAAACTTAATATACCCTTGTGCCACAAGTGGTGTAGGGTATAAACAGTAGACACATGAAGTAGCTTAACTGATTAGTAAACCGAAGCTGGCATAAAGCATAATTTTTTTTCAGACAAAATCAAGTAGCAGCGTCGATTTAGATTTCAATTAACTGATAACGATTTACACTTGTGTGAGTTCCGTTGTTCATACTATTCACAAAGTGTGTAGACGTAAAATTTACAAATATTTCGCAAATTGAATTCATTTTTCCTGTGGCGGGCGAAAAGAGAAAGGGAAATATTAAAAGAAAACAAAGTAAACTTACTCCATATCACGTTCTATATGCGACATAATTTTGTAGGTAAAATCATCTAAATAATCTTTAAGGAATACCCGTATTTCAGTTTTCAATTTTTCCAAATCATTATATATATAGGAGGGCTTCTTTTTATCCTTTAGAGAGTCATTGAGTTCCTTTAAAATCTAGTTAAAAATAATTAAATATAATTTGAAAACTTTTTTACTAAACATACGTACACCTAATACTTCTTTGGTTCTGGCGGCATAAATATCGCCTGCATTTCCTTGCTGTTTGCGGAGCGTGGCTTTAGTCAAATCTGCAGCGCTAATGTCTTGGGTTAATAGAGATCTTTCGTCGGTGCGTAAAAGCCAATTACGTGCTTCACGCTTTCTTTTTTCAATATCACTTTGCCATTGATGTATGTACTTACGCAAGTCACCGGGACAATTTGTGTTTGGTAATCCATTGCATCGCATATACTTCTCCCAATCGTTTTGTTCATCGTCCACCGATTTAATGGCATCGATTGTTTGTTGAATTTGTTCAAAAAATGCAATACTTTCCTTGAGTTGAGTCCGTCTGTCCTTATTTTCCTGTATTTCCAATTGCAGGCGGCGTTTAGCTTGTTCACGTTCAACTTTCCGCTTATGACGAGCCTCCTCCACTTTTTTCAATCTGAAAGCAATATAAGAAAAATATAAAATTACGCATTTAGTTGAGAAATCAATTTTTTCAAAAATATAAAAATTTTTAAGAACAAATTTTTGATTTTCAATAGTTGAAAAGGTTTGTGTGCTGGAATTATTTGTATAGAAAGTAATTACATAAGGACATCCTATTGCTCTATCTTCAAAGTAAAGTTATTCACTGAAGTAAGTGAACCGGCCCTTACCAGTTGGACACACGTTAATATGCTGAGTTAACATGCCTCGTATGTGGAAAAATAATTTTGAGAGGCCGTTCATAAAATTAAAAATTCCGATAATTCCTTATCCGTCCAATATGTTGACGATCATGTTTTACTCAGCTATAATGAAGTGGATGAAAGTAAAAAGGATCTTATGCAGCTTAAGATTCCTGATACCTAGTTGTGATTAAATGAGATTGCAACTATGGTGCAGATAACATAATATTTTTAACGATTGGCTTAAAATTTTAACTGCACCTTTTTAGTTCTCAAAGATGTATACATACATACATATATATATATATATATATATATATATATAGATAGAGAGAGAGAGCGCGCAGGATTGCGCCCATTTATAAACTTGATCTTCAGCTATCCATCAAAAATATATAACTTGAGCTTAAGCCTTGTTGTTGACGCGATTGTAAAACTTTAAAAACTGACCGCCGAAACAGTGACGGAGGGGCAGATAGACAGTAAGCAATGATTTCTTTCTGCAGTCAAAAATATATCAATTATGTTACAAAACGAATTGCACCTCTATATGTCGTTTTGTCATTTCATTTTTAATTGCTACCTCAGACCTCAAAGAATGGCAGCGTATCAAAGTCATTCTCTATGGGTTGTATTCCAGCGCTATGAACGATCAGTAGTCGTAAAACAAAACATTGTGTATTCCTCCTATAGTTTTTGGATTTTGTACCAATTTTCTCGTATTCCGAAAGATTGATTGATCAATCATAAGAAGCCAATCCTTTATAAAACATGGTTGTGAAATTTCGTAAGCTACGCACAAAAAATAACTTGTGACTTGTAATGAATGTCTCTATGATTTTGCTCAGAGTATGGCTACATGCCTAACAAAGTATTCGTCTCTAATCGTCGTCAATGGAATAATCAAGTTCGAAAATTGGAACTTAATTGCAGAAGGGCATGAGATACTTCGAAACTACTGCTGCAATCAATCCTGCATTGAAAACATTTATAATCACGCTCGCTAAATGATTATAGTAGTGAGCAGCACGTCAGAAGTAAGCAGGCAGATGAAATTCTTTTTACACAACTGTTTTCTTATTGTATCCGAGTTGTTCAGACGCTGCAGTATATATAGCATATAATGTAATGCATGGCATTGCTTAGAGTGTTGTTTGCTGTAATAAGATAAGTTTATAATACATTTCCAGGATGATGTGGGATCGCAACGCTTACAAAATCACTTGGAATATGATGGGCCATTGGGTTTGGATAAAACATTTACTTTATTGTGGTTGAAGGTAGATTGTATCTCTTTCTTATTTATTAACTTACTTTTCTCTTTCCATTTCTATGCGCAATAATTCAGCCTGTTCTGCTTCTAAACGAGCCTTTTCTTTCTTAGTTAACTTCTTCTTTGGCGGCTGCACCATTGAGTTGAAAAGACATTATTTTTTTTTTTTTTTTTAGTAAACACAATTGTTTAGAAAAAAGAACAAGAAAATAAAAACAAATGTATTCCATATATTTTACCATTTTTTTAAATAATTATTTTTATATCCTTTTATATAGAGAAGATTTCGACTGCAATTTCTGTTGTTTATTGATCCAACTTTAAGTTGCTATTAACTACAAAAGAAAAAAATAAAGGGATATCTTGGTTTTTATGGCACTCACTAAGAGAGTAAAATAGAGAAAAAAGTGAATTGGAAGAGAGCGGTTAATAAAACAAAAAAAAAAAGATATTTGAAATATACTGATAGGTATAATCTGACTTTTGCGTTGTTAGCCAAATTCCCTATATAGCCTCAGCCGATTAGTTGCGAACTTCTTCAGACGATTTTATTGGCTTTCTGCTTCGTTTTCCAAAACCAAATAAAACTCCTAAAGCTTTATGTATCATCTTAATTTAATAAAACATGATGAATAACATTTTTCTGTTTATTTTCGGTTTATTTTCATCCTTCAATCCTTTCAATTGAATAGAATTGCCATCAGTATTATTTCCTTTGGTTAAGTTAGAATAATAAATGCGCAACTTTGTTTTCATAGCTGACTCAGTTAAACTTTATATTATTAAAGTATATTGAACTCTTCAGGCAGGGATCCTGCGAAGTGCACTCTTAGTGGGAGATTTTTAGTCGATCTAGCTCCGGCCGTATCCGTTGCTAGTATCCTCTAAATATGATTTTATCAACCTACAAACTTACCCATAAATTTTACCCAAAAATTAAATGATCCCTTCATCATACCTTACACCGTTTCGACTATGCAATACCTAGAAGGATTTGAGATAGGTCCATCTTTCACTGCACCTATTGAGCTAAAATCACTTCCTAAATCGATTTCAATGTGTCTGTCCGTCTGTCTGCGTCGTTTTCTTATGTTGAATCAATTCGCAAATTTTTCAGATATTTTGATAAAATACACTGATACACTGAAGTGTTTCGGTACAAAGCCAAACGCTGGTGGTTCGGATGGGATCACTTTTTCAACCGATTCGCATATAACGCCTCATTTTGAAAAGTTATAATATGAATGACTGTGTTAACCTAAGTGATGTAGGGTATTTAATGGTGACTCTTGGTTTCCTTTAGTTTTTTTACTTGTTTTATCATCTCTCCCATTAGCTAATACATTGCCATGTAACATAAAGCAAAACCAAAAACATTATTATAGAAAATTATTTTCGGCAAACTGAATCTTATATACCCACTACCGTCATCCATTCTGTTATCCTGTTATCCTACGGCAGCGTGATAATGCAAAATAACCAGAACAATTTTCCACATCGTGTCCTATTTACCTTATGACTATTGAGTAGAAAATGTCAAAAAAGTAAAAAATAAATAAATGATAATAAACCAAATCTGCCAAATTTCCCGTCGATATATCAATTTTTGCAAGAGTGTTAACAGCGCACACATTTACAAGGACATACCGACACAGACGAGCAGACCGACGGTTAGATTGATTCAGAATGTGACGTCCACAAAGAGTATATATACGTTATAGGGCCCCGAAGCTTCTTCTCGGATCTTGCAAACACTATGACAAAACGAGTATACTATCCATCCTTCGCAGGTGGGTACACTAAGTTTCTAAAAAATCGAACAAGTTTTCCATAAAAGCTTACATATCTGCTGTGGAAATCAAAGAACAAAAAATATTCAAAAATTCCCTATATGTTATTCTTACGCTGAATCAGTGACACCTATTCTCGCAAATCTAGACATAACAAAGGCTATTTTTATCGGCGGCCGAATCTCTGTCACACTGGCTATTCAGAAGGCCATAAGATGCACTTGCAGTGACTATTTATTCCACATCTATGATAGATTGTATATTGAAAAATGTTGCCTATTATCGTGAACGTGTCCGTGGCTAAGGCGGGACTCTCTCACCCCGCATTGAGATTATAGTCTTAGTAATTGCTTTGGTCAAAGTTTTAAACTCATATCTATAAAGGCTTTTTTTCTGGCCTTGCAAGTGCACTTGAGAGTAAGTTCTTAAGTTCATTTATTTATATCGTTTTGTTTTCTATTGTTGCAGATCTATCGATCGCAAGAGCCAAATTAGATAAGTCTAACTTTCACATTCCATGAATTGCACTCCACATTATATGAATTATATCATTGACACATATTCTCATATATTATTATTTATGTGCAATTGCTCTAAATTGTCCTAAATAAAGTTTTCCATTGAAAAGTGGCCTCTGCTTACAATAAGTAGCAAGAGAGTAACTGAAATTCATACATATTTTTCTAGATGACCTTGAGTGCAGACAAAATGTGTAAAAGCGTCCGTGATAGCACTAAACAGGAAAAGATTATTTAAAAGGAATGCATCACGATATTGATTCTAATAGTCAATAAAAAGTAGGGTAATAATACGGTATATTATTTGGTGGAAAGATTTTCCATAAGTTAACTGGTAGCTTACTGAAAATATTTTAGCCAACGGCCTGCGGATACGCCACTTCTAAATAAAGGAACTACTCTTGTTACATACACGCCTGATGGGCATCAAAAAATTTCAATATAATTTTTTGATATAATAATTTTTTTTTTAAATTTAATTGCGTGTTTGTATGCGTTATTTCCTTTTTATCTTAAAACTCTCACACAGGTCGAGTGGAATTCTCCTTAAGCTGTACACAATAAAACCATGTACACAATATATCTATATGCTTATACGTATATATAGGTGTACATACAGCGCGAAATTTTTGTTTGAATTCTTTTATGTTAAAAATAATACAAATATATATATATATATATATATATATATACATGTGTGTGTGTATATATGTGCTTGTATATATTTCTCTATATATAATTGTTTTGCATAATGTTTTGTAAAATTTCTCTTGTTGATTTTGTTGTTGCTGTTGCATGTGCGTGTGTGTGTGTGTGTGTGTTTTTATTTTTTCTTTTTTCTTTTGGTTATATGGTAATAAAAATCGCCTTAAAAGCTTTACGGCCAAAAGTAAACCAGTTAAGGTAGTAATCATAGAATTGCCCGGAGGGAAAACATTTCTCGTATCAAATAAAAGTATACGCTGTTGTTATTTTGTATTCTAGTTGCGCTTTAGTTGACTATATGAATTTGAATTTTAGTCGAAGTTATAGCGCAAGAGTCGGCTTACGTTTTATACCCACAAGTGCAGCCACATATACCGTAGTATTAACATAAAAGCAAACATTTTTTTTTTTTTTTCGATACGTCGCGTGCGTTTGTGCCGCAAACTTACGTACGTTTTTATATGTGCATATGTAATTTGACGTGTGCGTGTGTATTTGTCCTGTTATACAATCGTTATACAATTCGGCAATGTGTACAATTTTAGTGAACGAATGAATTCGCTTATGAGTTTTTTTCAGCTGCCTACCGAGCACGTTTATGCATCGATTGTTATAATTTTCAGAATATTGTGTGCAGATATATGCCGATCAATAATTCCCGGAACTAAGTGAAGCAATCTTAACACATTGTTATAAATTATGGTTAAGTTAAGTGCAAGCTTTAAGTGAATAAGATTGAATAACTACTCCACTTATGCAATCATATGTAGGAGATATCTTAACATTTTCTCCGTTCATCTCATCTCTGTCTTCGCCAACTGATATATGTCTAATAGTGCAATCAATTGGCTTGGGGTATCTAGAAATTCCCACATTTTTTCTGTATTCGAAGGCCCGTAGAGGCTATTGAAAAGTTTCTTTCACATAATGAGCAAAGTTTGCGGCTTTCTGCATAGATAAATAAGTAAATTTTCATTAAATATGTCTGACTTGATGTTGATTGAGAGATTGGTAGTTCGCTCATTTCTTAGCTCAATTAGATGTAAAGGCAGACTCTTCGCAGCTCTATTCAAATTCCTTTTACCTAAAGGATTTCTATTGTCCTGTCATTGTCTTCTAAATCTTCTTTTACTTTCGATCATTTGCCTTAGTTCAAGGTTAACGTAACTATTATAATTTCTAGGCTCATTAAGATTTCTGGGAGTGTAGATATAAAACCCCTTTGGGGATAAGATTTTTAAAATCTTTTACAGCAAATTCACATTAAGATGTAATTTGCCATCGGATCCAATCTCTAAAAGTCACAATATCACTTTTATGATTCAAAACATATTATACTTAATTAAAAGGTTGTGAAGGATCGTGTTGAAGTTGACAATCAATGGAGAGCGATCAGATTAAATTAGCGAGAATACCAGAGTATATGGCGAATGCCAGCAAGTGAGGAGTTTTCCTTAGATCGGATGGCCAGTATGTGGATATCCCAGTGGACAAAACTAAATAGGAATGAGTTTGCAAAGCTTCCTTATTTTCGTATATGCTAATGTAGTTGGCAATTGGATGCAATAAATTTGTGCCTCCAATTGCTTGACGAAATCCATATAATTACTACATTTAGAAAGCGCACACATTGAATTGAAATTCACTTTAATGCAAGAGGTTTGATTGCTAGAATAATTTTCTGAAGATATTCGAAGTTGTATACGCAATGGGAGATTTCACTAGAATTGCGGAGCTAGCATGAGCTCTATCATCATCAATAACATTTTCATGAAGGTGAACTTCTACTTTATGGATGTGATTCGAAAGCCCATCGGCATTTCGTGCCATCATATTGATTGAGTGAGTTCGTATCATCTTAAGCTGTCTTACGATCAAGTCGTCAATTCTTCAAAATGATTTGGCATTTTTTAATTTATCAGCATATTAGTGATTGAAAATAACTTTTCAATCTATCGTTAGCAATATCAATACTATATGTGATTGAGTGTTGAGTGTTCTCTATTAAGCAAAGGGAATTCTTCTTGATTGACGGAATAATTATTGCATTGCTTAACTTGTGTTTATCTTTGTGGCATAGAGTATTGAAGTTTCATATCAAGAACCTTTTGGTATATGAAACAGTGTTTACACTTGCCCGGGTGGTTGTGTAAAGAATGAGCACATTTTGAAGGGATATTTTCAGTTCAGATATTTTCAGTTTAAGATTTGGTTAAGTTATCCAAGATATATTTAGAACGTTTTACTTGGTTTGCACAATAAAATGTAAAATGAATTTTTTGTTAGAGACGGGGACTGTGTGTCAGTCCCGGAAATTATGGGCTGATGTGCTAAAAATTTACACACATATATATATATATATATATATATATATATATTTTATATGAGTGCTGAATGGCAATGCGCACAATTAGGTAGAGTTTCTATGCAACAATAACAAGTTTTGTTTTTTATTTATATGACGCCTTACGGTTTTAGCGGCCAAGTGTGTTATATGTGTTCCGTTCTTTATTTAACCAATATTAATTGAATAAATGAAGTGAACCGTTGAAGTGTTAATAACTTGCTATTTATTACATGGAAATGTTGTAATTTTTATTGCATGAAACTTGTGATTACACTTGTGAGTATGTAAATATGTTCACATTTAGAATTAGATAGGAGACCTGCGGAACAATTAAAACGGTTTTTTGCATTTATATCTTGTAACCTAATTTAAGCTGATATCATTTCGGCTGCGGTTGAAGACGGATGCTGTGGAAATATAACGCGTGCCACAATAAGTAATGGTGAGGGATAAGTAATTGGACTCAATTTACCTTGGTCTAGAGTAGTCAATCATTCAATCTTAATAGCTTGTCACTGCTTTCAAATTAGCTCTCTACTTAGCTGAAGCTCAAAAGCTGCATTAGTCTTTTATAAAATTCAAGTAAAGATTTATACAAAATACGATTTATACATAAGGCTATCTTGATAATCCATTTCACCGCAATGCTTCATTCTTTTAATTTCAACGAGTTTGGAAAGGAAACTTATTCGCAATACATGTAAGTAAATGTCTATCTTTCCTTTCGCAAAATACGTGTTAAAGAACACCTCCTAAAGAAAAAGTGTCCTCCATCAGAATTTATGTTAAACGTTTTCTATCTCTGCGTTTCGAGAGATTGCGACAACTACGTCGTCTTCTATTAAATAATAATATAAAACAATACTCAACAAGTCAGCGTTCGCAAGTTGGAATATCAGTGCGATAGAGTTTACTTTGGTGGTAACTGTAGTAAGTGTTCAGTCGGTATCGGTAAGGTATAATACTTATCGATTGAGCACACCCACTAAACTACGAAGATCTCTCTATCTCTTTCTCTTTTTTTTCATCTTCTCCGGACCACCACTGCATTACCCGTATGGGAAACATCCTATGTTCGATTGTTCATATAAAAGAAAATATTAAATCATTACTTAAACACTATAGAGCCCCTTACCTGCAGATCAAAATTATAAATGATGAACTCGTAGAATTTCCCAGAAAAACAAATTAAAATTTATTTTCAACTTTCAAACGTAATTTAGAATTTTATGAGGAAAAATTGTTTGATACTTTTTTCATTTACATTTTAGATGAAAGAAAAGTCATTAAAATTTTATTCAAGTATTTCTTATTTTGACTACATTTACCACGAAACGAGTTCAAGGATTTTCTTGCTTAATCTTATAAAAAATTTTTACATTTCTTCTTCTTGGTACAATTTTGAGGAATGTAGTTAGGAATTTGTTTTGGAATTGGTTTTATTTATTACTGTTTTTCCTTTCTGTGTTCGGGTTCATATTGATGAAATTATTGGTTTGGTCCGTTACTGAGGGAAAAGAAAACAAGTAATTAAAAATCACAATATACCAGTAAATTGAATACCGATGAATTCACTTGAATTATAAAAGCAACATAACGCAATGATTTTGTCTTACCTATGGTTTTTTTAACTTTCCAACTGTGTATGCATTATTTGAAAGCAGGGAATAGGGCAGTAAAGAAAGAGGTATGCAAGAAGCAGTTGTGCTTCTGGCAATTTGTGTTTAAAAAATAAGAAAAAAACATGTAAGCGGAATACGCTTATGTGAATATTGAAAAGTATTTTGACAAGTGAATGTGATGAGAACCATTTTTCTAATGAAAGGTTTAAGCAGAAGATACTAATAGCCTCACGCATTCCATTATAACGCCTAGGAATTCGCGGGAAATCTGGGATATCCATACTTTGTGAAGCCTTTTGTGCGTACCTCCTACAACTATGAAAGTGCTTTCCTTCTTCAGCAAGTAAGAAATCAATCTAATGTTGGGTTTTTTCGATCACGAATCTTCTCTAATCACACTTACAAGACATAAATCATGTTGGTTGGCGTACATCTCGGTTTTTGCTACTTCAAAAACTGTGATAATAAACTCAGGCAGACAGTGAGCTAGTCAGAGAAACAGGCTTCGCGATATTCGCTCCGAATACTACGTGACTTAGAAATATAAACAAAAATATAAATACTGTACGAAGTCCCTGGTAACTGCCCACCTACTAAGTATTTCTTGGTGAATGATAAAATCCGTGTATACTCTCATCTTTTGCACGTTTCATCTCCACTGTCACCGAGAGGGGGAGAATGAATTCCGCGACAACTGCATTATTGTGATACCTTTAGCGTCCACTTAGATGAGGAGAAGACAAGCAAAAGAAAGCATTGGTATATAAGAAGCATCGTTTTCATTGAGTGTTTGAATACGAAAAATAAAGACAGTTACGAGACTCTTAACCTTTGCTGCTCGTAAAACATGACCTTCATCGATAATTTGCGTAGTGGAAAGACAATCATGGTACAGTAGCATTAAAGAGAATAGACTATGACGAATATTTGTAGACTACTTGCGAAAGAAAAGGCCATCATGTATCATATAAGTAGTGTTGCTTATGCTATGGTCAGTAATAAGTACGCAACAGTAGATTTTGTTATAAAAAACGAAATAATGGAAAAGTCATGGCATATATTCAACTAAATAAAATGCAGAAAAATCTGTTTAAGAGAATTTCTTGTTTTTCACATAAAATATTCAAAAATCTTCTTCCTTACTCCATATTTACTTTGCTTGCAATTTCATACTATGTGCGCTTTCATAGAAGATTGCCTGAGATTCACACTCATATACGTATTTCCCAATAGCACATCTTTTCTACTCGTGAGTGATTTCATACAATATATCATAGTTTTTCTCAAGTTCTCAATATTATTTGTCCGTAAGATAGTCGTAGTAAACGCTACATTGTTTCTATATGCAGGTAAGTGACGGCTGCTGTGCAAGAACAAAGTTGCTTCTTAAAGTAGTGATCTATCAACTTTAAATTTCATAAAAGTAAAAAAGCGAAAATAATCAAAAAAAAAAAAAAAATCTAGGACACCTTGACATTTGCAGAACTATGTGCAACAAAGTAGTAGACAACTATGCGCTTTTCAGTTTACGTAAAGTAAAGGGAATAGTAATTTGTCAGTCTCCCTGTGCTATAAAGGCAAGGCATTTATTTGTTGGGAGAATGTGATTCTTCAAATAAATTCATGTATATTTACAATCCTGTGTTCATCTGTTTGTAGTAATCCATTTTATCATAGCATGAATAGCTAGCTATACATACCCACACAATATTTGGAAACTTTGTTGTCTACTGGTAAATATTACGAGTGGATTGATAAGCCTTCTTTTGGCTACGAGTACACCAATGTGAAATTTTCAATGTTAGTTATACAGAAGTGTTTCAACTGTGGTACTTTCCGAGCTACATGCTATGTCAAGATACGGTCTCCTTTTGTAGGTAAACACAATCGAACAACACGATCCCGAAGTGTAATCGATATTTTCATACACTGTGAAAATACTAGTGTACATAACGGTGAATTCCACTGACGGTTTTGAATTTCTACTGTCCATTTGTTTGCTAAATTGCTGCCATGGACCAGTTTTCATCACAAAGTGTTAGAATTTCTCTAAAGAGCGAGACCCACATGATCCACAGTCGGTAGGATAGACTTTTTTGTCAATTTACTTTTATTTTACTTTAATTTTCGCAATGAAATATTCATAATTGTACCTACCTATCATATATATATATATAAAGATTTAGTATTCGTAGGAAGGATTATATTAGAAAGGGTTCAAACAATTGCTCCAACCGGACAACATTTTTCATATCAATTTAGAATATTAAAGTAGCGAGTTTTGTTGAAAAATTTCGAAAATTGCAAATTTTTTTCCATATATGGGGAGTGGCGAAAGAAGTGAACCGATCCAAACCATTTGCAATACGGTTTGTGCTTGGGTCAATGCACGTCAGTGTACCAAATTTCGTCGAAATAAATTTAAAAAATTACGACTTGTGGATTGCACGCAATAATACATCGACAGACCGGCACACAAGTTTGGATGAAACGCGGGTTCTGCTATATTAAGGTTTTCTGAATGTTACATAGGTTCGCACAAATTTAACATACCCTGTAACACAAGTGGTGCAGGGTAAAGTAATTAGAAAAACTTTTGTCTAATAATTAATTTACATTAATTTTTTTTTCTTTTCTTTTCAGCTCTAATAGGATCTTATAAACGATGACACCAATTAGATGAATAAGTTTTAAATAAATATACATAAAAAAAAAAGGAAAAATTAATCAACATTCTATAAAAAGAAAATAATAATAATTTTTAGATCACACACACACACACACACACATTAGCTAGAACTTCAGAGAATAATTTTAAAAATAAATTTAATCAATTACAAAAGAGATAGACACTGTATATATAGATATATATATATATATACAACCAATACTCTACTAAGGCCATTGTGATTCTTAAAGAATAAGTTAAAAAGTAAATAAATTGTTATATATTCAATTGCAATAATTCAGCTCAAATTTAATATAATAAAACAATAATTTAACTAAAACGCTAATTATATCTTGCAGTAATAAAAAAAAAAAAGCTTAAAAAATTTATAAAAATTCAATTAAATCGAAACTAAATAAACGACCGCCCGTTCGTAGAAAACATACAAAAAATAAAAAAATAAAAAAAAAGAATTCTTGCAAATTCAATTTTTATAAATAATTAATTAAGAGAAATCCATCCAATGCATATGAAAAGTGGCCAAATTAGTTAGTTTTCGAATTTGATATAAAAAAGAATTCATTATTTAAATAATTTAACAAAATCTAACAAACCAAAAATCACACAACTTTAACACACATATTTTATATATAACTTCCATTAAAAAAAAAAAACCAAAAAAATGAAAAAAAAAGCAAAACTAATTGAAAACTATATATAATGACGTGATAAACGCTTAAAAGTTTTCCGCTTAAGTTCTCGTTACGTGTTTGTGTAAGGAATCTTTTTCTTTTCCAATCAAAAATGAAAGTTTAACATAATGTTTAGATTATTAGAATTAAACTAAATTATTAATTAAACTATTGTGTATGCGAGTGTGTGTGCGTGCATGTAAGTGTGTATTTATATATGTGTATGTGTGTGTATGTGACGATAATTCAAAGGAACAAATTTTTGCGCCACTAAAATCAAATAGCAGTCAAAATGACGATGTGGCAGAGCGGTGGTATGGGAGGAGGAGGCCATGGCTCCCAAAATAATCCATGGATGAAACTGATGGGCATCGTGCATAAAGAACGCCGTCATACGGATAATATTACCAGCCAAAGCGGTTCAAATGAAAGGAATTTAAATCAGTAAGTATTTCAAAGAAAAATATTTAATCAAAAAAAAAAAAAAAATTAAATTTATTTCGTTAAAAATCTATCCCTTTCTTCTTTTAAATTTAAATTCGAATCGGATAACTTGCAATATTTTAATTCCAATTTTCCTTACACCCATTACAGGGTTTCTTTGTGTCGTTTAGAAATATACATTGGGGATACCCATGTGTCTTTTCATGGGGCAGCGAAAAGACATGCACTTTAAAATTCCGTCTGGGAGAACATATTTAATTTAAAATCTCTTCTTCTCGCACTCGCCAGATTAAATTAGAAGACGAACCAAAGCAACAGTTCGAACTTGATGGAAAAAAAAAGAAGAAAAACCCTATATAAGTATATCGAGTGAACCAACTTTCGCTTTACCGTGTCCAAGATAGCTGCGCATATTGATGGATTTGGCTCGGCTCGTGTTTTACTTCTTCTTAATCGATTACAGTGCTATTAATATACATCACCCAATCTCTGTTGTGCTTTAAAAATTCATTGCACTTCCAAAAAGATGAAAAAAGTAGGGATTAATTGGAGCGCTGCCGCAGAGTTTTTTATAGTAAACGAAGTTTAGTATGATATTTTCCTGTTTGTTTGTACTTCTTGTCACCGAAAACGTTTCTAATGAGATTCTTGGGATTCCAAAATAGTTTGTAAGGAATTCTTCTCTTCTCTTGAAGTCGTTGCGCTTCAACTGAATTTACTTTAACTTACTAACTACGTATGCTTTCTTACTTATACTTATTAGGTAGCGTACCCACAACTTGGCCACCCTGATCTAAAATGATCCCTATTTTACCTTAATACGACCTTAATATTGTCCGTTTCTCATATTCCTTCGTAGGAAATCAGTCTTACTTGCCAGCCATCTACACCCCTCATTACGTTATTATTATTTGGAAGAATATTCTCAATTTTATAGAGACCTTGAAATCTTGGCATGATCTCTTTTCAAGGCCCAGGCTCACTCGTAAAATTCTTCACTAAAACATAGTCATCCATATTATATGCCAATTTTATGCAACGTACACTATCTAGACCCTTCCCGTCTGCCTATAGAAACCTATGAACTGCATTAAATTTTAGGACAACTTGAAAGTGCCTCTTTAGGAGGATTGGAGGGGTATGACACCAATGTATGTGCTTTTGCTGAGTTAGTTAGTTCGTGCGATGTAAGAGGAGTTCTATATTTTTGGCTCACTGACACTTCTCAGATTGTTCCAACAAAAAGACCAACACATGCATACCCTTTGAGGAACAACTCGACGGACGTAATCTAGCCTATCGAACGGGCATCCCTTGTGCCCCTGGGCCTTTCTATACCCGCCCTGCTTATACTCTTCTTCGGTCGACGATTTCTATGGGAGATCCCGACTATCACCATATCCTTCGCTGTGCGGAATTCCATCTCTTTATCAGGTTTGTTTTATCCTCTATGCCGTTTATAACCTCAATTCGTCATTGAATAAAAACATTGAATGAAAACATAAAGGGGAGTTAGGATCAATTGTTATAAAAATCGGGTAATAGTTAATTCTATATTTCTTACACCCATCACGCAGGTTGTATTAAATTTCCATATATTTTCCTATACCATAAAATACGAATATGATCATAATAAACAAAATAGTATACTGTGTGCCAAAAATTGAACAGCAAACATAAGCCTATAGGGAAAAATTGGCAATTTTTTATGGATTCATGAAATATACAGTAGAGAGTTGTATATGGAAGAGCATATGGGGTCAACAATCTCCGAGGCTTCGCTGACACAACGTCACTTGTTGATCAGTGTCTATTTGTCGCTCTTTCATAATCCGGTACTAGTAGGCTTCAGCGCCTGAATCAACTGAACTTTGGAAACATGAAGATGCAAATCATTCGTAAGAATAAGATGCAGAAAACCTTCCGCAGAGTCCAATTGTTCGCCACTGGGCCAAATTGGTGCCCCGGGAGTCTCAGCAACATGCGCACGATATGTTGAAGCACGGCCAGAGCCTTTAAGACCGTGAATTGATCGAGTTTCCCTATATCTTGACATATTGATCAAAATATTTTCCATCGTTTCCAACAACGCCTCCCCACCTTTCTGGCAACATGGCGATACCAGGTCGAAAGAACGATATACGTTTGACAACGATCCAATCTTCAAGCCATTTTTTCACTTCTTCACCATTTCGAAACCGTATGCCAGCCAAGTCATGCTGCATCGATCTGGACAAGTAGCAAAGAGTGTTGAGGTCTTTTGGAATAAAAATTAACCCTAGCAAATTTGGACCACATGGGTCTATTTTTACACGTGTCTAGTCTTCGATTAACGTCTGCGACAGATTCCAAGTAAGACTTTTTTGCTTGCTTTGATTTTGGCAGATCACGTTTGTTTTCAATCCTCATCTATCACAATCAAGTTAGTTAGCTGAAGATGGCTGAAGCAACAACTGAAGTTCTAGACTCTCCGATGCACATTTCCACGTCGAGAAAACGGATGGATATAACAAACCTATTCCTGTTTTCTGATATCTGAGTATAAAAATTAAGTCAGTGAAGCTACTGATGCTATAAGTAAAAAGTACTGTATTCCTCTTTTAGACTAAAATTCTGGTGCCAACCGTTTCATGTCAATATGTCAAAATCGCAGTTAGTTATTTACATAGGCCGATCGGGACCCTATTTTCAGTTGATATTAAATGATACTGCAAGAGGCTTGCAGTTTCTTTAGTGTTAACATGTTACGATAATTTTAAAGCTTGATGTGCTGTTATGAACTAAGAATTAATGGCCACTTCAGGCATTGGACATGCGATTAGATGCGTAATTTGTTGCAGTAGGTTTATATTGGATGAGTGCTATCGTTTTTAAGATTGATTTTCATTTAATCTTGCTAATGAGAGAAAAATTTTATTTTTATTTGACTTTTCAATTATAAAAAAAAGGTATCGTATAGATTTTTTCTGCTTAAGGTTGATAAAGTTGGTTCTAACTTAAAAATATTGAGTTTTAAAGGCATTTTAAGATTTGAGTAGAAATTTAGGTTATCAGAAAAAATTATCATCGCTTATTTGTTTCCAATTGTACGGTTGGAGCTATAGGGGACAAACAGTGAGAGTATTACAAGCAGAATGAACTTGTCACTCTTGCTTGAGAAAATATTCATGTGTAATGTGATGATACCTTATGTGTTGATGAGCGTGATAAGTAGATGATAATTTACTGGAAATCTCGTATCGTAATACTCCGCCATTATGCGATATTGTAGAAAATTGTCTCTTAATGAATTTTATGAAATCGCTTATTAAGATTCGTATTAAGATTCGAAACTGTTCTGTAATGATTTCTTAAATGAAAAGACATTGAAAATCGATACGGAAAGCTGCACCTATATTAACCAGGGGACCATAGTGACCTAAAGAACTAAAAAAAGAAAGTAATCTTGAACCTGTCGAAATTCTGAATAAATTTATGGAGATCCATCTCTCGTCCTAGACCTGCAGATGAAATTTAGGCTTAACGGATAAAAATTAAAAATTTTAAAAAACAAGAACATTTTTTTTAATAATTTAACAGAGCAATTGGCCTGAAAATTCGCTGGAGTTGTTAAAGTAAATTCATAGTAAAGCTTCGTTCATTTAGATGTGTTCATAATTAACAAAAAGTTTAACTTGGCGATTATATAGGAGTAGCCTTTAGACTAATACAACGCACTCTGCCGCATGCTTTAATAATACTTTTGAAGGAATGTGAGGTTAATATTTTTTCCGTTTAGTGTGAACCACTAAAATTTTACAAATTTCACTTATTGTAACAATAAACTACATGACCATACACATTCGCACCCATACATACATACAGTGAACCTCATTAATATTCGGTTTTTTCGCTCCTTGTTCAGCCTAATCTATTGTCCAAACATAAACACATACATACATATTAAAATATAAAAAGCAAAAAAAGCAAACAAAAGATTACTCCAGTGGACAAGAAAATTAAATAACTTCACCAACTCACAAAACATAGCTTCATTGATATTGGGTTTTTTTTTTTCATATAAGGAAGGAGACGAAGATAAAAAACGACAATTAATATTCGCTGGGGTATAATCTTTGCTTAATAATGTCATATAAACGTTTTGACATATTTTTGATAATTTTTCTTGTGTAGGAAACAGGGATCTTACTCCATTCTTCTACTTTCCTTTCTTGTCTATAGCCTGAAATAACTCGCCTCGTAAAGAATGCCATTCATAAACCCCGATTTGCCGACTCCTTTGGCTTCAATGCCTGTCCTCACTATAATATGACCATTGCCGTGCTCTCCGTAAGCCGCTGGTACAAGAACATAATAGGAAGGTTACTTAAGGGTATTCAAGGAAAATTTGCAAGAAAGTGGGGAGAAATTTGGTATTTTGGAAAAATTCAAATTCTACCAAGATAACGATGACGCCTAGCCTAAGTCCCGCTTAATTTAAGAATGGATCTTATATAACTGCCCCGAAATGCTTAATTGTCTTCCCCGATCGCCAGGCTTGAACCCCATCAAAATGCTTATGCAGGATTAATTAGTCAATCTCTTCCGTCCAAGATGTGATAAATAGATTAAACGAAGAGTGGCGTAGGATCTTTGTTTCCCACACAAGAAAAATTATACAAAATATGTCAAAACGTTTAAATGGCGTTATTAAGTAAAATGGGTTATCCCAGCCAGCCTTTAATAATATGCTGTTTTTTATCTTCGCATCCTTCCTTATATGAAAAAAAAACTAATATTAATGACGCTATGTTTTTTTGAGTTGTTGGAGTTATTTAATTTTCTTGTTCACTGGAATAATTTTTTGTTTTTTTTTTTTTATGTATTCCCTAATCGTGCAAAAAAGTAAAATAAAGTTTTATGTTTGGACAATGGAGTAGGTTCAACAAGCGTTCACTTTTTGTCTAGCGAAAAAAACCCAATATGCATGAGACTCACTGTATGTGCTCCTAATTGCTTGTTTTGCTTATCGCAGTTAGTTCAATGCTGTTTATCACTAGCATGAATGTTAATTGGTTGCAAGTACCACATGTACTCGCATCTCATCTTTTTCGCAATTGGAAACAGCAAGTGCTGATTTAATGATCCTTAGGGATAAATTAAGGACTTTGTTAGAGAAAATTATGCAGCTACATGGTTAGAAATATTTATAGTTATTTAGTTATAGTGGCCACAAAAATGTCAACTCTTTTATTTGACCTATTTTCGTTTTAGCAACGCGCAAGCAGTACACCCAGCTCTTTACCGTCCTGCATAAGCAAGCATACAAGCGTAGAAGGAAGAATAAAATTTTATCATTGGTTTTATTTGTTTCCTGCATGAGGTTAATGCGTTATTTAGGTCATAAAACTCTTGAAATATCTTCATTCCATTCCCTAGTGATCTTATGTCAATTTTTTACTTATTCCCACTGTCTCTCTTTCTCTTTCTCTTTCTCTTTCTCTCTCCCTCTACCTCTATTAGTCTCCCTTTTTTTATTATTAATACTTAACTTTTACATGCGAAACGTGTTGCATGCCTCCGTACAGTTACCTGTAGTCAGCCTTTTCTCGTATTTATATGACTGTCATGGGCTATGAGTCAAGTGAAATAATGCCATAAAATGACATGACCAGATACATATTTAATTCTTCAGCTTTTTAAAGATTAAATTTCAGACATTTTTACATGAAAATTGCAATTTTTCTAATTTTATCTTCCTCACGTTGCTATCCATGCCAAAAAGTGGCGCTTAAGGGTGGTCTGTGCTTTGCCTAGTAAAATATAAGAAAAAAAGAAAAAGGAAAAAAATAAGAAAAGAAAAAAAGGGAATGAGGAACACACGTAATCTGTGTATGCATGCCTTATGGGAACTTTTAGCTGTTCATATAAAATATATATTCAAAACTCGTTTGCTTCAATATAAGAATTTGTAACAAGTTTGGTTAAACCTGAAACGAGCAAAAAAGAAAATGTACTGAACTGAAAGCGTGAAACACACACCAGAGGAAAGCCGAATTTTTACTTTAGATAATTCCTATTTTCTTCTTCTCCCTTTAGCATGGCCTAACTCAGCCATACGCAAACACACACATGTACGGATGTATTATATATAAATATATATATACATATATATATATATATATCACGTTAGATAATTCAGGCATTTGAAAAAAGCACACGTGTAAAGACTCGCACAATCACCTTGAGGCGGTGAATTTTAGACACCCACCATTTAAGATGCACATATATTCTTATTTGGCAATTTTTGGTCGTTCATTCTGGCGATTTTGATATGAAATCCGTACATCATTTAAATTTTCATTTGTAACTTGTTTACCTATTTCCGTTGCACCAGATTGTCTCCATTTATACTGTGTTCTGGAAATCAGATGATAGCGTAAGAAAATCAAGTTTCATCTTTCGAATAAAATGTTTAGTTGTTAGTTTGCGAAATTCTAAGTAGGATGATTAAGTAACATGTTGTGGGAAAAGCAACTTAAAACCTTTTACTTACATTTTATTTTGTGAAGACTCCGAGCGTTGTGTTCTTGATTTTACAATCAAAATGACAAAATCAGTTAGAAATAAACATAGGGGATATATTTAGCCTAGAGCGAGCTTTCGATATGCGTCGTCAAGCGTGTCAACGAGTCAATCGCAATGCATTTTCACTATTGTTTAAAAAGTTCAGATTGATTTACGGTTATATTGGCTGGTTACGTTCTTGATTTAATCTATGGAACTACTTTATATACTACTATAATATAGTTATACATCTGCTTGCTATTCCTGTTTCATAGTCCGCCGATGCGATTATTATTCTAATGTAACGCAAGGTCACGATAAGCAGTTGTCGTTACAGCTTACGCCCATCAATCTTATATATAGCTAAGACAATCGCTGACTTTTGCCTTCTTCTGAGTGTCACGAGCGTTGCAACCCGTTTAGTGAATCAAAGTAATTTACACTTCGGTATAAATGTGCATTAAAGGCAAAGTTTGCATTTTTGTATGAAAACATGGAAGAGAAATAAAGTAAGTTTCTTTTAAAATTTTACCAAATTTATGTGCTTCACTTCATACATGCTTACATGTATATATACAATTACTCTTTGTTCATTCTTAAACGAAATTTCTTTTGAATATTTTTCATCATAAAAGATAGAAAGAAAAAAGGAAAAGGAAAACCTAAATTTCAATTTAAATTTAAATCATATCAGGTGTTATATGAATTACAGTTATATTTTCATACTGACCGACCGACCGACCGACCAACCGACCGACCGACCGACTGACTGACTGACCGATTGCCTACCACATTCGTACATTTTCATGTATCCATCCGTACCAATATATTTATATCAATTCCGTCTAACATTGAGTGACACAATTGTTACTAGAAATGTCATTTGAAAAAACATTACGAAATTGAATACATTGTCCATGGTTACACCTGTGTTTCACGTAAGCATCAATGCATCATGTCATTTGCCTAAGCAAATCTTTACTGTACTGCTTGCTGTACTATCAATGTATATAAAATTTATTTATATGTATGCATGTATGTATGTATGTATGTATGTGTGTATGTATGAAGCATTTACCCTTTTCCCACAATGTCAATACATTTAGGCTTTTAGGCTTTTTGATGGCATTTCTTTCAACAGAAACAGCAACACTGAATTTTTATTATAGTTGTTGTTATTATACTTGTGCATCAACATGAGACAACAGAAGGAAATTGAATTGGACTAACTAATGTTTGTATGGCTTGATTTTTACACATGATTTCATCATTCATGAAAGCATCATATAAAAGTGTTAAAGCAAAATATAAAGCAATGCTTACAGGTATTCTTCTTTGCTCTTTATTAATTCGTTAAATTGAAAAGTGCTCTCTTTTTTTTTTTTTTTTAGAATACAGTAGAAAGTGTTACTGAGGAATTCTAAAAAGCATTTTTTAATTTAAGCTTATTATCGCGAAAAGAATAAAAAAAAGAGAACAAACTTTTCGAAGATATATTTTGATTCGTTTATTTATCTTTTCCACATCAAAGAATCCCCGCTAAATAATATGATCAGCCGGATTAAAGTGTGCGTAAAATTTAAAACTGACGGCTAACCATCAACTGAATTGCACCGCTTCTCCTAATACATGCGTATTTTCGTGATAAAATCGGTATCGATTGCACGGGCACCCACCGTATAGCAGAGAGAGCTCAAAACGTAAACTGATGTGATTCAAGTTTAGTGAAATTAATTTTCTTTCAAGAATATGTTTACTTTGTTATGCGCAAATGTTTCGACAAATGAACATACCTCTCACCCTTCCGTGATGGGTACAAAAATTCGATCTTTAGGCCATGTAATGGGGTACTTTTCCAAGGAACGATCGTATGGGAAGGTGTTCAAAAAATTGGTCCGTCCAATCCAAGTGCTTGATATTAATTTAATATATCGAAATACTATTAGTCAGGATTTTGCTAAAAGATTAAAATATAGCGGTTTTGAGCCTCTTTTCAATAGAATTTGGATTCTTAGATCAGAACAGGTGAGTGTACCACATTTCGTTAAAATATCTCAGAATTTATGTCACAATTTCGGATACGAAATTGCGCTGGTACACATCAGACAGACGAACGGGCGTATAGACAAACTTAAGTTGACGCAGCGATTCGATCGCTAGTTTAAGTAGTTGTGGGTGTTGCGTACATACGAGCAAAAGTCATATGCACTGTGTAGTGTATATGACAGAAGTGATGTTGAATGTTATAACATTACACTGAAGCAAAAAACACAATGCCCTCATATATGTTGACCTTCTTAGCCATCTGACTATAAAGCTATATGAATGAAAGCTGAAAATGCAAACGCGTAAAAGTTTCAGAATCGTTTGTGTGAGAATACGAAAAATTTTGGTAGAAAAGTGCTTCAACTTTGTTATCGAACTTAAATTGTACGGCAACGTAAAAATTATAATAAAGCATACGATATGGACTATGAAGTTTGGAATTGTGTTGGCAATCGCTAACCTTCATTAGGTAAAAATGAAGAGATGCGAAACAGGAGACGTTAAAGTGAAGTTCAGTGAATAAAACTTTCAAACCAGACTCACTAAAAGCTTGTCCTAAATTGGGAACTAATCTAATGTTGATCAATAAGTGGGAGCCTATACATTAGCATGGAGGCAAAAAAAAACCTAAAATCTCAACCAAGATTACTCAGTGAAAACATTAGGAAGTATTTGCAAACACATTTAATTGAGTCAATATTACGATTATACGATTAATAAGAAAACCAAGTAACTGCTGCACATTTAAATGTTGTAAGTGAAAAATCGTGTTGCTCCACTATAGAAAATTTCTGGGATCGAGGCACGTTAAATGGAAATAAAGACAAAGTAATTGGATCGAAAGGGTTACGCTTACGTCTACGGTTCACAAGACTAGTTTATGCTTATATGATGGCCAATTGCAACTCGAATTCCTCTCAGACGCTCACATCGATTTAAATATCATTAGAAAGTGCTCGTTGTATTGAACATGACATGAGTTCCACATGGTTTATCGACGTAAACCGTCCCTTGCTGAGTCCATGCTGAGCACGGGCTACCATTGATTTCTTACTAAAGTTAAACTTGCACGCTGCTCGATATTCAAAAAAATTTGATAACGCGCTCACTTTAGAACTGGTTCTGTTCTTATCGATTGCCTCCTTATCGATTAATCTCCTTTTCGAATTGATAAAGTTCTAAAAACGTTTAGGTCACAACTACACAAGTTTGATTTTGATTCGGAATATATTATTCGGAGTATATTACGAAGATGCCACATGTAATAATTTGACTTTCTGTGAAAATTAGTCGATTGCGTAAGAGACTAACTTCTAAAGAAGGGGAAAACCAAACACATATTCATGGCAAGCTACCTGCGTCATGCAGCTGACGAGTGGCGAAAAGATTAACAACAATTGACAAACATGTAGCAGCAAACCGAATAACCGGTTAACGGATTAAACATGTCGCGATTAATTTGGGTAAGGGTAACTTGCTTCTATACCCCTTTATATAAGCAGAATATTTGCGGACCGCAAAGTCAGTCGTAAAATGAGTTGAAAAGTCAATCGTGAGAGTCGCGTCAAAAAAATTCAATTCCAGTATTCGAACAAGAATTAAAACGTAGTAGATAGAAGTTTCTATAAGCAATTTGTAAAAAGATCTCCTAATTTTGCAAATAAAACCTATTCTTATCTTAACAATCGCCGTTCAGCGATACGATTTTAATTTCAAAAGGAGTTAAATAAATACCGTAAACTCATAAAAGACCGATTCACGTTTTAATGTATATATAATGCAGTCAAATCGGAAAAGCTTTGTTTTTATATTTTTATGGATGTTGCTTCTTCTTATCTTTCTCAGGATCTTTTTCAGTCTGTTTACAAATCATGCCAGAGACGTAATGCATGGAAAGGCCCCTATTTTATTTAAGCATTTCGGTAAAAGTTATGTTCTAAAAGCGATTCCCTTTGCTCGCCTACAAGCTTCAGTCCAGCATAGCAAATTTTGATTAATAATGTGTTGCCTTGTGCTACAATATTTTTTGTATTTCTGGGTTCTTCTAAATATAATTGAATATGTGGAGTCTCATGTTTGGCTATGAAAAAACGTAATATTTACTGAAACCTTTAAAAGTTAATCAACTAAGCTCATTCGCAAAGTTGAGTCCTACGCCTTTTTTAAATTTATTTTCATTTAGCACTTCTGACATTTAATGGCTTAAGACTTAACCTAAATTTGTGTAAGTTTGTGTTTTTCTTCTCAAAAGCACTTAACCTAAGAAAAGTAAGAAGAAAAGAAAAAACGGAAAAGAAATCACAACAAATCCAAGAAAGCAGATTAATTATCATGCAGTACAATATTCTCTGTGTGTGTCAGAAATCTAAAAAGTAAAAAAAAAAAGCATTACTTTAATAAATGCAACACAGATATACTAAAAAAAAAATAAAAAATAAAAATAAAAATAAAAATGAAAAATCCAATGAAGTAAAATGCAATTAAAACGCATTCGCGCATTTCTGTACATGCATAGGTGGAATAACATGAAAGGTTGTTGATTCAAAACTTTCCACATATCCAAGTTTCAACGAAAATACGAAAAGTTGCTGTATTATCGGCTTGAGCAGAACTCTTTTGTACCCATCTCATTAAAAGTTGTTTTAAAAAAATTTATCCATAAGACATTCTTAGCAAATAAGGAAACGATGTACACGCGTTTCGCGAGCTTTCTTTCTGTTTAGAATGACGTTTGCCATCCTGATGAGACTTAGGGGAATACATATAAGTTCTCTTAAGAGATCCCACCGATATGAGCGTCTTTTGATGAACTTTCTCTGTTTTTACCGTTACGAAATGTTTCAGCTTAGATTTGTAGAGTAAAAGTTCTACGAATGATTTTGATCATCATAGGCGAAATCATGCCTACACCTTGAATTATAAAGTTAGTTTACTACATGATGTGAGATATTATTCCTTGTTATTGCTAAATACCTTCCTTATGATCGTAATTCAAGGACAATAACAAATAAATTTACAGAGCTGAGATATGCGTCTCAACAAGAAAAGGAAAACGAAAAAATTGAATTTATGTTCTTCGCAATTGGTTTTCATTATTCCTCAGTGAGCGACCGACTTGTTCTAATTCTGTTTAGGTTCAAGGACTGACTATCGTTGTAATATGACATTTCGAACTTTCGAGTTTGCAAAGTATTCGATCGAATAACGCAAAGATCTTTTATTAAACTGTGTTTCAAATTTAGAAAAAGGTAATAAGTTTACATATCCGATCATGGGAGTAGACCGCAACTAATTTCACCATGGTTTTCATGGATGCTTTATCGGTGCAAAAAAATTGCGGTCTTTATACACCCTATCGAGGAGATAGAATGTATAAAATTTGTCTTTCAGTTCGCAATATTCAGAAACATGAATCTGATATGACTTGAATCAATTATATATATACATATGTTTATATATATATTCTTGATAGATCGAATTCGTACATTTCTCTCAACTTGTTGTAATGTTCATAATATTGTATTATCTTGTTTGTCTGCAATCCCACCCACTGTAAGATACAAACCATAGAAGATCTTTGTCCGAATTTTGATACAAATATTTCGACAAGTTCTGTATATAAAAGTAGAGACCATCTCTCCGAGTAAATGTGCGCTTTGCGGAAAATGTAAACTTCGGATGAGGATTTCTAAAAACCGTTCGTTAGATTTTGGTAAATGTCTGTCTAAGCTAAGCGGGATAATGATCTATTTTTTAAGATAATTAATGAGTGCTTCAGTCTTCGTTCGGTTGCTGCTTAGTTGCAGACGTTCCTTTTTTTCACTTATCTTTCGATCATTGGGACAAATTTGACCTTCTGGTAGTGGCAATGAAACCAGTTAAATGCATAAGTTATTAATAATGGACACTGTATGTAGAGAGATGCTTATGTACATCTATCATGTAACTAAAAATGAAATTTGATCAAGTTTTCAGATTGGCAATCGACAAAACTAACGAACTAACTGCTCGTATATGCAAGCATGTAAGCAATTTTGTTTTTTCCTTATACGTTACATTTCAACACAACAATTCACTTACACATAGTACAGGCACACGTATATGCCGCATTATGTACATGCATGAGGACATAAGTAAACAGTGAAAATAAGATTACGAGATTTATAGTTTAGCTAGATATTTAGCTAAACAGACAGACGAAGGTATATACTATATAACGGCATTGCGAGAAGACAAATGTTTGTGTCTCCGTTTACATATATAAACGGAAATGTCAGCATGTACAGGTGGCTCAGTGTGTTTGTTTAAATATATGCGCTTTTCATTAGCATGGGCTTAGTCAAATATTTAAAATTGTTTCCCAATAAAATTTAAAATTGACACAATTGACACAACTGACTGACTGTATTATGCACCTTTTGTTACGTCAAGAATATCTATTAGAAAACTAGGTTACATTCAGACAGAGCATTGACAGTTAATTTATTGCTAATAAAAAACGCACCGAAATAGATTGACGGACATTTAATACGAAATTAGTGGTTTGAGAGAAAAAAACGTGTTTCGATCCTTACATGTTTGGCATTATACTTCCCTATAATCACATTACTATATGCACTAAAGTCTATTTAGAATGTTAGAATGCATATATCGGATATATGCTCGGATATTTTACAAACTCGTTATAATCGTCATAATTTAGTGCGTTCTCGAAGTGCATTTTGATTGAAAACAATTTTTATTTTTAAAAAAATTTCTCCCTTCAAAGGGTCTTTGTAAAGAATGGCTTCTATTTAAAGAGCTTTGTGGTAATAAGAGTGATTGGTTAAATAAACATTGCAAACTTATCTTCGTCCGATTTAAACTGATTACCTGAAAAAGGGAGCAAATTTGAATGCCTTCACAATCTATCCGTTTCTACGAATGTTATGTGTGCGACCGTCTGTCTCTTGGGAATTTAGACTACAATTACAGCTTATAATGCCGGTGGGTATTTTTGAGGTCTGTTAGTTTGATCGTCTAAGATAGGGTAAGAGAAGGCAATACAGACATAGCTTGGTTGACTTAGTCAGCTCATAGAAGATAGATGTGATTCACACATCTAGAAAAACCTTAACTATTGGTAGCTTGGGTTGTTTGCTTGGTTTTCGTAAGAGAGCAAATTGTACGTATTAACCAAATAAGATTGATAGTCATCTAGATCACGATGACGGCCTGCATCACAGGTTGACGTCAATAACTACTTTGGCTTGGAAATCTTAATTAAGATATCATGTGCATTGGTTACTTTAGATATGTAGGTGCAGCTAGATGACGATGGAAGATCGAGACAAACTTTAAATCTGAGCAACCTACTGCTGATATTTTTTTTTTTTTTGTTTTTTACATAATTTTCCCAACACTCTAGCGAGTTTAGAATTTTCAAAAAATATCCCGACCGTTCATCGTCCAATGGTTGAACAAATCGAGAATCTTACATCGTTGGGAATGTGTCTGAAATGAAACGAAATGTTTTGATATTGATTTTTGATTGATTTCAATTAAATTATCATCTATTTGCAGAATATTATTCAGTTCAATTGAGCGCAGCAAGAATAAACGCAAAGAAAAAAAAAAAAAAAAAAAAAAAAAAAAAGCTCGAAATGGTAATTACATGCAAATACTATGAAAATAGCAAAAAGTCATTTTGCAACTTTACAAAGTGATTACAATAACAGATTAAAATGCGGTTCCCATGACTTTTTTTTTGGTTTTGTATATCTTTCCTCGTTCATTAGTGATGCTCGTTAAACACTCGAAAATAAAACAAAAAAAAAAAAAATTAAAATTTATTTGTTTAGAAAATGAATGCAATTGTTTTGTGACAAGTATTCAGAAAATTTTTACCGTCTTTTTGATTTAATATTGGAAGAGAGAAAGGCTAAGGTTAGCGGCTTAATAATTTTTGCAGAAGCCGTCAATATCTAGATGAGAACGAGTTATCCAATCATCTCTTATTACTCTGTTCTAATCTAACCAGTGCTGTAGTTAAGTATATCGAGGTTCCACTCTTCAAAAATCCTCACACAGCTTCATCGTGGTCTTTTTAACATAAGTGCTGCAACGTAATGTAAACTGCCGTCGCATGTGTATAACGGCGATGCTGAAAAATATTTTTTATCTGTTGTGAGTTCGCTAGACAAAATTATTTCCCATCCATTGCAAAGCGGGCAATGGGTTGAGCGCATAAAAATACGCGTTTGTCTTCCATTCCTTCCCCTTGTACCACCGAGAAGCCAGGTCGCTTGCCCATCGTTGAAACTAAAGCTTATATGCTTGAACTGGTGTAGAGATTTTTTTTAATGACTAGTGAATGATGACATTTGAAAGTGATATCTTACAGTCTCTAGGATATCTTGAACTAACGCTTCAAAACTAGCACTTCAGACCGATCAACTGATATTATTCCCGAAATCAAGAAGAAAGTTTGCAATTTTTACGCATTAGCAAGAGGCGCTGCTTGTCATAGATTCCTTCTGAGACAATCAAATAACTTTCTTAAAATTCATTCGCATTTAGAAACTTCCCGAATACTTGGAAACTAACCAGCAAGTAGCTCGTTTCGACTTAATCTTTCTTTTTAAGCTGCCTGACCACTAATCATTCGGGAATATAAACAAAAACATGTTTGCTTAAAATAATGTACGCCTATTATGATTTCATTAGGAAAGATCATTAGTTTTAAGCGTAAGAAATATATAAAAGGTTTTATTTCGTTCTTCGTCCCTAAATATTTAATTTTTTAAGCAGGGAAACTATTGTGAGTTTTTCATAAAAAAACCGCGCACTACCTACGTCACTAGCGATAGACGCGAACATGAAATGATTTTTTTTTTTGTTTTGCTCTAGCTATGGCATGAGCTGCTGACCCCTTACATTAAAGGTACTGAAATATATGCTGAATAATCTGTCCGAATGTCATTAATGTCATTATCTATTCCGCTACCGAGAAGTAATTTTCCAAGGGACTGTTTTTTGGATTGTTACAGTGACTTCCTCCTTTAACATTGGTTGCTACTTAATAAAATGCCCCTTAAATTCTACGGTAATGATAGACTACTATTGTTAAAAACTTATCACAGATAAGTTATTCAAAAGTTCATTACACATTTACCACAAGTTTGGCTTTTCCTTTCCTTAAGTTTCTTAAAAGGGATGGTTTGGAAATAACTATTTTGAGCTCGCTTAACGTTAAAGTACATAAATTCTCATGTTATAATTCTATTAAGAAAAAAATAGAAGCAGGTCCCACGTTAACTAAGACGTGAAGAGTGAAATTTTGCTCTGCATCGCAAATTCATTTACAATGCGTTCATCCCTCCATCAATTCGTATAGATGTATGTGTGTTTCTATATGAAACCTAAGTTCTTCTGAGAGATTGCATATGAACCGTTATTGAATACTCTTCAAATCATCGTTACTTAAAGAATTAACTCTTCACCATTATCTTCACAGTTCATTTAATTCTTTATCTTCAAATTTTATGGCAAATATATTCCTACATTTCTCTTGTGCTCATTTCTATGAAAAGTGAAGGCACACTTCATCAGCATGTGCGAAATTTAATGTTTCCCATTTGTGACGTTTTCTGAAGCATCTTCGATTTCCTAAAGTAAACTTTTCTAATCTGCTATTAGCTACTATTAGCTTTTTAATGTTTTCTAAAGGCTTATAAATGCAATGCATCAGAGCTTAGTTAGAGCTTATCTAACGAGCACAAGTACTGTAACGTGTGGCTGTATAATGTAAGAGTTGCTACGTATACAACCCTGTAACATGGAGTTCGCAAATTTCTCTAGCGGAGAGGGGTTTGATGTTCAGAAAAAAAAAAACAGAGAAGGGCAACCAAAGGTATCATGAGCTCATAAGTAGGGCATGGTAAAGATTGGCCCCGAACTTAGGATATGTCCGTTCAGTAAGGTAGGCTTCGTCCGTCCGTCTATTCGTAAAAGGGTAAAGTACGTGCATTTTTTTTAGATGCAATCACCTGTGGAGTGTCCCTGGGACAAAGTTTAAAACCACACTAGCTACCTCAGTTAAGGCACGTGCGATAGTCTCTACGGCCTCCAATCCTCTTTAAGTGGCATTGAAGAGTGGCCCTGAAAATGATAAAGACACATACTGTTACGGGAGTATTAAATAGACTATAAAGTACAAAAGATCGGAAGACATGTTAACAATTTCAGGAGCATAAACAAACTCCTATTCATTGATAGCATGCGCTTGAGGAACTAATTAGTAGAATAAATCATAAATGAACCACTGAAAAAAAAAAATATTTAAAACTCTAAACAAGACTCCAGATCGCAGATCCAAAACAAAAAAGTTAACGACCTCTTTGCCAACTTTGATTGGGACGATTTTGATTGATTTACAAAACCAAGCCAAAGATAATGAGTAGGAAAAGTTTGAGATGAAGTTGGTTTTCCCTGGGCAACGCTTCGAGATTATTTTTCGTATGGAGGAAGCGAAGGAAAGACAGACCAAGGTCTAACTGACTAAGGAAGATTATTTACATTTATAGTGCTTATCCTACGCGCTATAAACTTTCGATAAATCTTAAAAAAAGGTCAACACATTTTTTACTTGTCTGATATAAGATATTTTGTGGAAAACGGAAAACTCTTTATTAGCTAAATAAACCAACTCTTTAGTAAAATTTGTTGAAATGTAATCATCATGAATAATTTATATGAAAATGGAAAGCATTTTAGTTATTAAATTTAATTATATTCTCTTTTATAAATTTATTGATATTTCACTGAACTCTGACTTAAAAACAAGAAAAAAAACAGTCTGTGTTTTCTTTTTTTTTTTTTTTAAATTATTTGGCAATTAAAAGTTCAGTTCATCATTTATCATAACACAAACGTGTTGTTACTGACTGCTAATGAATGTTTAATAATGCAACAGTTACTAATATTTCTCTGCTTCAGCTATCGGCGAAAAACGGAAAGAGGAAAAGTTGTGCGCTCAGTTTGGCATTTTGTCAAAAATGAAAGCAGCAACAAAAAATTGTTCCTTCTCGCCAAAAAGAGAAAAAAAAAAAAAAAAAAAAAAAAAAAAACGTTAAAGCAGCTGCTGTTCAATTGTGCAACGTAACAACTTCGGTCAGTCACAGATGGCTGTAAAAGAAGGGCAGTTTGCCAAGATACAAATGAAAAAAAAAAAAAAATTATCTTAAACCAAAGTCAAAGTCAAAAAAAAAAAAAAAAAGACAACACGATTGTAATATTGAAGAAAAAGAATAAATAAAACTTTGAATATAAACATGGGCAAATCCTTTCACACAAGCACAAACAATCATAAACTTGCGTTATAGCATTTGTTGCATTGAGTTTCTTTTTCTTTTTCTTCCACTCTCTTTATTTTTTATTACAAAAGTTTTGGGAGTTATGTTTATGTTTGTGTTTTCTTACTTTTATAGTCGTTTCCGTTGCAGTACAGAACATATGTTATTCATACTTATATTCATAACATGTACATACAGAGTAAAAGTGGTACTTGTTCTTGGAGTTAAGCACTTATAAACTCGCATGTCAACCGAGATGTACAACACACGCTCCAGTACGAGATTAATGTTAAATTTACGCCAGAAGGATTTATTAGAATCGATGGGCAAATTAAAAAGATGTCATAAATAATTTTGCGAAGAGTGATGTTGTGTTAATTAATTGCGCATTCAATTTCACCCATAGTTAGGACAATCTGTTCAGATGTTGGCTCAATGCTATTGTCCAATTTTTATCGTAATAAGATAGAGCGAATATTATAAACGATTTTTTTTTGAAAAAGAAGCACAGAAGCAAAATAAATTTTTCATTTGAAATTGCATTCAATGCCATGTAATTTCAAATACAACGTCACTTAAGTGGTCACGATGGATCGGAGTGCTCACCATGTCGAAGAAAGTCATTTGCGAGCACTTTGTTCCCTAAAACTTTCCCAATCTCAATGCATAATGCATGAGTAGAATCTGTGTTTCCGTAGACTGACGACTGAGAACAACCAATTCCACTATCCTATGGACCCACTATCGTCGTCGACACGCCTCCACACATATAGATTGGACTCTAGTTTTTGGCCGGATATACGGGCAGTAAATGATATGAGTATGGACTGCAGTGAAAATTTTTTTGCACCGCTTCAAAGAAATTAGCCCCTTGACTGCGGCTTTCGACACTTCGAATGCATGGTCTGTCCAGTGAATGCCCAGAACATCAAGTGGTGCCGATTCTTGTACATTGACACCAGGAAGAAAGTGGGATCGTTACCCTCTTAACCTAACTCCATTCCGACATGTTGATAAGGTCTTAATGAAGTTGTCGAAAAGGTAAGGCTACAGAAGGTGCTGTCATCCGTTAATGGACCAATAGCATTTTCTGCCACACAGGGAATGCCATTAATAAACACCATGAAGAGATAAAAAGAAAATTGTTGTTGGGTGGTTAATTATGAAACTCGATGTTAATTGAGTGAGTTTGCTGTCGACATCAAATGCAATCAACTTGCAAACAAGAGCACCATGCTATACTTTTCCAAGTGCCTTTGATATGCTCAGCGCCACGACTCTGCTTTCACCCAGAGGGCGAATAGTTGGATTCCACTTTTCAATGAGGTATGCCATTAAGTCTTAAGCCATATTGTCTCCCATTAATTATTATAGTTTGTTAGATTCTATATACCTTGTCGGCTGGTTATAGACCATGGCGTTTCCATGATTTTACCTATAGCTGAACAGATCGCAATTGGACGACACTTAGCAAAGTTAATGCAATTGGCCTTCTTGGGTTGCGATTGGACATTGAAAATCTTCCAGCAACTAGCGAAAATGCCGGTATGACAGCACTTGCTGAAAATATAATGCAAAGGTATTGCAAATATGAAAGCAAACTTCTTTAGAATTATAGCCGAAATGTTGGTTGCCCTCGACATTTGCGATGTTTGAGAATGACAAGTAACGACCCAAAACCCTTGACGTATTCCGGTGCGGCAAGAACTTGGTCCCATAGCCGCTGCTCGTGTTGAACTACGGATTGTAAATATTTCTGATTTTTTTGCAAAGAAACTTATTGTGGCCGGTTGGTTACACTTTAAGTGATTTCAGTCTGGACGTGATGGCTCGCATCTTTGCAAGTTTGGTGATCTTGTGTGTCATTTCTGTAGCAGCATTAGCTTTTTTGTTTAGGAAGCAGAGTTTCCAAAATTCTTGGAGAAATTATTGAGTCCTTATCGTTTGCTTTGTTGTTTTCGAAAATTTTACATTTCGCGGCTGCGAATAAACATGAAAAATATTTATGTACAAAGAGATCGCAGAAATGCTACACTTATCTGGGTTGCCGAGACTATGTATTTTTCTGGATGCGAAATAAGAAAACGATCTTGTGTTTTAACGCTTGAAATATGCATTGGTTCGTTTACGAGCTGTGTTAAGCAATTTTCAAGTGCCCTAATACCTAGAAAGGTACATTCGGCAACTTAAATGTCACTGAAACGACGTCTTGCTACTTATATATAACAGAATGCCTCGGTTTAGTAAGAGGCTATGTATTGAAATTGGCGGAAGCACAGTTGCAATATGGGAACGATTACTTTGATAAAAAATTGGGATTCTGAATGCTTTTGAGCCGCGTAAATGTCTGCAATAAAATTAAAAATCCTACTGAACATATCCAATAAAAAGAGAATGATTTCGGTACATAAAATTTGGCCGCAGTGTTAAGAAAAAAATCATACGAATCATATTAAAAACGCCATTACTTTTCCTACTACCTACTACCATCATCACACTCTACATTGTCTTAACAGAGGGAAGGGCATGCCATACACATGTCCTTGATCTGGAACTGCTTGGGAGCCTCCCTGCTCCCAGCGGGGCGTGAGCGAGGCTTTCTCACTCCGTGTGCCATCGGGCATCGTAGGGTGAAGCCTCCACGGCAGGAACCTACGTAAACCCCCTGTCACATCTGTCTTAACATATCGGAACACTATATCTCTTTAGGGATTTTTGTCAACAAATATTAAAAGTAGCATTTATTTTTTATATAACGGCATTTGCAATGGAAGGCCAAGACAAGACAATGTAACACATTTCATAAAAATATCTTGGTAATCTTGGTTATCTGCGGATGGAGCATAATGATGCAGCCGGCTAGGATTAAATCGTTTTATAAAATGATTCTAAATCGATTGGTTTGATGAAACATAGGCCGGTTTCCAATCATTCCAAATATTGCAATTACACGCACTCTATAAAAATATTCTCTTGGGCGGGTGGTATCGGGTTTAATAAAGCCAAGATTTAACATTATTACATATATCTTCATATGTCCATACGGAAATCAAATATAATATGCATTCAAGTAGAGAATATCTTCAGTTACAGATGCTTGTAGATAGATATAGAAATTCAAAAACTATTAATACAATCGAGTCCGCATTGGAATTGATGAGAACATTTTGGAGAACACAATAAATCCGTGCATTAGCGCACTTTTCTGAACATTTTAATATTAATATGTGCTACGTTTCAAATCAGTTACGAGTAGGTAGTACGGTGAGCAACAGAGCAATGTTGATCAAGTTGGTCTATAAATGCCTTTGTCTAGCATGAAATTCAAAAACTAGGTATTCGCGGCATTAGCAAATACATTAACTGGGCATGAGCGGCTCTTTGGATTAGTAATATTGTTGCAATTTGTTACTTTAATCGAAGGAGCTGCGCTAATCATAGCTGTCTCTGTACTCACTGCAGTAAGCAATAGTCGACGGTCGCTGAAGCGTCTTTAGGGTAGATGTATATATTATATGTATATATATATATTATACATATATATATATATATATGATATATATATTATACATATATATATATATATATGTTATATATATATATATATATATATATATTATATATATTTCAAACGATAATCGACTAATTTAAATCAACTTTGTGACGAGAAAATTTGAACGACATGAAAAAGAGAAGATTGATTCGTAAGATAATCAAAATACAATGGAAACATAGTTGTCCTAATTTTTCGAATCCTATGGATATCGGAACAAAATCAAAGCAGAGTTAACAAAATCAAAGCTGAATCATAAAGAATCAATCAAATCCAATCAATCGGATGTCAATTTGACGAATCAACTTAACAAACAAGATTATGGCTGCGTTTGCCAACACCTGATCGAGGTGCAAAAGACAGCAAAACATCGTGCTTGATGAATAATCACATTCAGGAGATTTTGTTTCCGAAATTAATTAAGAGTTACACGATCAGATTATGATGACCAGTTGACAACGAAAACGGCCAGTATACCTAATCGCATCGCATAACATTCGTCTATGCTCACTGTATATTTATTTATCTACCTGTGCATGTACATAACACGATATTGAAGTTGATGTGAATTGAATGGATTTTCTAACAGATAATGTGTGGAATGGAAACGGGCCAATCTGTGCGAGATATGATTTACTAATTTCACTTGCTCGCGGACTTTTCTAATTACTTTCAATTGCGGTGTTGTAGATGGGTCTCTCATATTTTCCTTTCATGGTGTTTTCATCTGTAATTCTTTGTACTTCATTTTAAAAACATGTCCTTATATTTTTTCCATCAATCAATCAATACTCTGCTCATCTTAATAGTAGTTGGCTTGTTTGTAAGTTTGTAATTTTCCCAATTTTCCCTATTTTTTTTTTCTCTTAAAGTATTCTCTTAAATTATCGAAAAGGCGCACAAAGGAGTGTAAGGGGATACGATAATTGGTTCGTTTTAGACCTTCAGGTCGTTTATCAGACAGTTTCTCCATCATGCGAATCTAGTAGAAGCACTAGGCAATGTCAGGTTATACCGACATTTATACATATATAGTTCACTTTTCCTGCTTGCCTGTCCGTGATCTGAATCAGGGCAATAAAAGAATGAAATATGAAACGTGTGTCGAAACTTTCTGCTACTATTTGCTTAAATGTTACTAACTACGTTCGAACTTTGTTTTCAAATTTTCTTAAATACTAGTTAGCATGTGGCATAGGTCGTAGGTCATAAGCTTGTTTTCGATTTATTTTTACTTCCTACTTCGATTTTTTAATATTCTTAGTTGGTGACCAGAATTTCGAAATTTGGGAAATGATAAATTCATGACGCGCGCACAAACGCGGCCATAGTAAACAAAAAACCGGAGCTTCTAGCCTATCGGATCGTCGTATGAATATATCGTATGCTCAGTCGGTCTCAATTATCCAAGGTGCACACTCACATTTGACAAAATACTTGGCGAAGACAAATATAATTTCCTTTGGTATAAAATGATGAAGCAACGAGTTTTGAAGAAACTCTCCAAAATGTCCACAAATCAAATGAATTAGTTTACGTTGCATGTCAAAGCTGGTGGTAAAGTGACTACACTTGGATACGTGTAAGTGTAGATACGATAAGTGTAGTCCACTTTGATACGATTATTCTTAAATTATAAAGCAAATGGAATGAAATAAAATGCGAAACAAAGAAAGGAAAAGAAAGCCTACAACATACATACATACTTCAGGCATCTATTTGTTCTTTAAATGCTTTGAATTTTTTTAAAGATGCTTTCGCAGCAACTTGAAGACAATATTTTTAAATATTTCAGATTTAGATATTAAAGAGAATTTGAAATTACATTTTGAAAAAGAGAAAGCTTGCTTGAAAAAGTTTTTGCATATCAACGAAAGACTGCGTGCACTTCGTAACGTAACCGTTGTAATAATAAATAATTTAAGTAAACCCCCGAATGAATGTAGCCGTTAAGTACTGAATTTTACCTCTAAAACTGTAGCGATGTGCAAGCTTTCAAGCTATTTACACGAAATCACTTTTATTAGGGCGGTTTTGCTTTTTCGTTCATTTTTCTCTCGCTTAAATCTTTCAAGTTAAACAAGTTTTATGAATATTTAAGTCTAAGGAGGTCATAAACCAAGAAATAATACTTGAAAACAAAGGCAAAGTTTTGTTAGGTTAAATACGATTTAACCCTAAGAGATTTGTGGGGTTGTTTTAAAATACTCTCTAAGGCTTCTAAGGTTACAAAAATTACCTTTTTTATAACAAAAAAAAAAAAAAAAAAAAAAAAACAACAAAAAACAAAAACAAAAGATTGTCGTTTTTATAGTCATAACAACAGATATATTAGATTTGGTGAATATCTGTAAGGCGTAACGTATGCGTATGGGAGAGAGCAGCTAGTATTTACACATTCGGTTATCCCTGTGTCTTTGTGTTTTGGTTCGTCTATCATTCTCACATTTGATGGAATTTCGATTAAGTATACGAACTAAATTGTAACGACTGTAATTGTAAGACAAGTGATAATATTTGCCTTTTTCTACCCATCACCGAACGATGGGGAATGTGTTCATTTTGTCAAAATGTTTGTAACACCCAGAAGGTCACTGCGCCAGCTTCAGTGACCCCAGAGACGAAGTATATGTATTCTTATTCAGCATTAAATTTGGAATCGATTTAAACTTGTCCGTCAGTCCATCTGTCTGTGTGTGTAATGTCTGTTGTAAACATTCTTCTTCAAATTTGCCCGAAACATTAAAAGTTCTTGCATGCAGGTTGGCTGAAGGCTGGTTGAAGGTGATAGGACGCGCCCCAAAATACTACGTAAACTGAAAACAGCCATAGTATAAAAAATTGGTCTTTTCCTAACTATTCATAGATTACAGCAGATATATCTATAAAAATTTAAACATATATTGTCTGGGCGACGATTTCGTACCAGTAAAAAAGTAGGGAAAACTTGTGTATCAAAATTTAATTAATTTTTCAATGCATTTTAAACGCGCAAAAGCAAACTTCAAAAGCCCCATAAAATATATAAATTCTTGATCAATTTCATCTAAGCATGTCGCTGCGTTCGCCTGTACATATGTCCGTGTGTCCAACTGTATATTATCTGTGGTAAACAAACTCCCGTCCGCAAATTTGAAGAATTCGTCCATAAATTTTCAAGAGAATTTGAAATTAACTTAATACGTTCACGGACATTAAAAATTTCCGGGAGCTGCAAAAATAGATAGGCAATTATTTATGAAACTAGTTGTAGTATCCAAAATCTGATTATACATATATTATAAGAGTAGTCAGAACATCGTATTTTAACTGTTATATGAAATGAATGTTATAGTATCCACGACAATATAGATCATATTTTGTCAACTAGGATGACGTGAATGCTATATGAAATTAAATGAACAAAAATTGGCTTTAGAATTTGAATGCTATAGCATTCACGTCATTGTGCATCACTATGAAAGTGAATGCTATAGCATTCACGTCTGCGAACGTGTTAAGCTTTTCAAAGGACACGCCTGCAACGCCCACATGCCCTATACAGCAACAACTGAGAACACCTTTACTTTAGGCAGTTTCTGCTCGATACTCGTGAAGTACAACCGAAACACCATATAAATTTCCACTTTTGTTTTGAAAATAAAAAAAAATCAGTTGATCCCAACCAATATTAAAGGGTATGAAGATTTAGTTCTTTTCATTTTTTGATCCTTTTTTTTTTGAGATAACAGCGGTGGGTATAAGAGACTCGGTCATGGGCATTATCCTAAAAAAGAAGAGAAAATTTTCTACTCTGTAATATCACTTTGGCGCAGCGTATCTTTTCCTTTCTTTGGCAAAACAGAAGTGGAAATTTATGCCGTGTGTCTGTTGCGTTTTAAAGCCGAAAAACCTTGCTCTATGTGTAACTACTATTCAAGTGTCTTTCATTTGATCCTCATATAGATATATGGGACTATGAAATTAAAATTAATCAACCGGGTCGTGATGTCCGTGGCATTTCATTAGGAATTGACACACTTTCCACCTCGCATTCTACACTCCAAGTGCCTTTTATTTGATACCCAATTGATTATGTGGCCAAGAAAAAACGAATTCTCCATATTACGGGGAACGCCGTACTTACTGTAGAGTTCAAGCATTTTTAAACAGATAACATATCCTCACGTGCGGAATGTACAGAGTAATTGTCAATATTCTCCTTCTTTTGTCGTGTAAGCAGAAAACATCAAAAAATTATTTTTAAAAATATGATTTGGGCGGGTCCGACTTTTTCTACTTTCGTATATGAATAGTCGGGCCCTTCATTGAGTAAATATAGAAACATTTTAAACTTTTATATTTCACAATTTATGAGTAATGAGCAAAAACGCACAGATTTCTGCTTCGAGAAACGGAGTTTGCGTTCAGATTACGCATTACTGCGGGCATGTGCTTTGACCAATTTATCCCATTTCCCATACCAATTCGAGCAAGCAAGAACTTCCAACGTTTCTGCCAAATTTGAAGTCGATAGCTTCATTTTTACAACCAGGAGAATATTTATCACAGGAATTACACGGCCAGACGGAGAGACAGTTGGACATGCTTAAATCGAATCAGAATTTGTTGCTGATCGAGAATAAGTATACTTTGTGGAGCTCCGAAGCTTCCTTTTGTGCCTTTCAAACGGTTTGACAATATGAACCTCATCTCATTAACCTCATCTTTCAGCTGTAGGTATAATAACAGATAAGATGTAATTTTTTATGAAAATTAGTTTTGTAATTTTAATTAATTAGCATTTTTTGAATACAGTAATACTCCCTATAACGCGGTGCCCTTATTATGCGATTTCAATCTCCCGTATAACACCAGCATTCCCCCATATAACGCGGGGATTTCCCACATACACATTTCTGTACTGTGAAATTTATAACGATTTGTACAGTTCATAATTAGCTTCGCGTACCTTTGTACGTGTGTCAATTGTGTTATTGCCGAATTAAATAATTTTGTTAAATTTGTGTATTAAAAGGTGTAGGATAAGTTTCAAACTTAAATGAATCATTTATATGTAACGCGTTATGCGAGGTCGTAGAAGCGCGTTATACACGAGAAACACGTTATAGGGGGGATTACTGTATATCTTTAACTTCTTTATATTTCGTCATAATGTAGAATTTCATTTTCTTTTTTTTTTTGCAAAAGTTTGAATTTCGCCTACTTTTTCATTTCTTTGTATGTTTGAAACGAAATTTTAGAAGAACACAAAAATGAAAAAATTTTACGATTTAAGTTTTGGTTTCGATCCAACGCAATATACATTGCATTGGTTCGCATCAATGTGTCCAACGTGTATTATAAGACTGTTCCGATGCAATACCGATAAGTTTTCGAAACAACACAATACGCATTATTTTGATTTATCGTATATCTGACCTTCAATTACGTCATTCTATAGGATGTTTTAGTTTAAATAAAAAAAAAAAAACTTTCATGGTAGCTCGGTATGAGTTGAGCGTGTTAAGCGCAGGAAGGCTGTACAAATCCATCCAAATCGCATTAAAATACCATCTCAAATGTACACCACAAACTATATGTGACACGTACGACACGACCCTCTGAGCATATTTCCGCTCAATTTCGTGCAAAAGTCAAAAATACCACCATTGTCGTCAATGCATTGTCATCGCATCCATCAATTTTGTGGTCCCGAACGTAAACATAAGTTAAACACATTTCTAATTGAAATTTGGGGCAAATTCAATCAGTCAATATATTGTTTGGATCTCGTCATTATTTATTGCACACAATATGTACAGTGTTCTAGAGCGTGAACAATTTGTTAAAGTCTTATTGTGAAAGGACTGCACCGAGGGTTGCGTTTCTTGCATGCGGAAGGCAGCTAAAATTTAGTTAAATAGTTTCATAAATAGCTTTAGTGCATTTACTCTCACAACCCTGATTACTGATCTTTTATGACGCAAATTAGATAATTCCGACTTGAGCGATATGGAGTTTCAACAAAATGTTCGATGTGTGTGCCATACATTCTGTGCCAAATCCAATTTATTAGAAGGAAAGTTCTAGGAACGTTTAACCTCTAAAATTGCCTATGCTAGCTTGACACAAAGATTATGTGACATAACTCTATTGTACTTTTCACTTTGAGGTTATATTGGGGCATTGACTTACTCCAATAACCCACGAACTCTCAATGCATTTCAAAAGCATATTTATGTGGGAAATTTGTAAAAACTGGCGTTCCAGGAGAGGACTTTTGCAGAAGTCCAGAGGCGATCACTTACATCAAATCCCTTTTAAACTTTAAAAAAATTGGCATAAATCAATATTTAAAATAAAAGAACATTGATGCTGATATCTGTTACCGGTTAGTTTGCATTAGAAATTCGGAAAAAAAAGAAAATAAATTATTAACGATCCCATGTAACAATAACTACACAAAAGTTGTATGATGTTAGGATTTTAACTAAAATTGTATTTAAATAGAACGTTTGCTTAAAGTAGTTGATCTCTTTGTGAAGGTTATTGCAAAAATAAAAAGAAAACAGAAGCAACAAAAAAATTAACAATGACATTAAATTGCTCTGCACCGTTAACGAAATTTAATTAACCTAATGTGCTAACGACATCAGATGAAAATTACATTTTTATCTCAATAATTAATTATCGCCTTGTCTAGCAGCCAGCGATAAAAAGCATTTTCGCGTATTCTTTGCGTTAATAACCATCGCGCAGAAGGGTTTTAATTTGTCATTTCAGTTGTAATCAAGAAGAAAATTGTCACTGTATACAAACAACATGCACATAGTATATGGACTTCGGTGTAAAACGTTTGGATGGTTTAGCCAGGTCTCTCCTTGCACTATAACATTCACACTTATGACGGGTTATATAGAAGACGAAAACTATTAATAGTAGATCCGCTTCAATTCGCGCGCTTTGCAAGCGACAGAATTCACAATTAGTGTAACATGAAATAATCCCAAATTCCTTTTTCATTTGGGATTATTTCGATTACTCGAACATTTTGAAATTTGTTCTGTATAGTACCAGATCATATCTTAAAATGAAAATCGAGTCGGGCCGAGCCGACTTCGAAACGCTCCACATCAACTCGCCAAAGTTCAACACCAACTGCAAAAAGTTCGATTATTCTCATGTAAAGACATACTCTTCTTCGAAATCGTTATACGGAAGTTAATCCGAATCGTGAATCTGTTTACTCTAAATTTAACAAAGAGTTTGTTTCTTATTGTTTATGCCCTACACCACTTGTGGTACTGGATGTAATTCAATTCTTGCGGATCTATGTAACATTTCGAATGACTTTAGATAGACCCGTCTGTTATTATAAGGGATCGATTCATAAAGTGATTTTAAAGTGACTTAAATTCTGAACTAATTGAATTCGGAAGTGACTGCATCGCTTTCTGAATCAATTCGAAATTTGTTTGTCGACCCACCTCTCCGTTTACCTCTCAAACCGTCTGATCCCGATCCATGAATTATTGCGTTCACTCAACAGGTAGCAATTGTTAAGATATTTTAATAAAATTTTGGCCCACGCACGCATCCCTGATGATGGAATATACGTTGAAATATTGGTGGTGCGTCATACTTTTTGGGTAATGAGAAAAATCCAGAAAGCAGAGGTGTTTTCTCAGTCTATGTAGGCGTGTCTCTGAGCTGATTTAGCTCCTCTCTACAGTTTTCCATATAATATTCACGATTTAGTCAGGGTGTGCCGACGCTAATCGTATGGAGCGCTCAAAATTGCATCTTCGATCTTCATTTCTTCGTTTGAAAAAATTTGGTGAGAAAGTTCACCAAATACGTTCGGAAGCTTATGGTGATGTTGCTCCATCGTATCCCAATTTTCCCTTTTAGTTTCAACGGTTTAAAAGTGGTGACGCGAAGTGACTGATAATGTCATTTTTTGATCACTTGTTCAGACCTATGCAGCATAATTTGGCTGGCACGCAGGTACAAGATGTGAGAAAATGGATCGATCGATGATTCAATCGATGATTTGATCGCTGCCAAGCCAATATAAGGTCGTTCGAGCCTGAGAAAGACGTACATACGCTTAAGGCATAGTATCTATATGAGAGATGATTCATTCAATGAATTTTGGGGGATCGTCTCTCAATCTCTCGAAATCTTCTATTTTTGCTTATGGGAATTCATTCGCAATTTTCTCCTTTAACGAATCGGATAATGAAAACAATCATAAAATTCTTTATATTGATTTGAGAAAAAGTGAAAATAAATCAAAAAGTTTATCAAACGCAAACTTGTGAATGTTTTATTATGGTATGGCAAAGTGAGGAGACGAAATCCTTCGTCTATAATTGGATATTTTATTATCATCCTAAACCTACTTCAACACAAATAATTGACTCTTTCATTTCGGTTCAAAGGTTACAGGTTATCAACCAGACGTTCTCAATGTCGCAAGTTTCCTAACATATCTGGAAGAAATAAAATATTTTAGCTACACAAAGAAATGACAGAAAAAAGTCTCGCTTATTTTATTTGAACATTTTATCTATCTCACCACGCACCAGTAAACTAGTGAATGGAACAGCGGGATATTTATATGTTCACCTTAATGTAAATTTTTGCAAATACGCCATTAAAGATGATTGCAACGAAAATTCATAGAGAATATAACGGATTCTATTTATCTTGGCGTTCACTCAATGTTTAATGCCCGCCAGGGGTACAATCTAAAAACAATATGAAAATGTATTGCGTTGGAATCTTTTTTATTCCGTTAGTTAATCTTCGATTTATTGAAAACTTACTGGTGCGTCGTCTATACAGGTTTTACACTCCAAAGGCACCCGAGAATCAACAAATTGACACAACAATATTGATAATGATGTAGGTGTCGTCATGTACTTGCCCAACTTTTACATTTTTAATAGGGAGCTGCTTCGCAGGACGTGTCCAGACCGTGAGTTTTCAATGTTGACTTAGCAATAAGGAATTAGGCGGTGGTTGAACCGTATGTGGTGAAGGTGAATATGCATTCGGTAAAAAATGTTTTCAAGAAATTTCACAATATTTTTGTATTTGACACAACTAATGTTATTTTATGATTGCATTATTTACTTAGATAATGGATTTTCTGGAAAAACGATCGATAATCTCCCCAAATAGTTAAGGTTGTCTTTTGCTCTCTAGTTTCACTTAATGACATCTTGGTTGCCCTTAGTGCCTTATGCTCTCTCTGCATTTTTCTTTGTTGCGCTTCTTGACAATGTCCGTATCACTATATCGTGAATAGCGTAGATTTTATTTATAATTTTTTAAAAGTAGTATTTAGAATTTATTGACAAGAGCTTATCTGTAAAACGCTCCAATTTTCACTCAGGGCGAGTCCGTTTGAATATTGCAATGGAGCTCTCTTGATTTAAACTTTGTTTTCCACTGGCTTTCGACTCCATCAAATACTCTGCCGATATACCTTGTGACAAGCCAGTTATCCTTACCTATCCTGATCAAGACATTTTTAATGCGTTAATCCGTATGTTCCGCCAAATTTCTGTCAGTTATTGTTAACCTTTTCGTCAGCCGCCAACTGGACGGCGCAAGTAAAGCGCACTTACTTTTTCCCTTTATTTAGAATTTTGTGTCTGGGAAAATCAATTAGTTTCCTTGAAAACTTAAACCATAAAATATGGGATTTTCATATCATCATATGACAGGGTTTCTTAAACATATATGTGCTATTCATCTAAAGCGCACTTCAGGTGTACAAAAGCCGATCGATAAAATTTCTAATACGCGTTCGGTGTATGCTGATCTCGTTAACGAGTTTTTAATCTTTTAAACAATATTTTCTGCGAATGCCCTGTATGTGTACTCTGTATATATCATTGTCATGTGTTTAGTTTAATTTAAACAAATGTTTTTATTTACTTGACGAATAAAAAAAACAAAAATTAGTCAAAAGAAAGTTCACTTACATACCTTTATTATGAAAATCATAGTGCGTGATTGTATGTAATGTTCCTCCTATTTATACTTAAATAATATGTGTTAACATAGTACAAAGCGCGAGACAGAAAGAGAGAGAAAGCGAGAGTTGAACTTGTATATAAAAAAAAAAAAGGAACAAAAATAACCGCGCACCTAGAAGGGGAAACTATTGCAAATATTGTTGTAAATAGTTTCTCCCCATATTGTGTGCTTAACACACAAAAATTATACATTATTATGGACATGGTTAGTGTAGCACGTGTACGTACGGTATAGTCCTTTAGTCATGCAGACTATAGGTAAATAGAGAAATCACAGTAACCTTTTGATTTAACTAAGCCTGACACGGAATTCCTGGTGCCCTACAAATACTTTACGAACAAAAATTGTGTAACAAACCGTACGATATACAGATCATAACATTAAAAAAAAAAAAAAAAAAAGTATTGAAGAGAAAAAAAGACCATTTGTTATACTGTAGTTACAGTACAGTACACAGGTCTATGTACAGTGGTATTAGGTGTAAAAGGGAACATTTTCCGCATAAATCAAAGCCTTATACAACCCAAAGTATTGTTATGCATAAGCACATACCTGTAATGACGACAACGAATCGTTAGTGCTGAATACTTGTTTTTAGACTATATATCTGCATATGCTATATATATATGTATGCGTTCGTGGATGTGTGTTAGATGTGCCGGTTCATGCTTATGTGGCATATGTGTGTATTTATTAACTTCCGTGTATGTTAATTTGTTAGAGTCGCATGTGTATAAAATAAAAATATTGTAACATGAGGGTGATATAAATGTTTTGAATTTTCTTCTTTATTACCGAGATATACTGAAGTTATGTGTTCTTGTTTGTGATTTAATGTAAAACTCATGTTAATGAATCTCTGGAATTATAGGGAGATTTAAATGCAAAAATCACTTAAACCGTATATGTCAAATGATATATGAAATAAAAAGTGGTTTGCAAAGAATAGGAGAAAACAAACTAAAACTTTTACACTTAGCTTACGAAGAATTCTTTTAATACCTACGATTGTGCGAAGTTTCGTAGCACGATAACCGAACTTCAGTTCGCTATAATAAATAAATATTAACTAAAAAGAATCGAAAAGAGATAAATGTTGGCACTCTATGATAGTGGATTGATGCGGCTGAGTTCTCTTACTTCCGTCCTGAATTACTCGTACAGTCAGCGTGAAGACTGAAGACGAGATAAAAACCTGAGGACAAGAGGTTGTGTCAATTGATATTATATTTTGCACCGATTTGGATCGACAGCGTAGGTAAATGAATTTTCGACGATTGTACGAAATTCGAAGCGACCTGAAAAATGTTTACAATAGACATTACAGACAGACAGACAGACAGACGGACAGATAGATTAGCTTATATCGATTAAGAATTCAATGCTGACCGTGAGTATGTATGATCTATAATGTGCGTGAGGATTTCTTCTGTGTATTGCAACAGTTTCGACAAAATTACTATATTCCCTTGCTTCGGTAGAGGCTATCAAAAGTCGATGAGTAACGCAATTAATATCAAAGATTCATTTGGTGTTGAATATAAAAGCCATGTTGACATATTCCACTTTGTCAAATAGGCGTAAGGTATAGAAATATGCATAGATGACCACGTAAATTGTTCAGATTAGTGCTCAGTTTAAAGTTGATCGACCATCTCTTTAAATCACGATTATGAGTTTATCTAACCAAAAATTAAAAGTTGGTTTTACAATTTTTCTTATCACCCTCTTCGGGTTATGTTCGAAAACCAGGTAAATCTGACAAGCGATGTGTTCATTATTATTGAGAAACTCCCATTAGAATAAGGCGTAGCATGTAAATAAAAACGACTTTGACAATTATCAACGTTTATAGCTAACAACAACAACAACGTACAAAAATGTTATACAATATTTATGCGAGTATATGTGCCACACTATTACTGCGTCAAGGAAAAAGGTATTCTCTCTAGCTCATAAAATGCACTTTGTGTGTCCTTACGGATATTAGGATGCTCGTCTCTCGCTCGTTAATCGACTGTTTTTTTTTTTTTTTGTTTGCTGAGAAAGTATTAAATAAGAAAATCTTTGCAACTAACTTTGTTTCTCAGAGACAGACTTTGTTGCTCAGATGGTAATCGTGACTTAAAAAAGCGGACAGAGAGACATAGGCAGCTAGCATTTGTACTAATCAGGAGTAGGTAGATATATATTACAGGTTTTCTGATGGATTTTTCTTTACGTTTTATTAATCCTTGTCGTAGGTGTGAAAAATTATATTTTTGGAAGATGAGAAAGTTGGAAAATCGCTTTGAGACCAGTATTCGATATAAATTTTTCAAAACTACTTTTACAGTTACTTTGTTTTCATTGCGTTACGGTAATCTTCGGGAGAGAGGACGTAGTTTTTTTGCCTAACTTTTTCCTTTCTCTATCTATCGATTTGCTATGTAAATTGATTTAATGAAAATCGTGCAAAAATTAATGGTTCTGTTGGCAAAGAATGTATCATGAAGTGGGAACTGAGGACACAAAATCGTCAGACAAGTTTGATTCAAGTATATCAGTCTGGTTAGAATAGAGTTGCCATGTAGAGTACTTTGTACTTTGATTGATCGGATAGAATGTTTAGAAAATATAAAAAAAAATGTTTGAAAAGCTATTTACATAAATCTTTTATATATGCACTTAAAATTAATTGGCAGTGGTTTATGTTGGTCTCCCTCTGATCAATTGAGACAAGCAAAAAAAGGAAAAAGAGGAAAATTAATTCACATTTCAAAGCAAATAATAGTTCGATTGAGCTGATTATGTTACCAAAGTCTTGTCTTGGAAAGTCATGCACAATTCAATTCTGAGTAATATTCGGCGTATTGCTCCGAGAAGCCTATAGGGAAGTGAAAAGAGCATAGCACGCAATCATTCTCGACGTTACTAAATCGAGTTCCCAATCACCCCCCTCGAGCAATTAACGTAAACACGAACGGTTAAATATTTGGCAAAGCCAAATACATTCGCCGATTCGCACGCATCTAAGAAAAATTTGAAACGAAATGTCCAACGAATTCCCAGCGAGCTGCTTTCATTTAATCGACTTGACATGTTCGAAGCGCATTTCCCAGGAAAATCTTCATTAATAACCAGTTAGCAAATTGCGTCAGCTAAGAATGTCACTTAAAGTAATCTTATTGTTATTTATTTTACCATGAATTTCCCTTGTCTTCGTGCATTTTCTCTTCTTGTTTCTCTTTCTCTTTAAGATATTTGCGGTTTTTATACTCGCTTTTGGCACAAGACTGCAATAAGCATTTAACAGAAGGCTATGTATTGTTTGTGCTATGGCCCTGATGGTCTGTTAGATCGTCTTCATTTACTCACAACTCTACTAACGGAAAACGTAATTAATGAATGTTTTTAAATCATTTAAGTTTATTTACATAATATCTCGCGTTTCCTTTTTGTATCTTTAGTAAGTTATTAACAGGACTATTAAAATGCTGGGTTTTAAGTCATTTCCTGAAAATTCCTTAAAGCGTAACTTTTAATAATGGTATGCATAAGTAGAGTGGTGTGTACTACTACTACTACTACTACTACTACTACTACTACTACTACTACTACTACTCCCACACACACGCACACACACGCGCGCGCAGTATATAGTATAGTATATACTATATATATATGGTATATACTATATAGCATATGTATATAAATATATAGTATATATGTATATAGTATATGTATATATACTATATAGTATATATAGTATAGTATAGTATAGTATATACTATATATATATATAGTATAGTATATATATAGTAGTATAGTAGTATAGTATAGTATATATATAGTATATACTGCGTGCGCGTGTGCGTGCGTGTGTGTGTACTAGTATAGTACTAGTATAGTATAATATAGTACTAGTATAGTATAGTATAGTATAGTATAGTATAGTACAGTATAGTACTAGTAGAGTATAGTATAGTACTAGTATAGTATAGTATAGTATAGTACAGTATAGTATAGTATAGTATTGTATAGTATATAGTATAGTATAGTATAGTATAGTATAGTATAGTAGTATAGTATAGTATAGTATATAGTATAGTATAGTATAGTATAGTATAGTATATAGTATAGTATAGTATAGTGTATAGTATAGTATATGTAGTATATAGTATAGTATATGTAGTATATAGTATATGTATAGTATAGTATATGTAGTATATAGTATATGTATAGTATAGTATATGTAGTATATAGTATAGTATAGTATAGTATAGTATAGTATAGTATAGTATATATAGTATGCGTATGCGCAGATTACATCATTGTCAGAAATAGTAGCCAGAAATGCGCATTAGAGACTCCACAAAGGTTAAACATTCTTACTGAGGATAAGAGTTAAGCGCTTGGCTGCATCATATTCTTCTTTCTGCATTCAGCCATTTGCCGTCTATTTTTAAAATGCTCTCAGTCACTAAAAGTGATTCGGTAAAAAGCTGCCTCGCAATTAGGTGAAGAAATTGATTTCATAACATAATATATATAAAAATAGAAGTATGGACTTACAGTTTAATATACACATTTGATAGGCCAAATTGAAAGGCCAGTGTAAAAATGTTTCCGATTAGTCAATTGAAACGACAATTCTTAACAAAATATTTCTATTATATAGAGCACATAGTTTTTGTTTAGGTTAAATTTTGGATTAATGGGAGTACAATTCTTTATCTGCTCTAATTGAAATTCAGCTTAAACCAAACAGAGCGCCAAAAAAGCAAAAATATTATATCCGGGCAAGACCGATCATTAGATATCCAGCAGCGCTTATATCTCGGTACAGTCTAAAAAATAGATATACTTAGCTCAAATTCTTTAGGGTTGATTTACTAAGAAGAATATAAAAAATCAAACGTTTTTGGCATATAAAGCCTTAGTTTTGATTAGAACCCTTACATGGGTTGGGATCTAAAAAATATACCTACGTGGTAATAGGCTTAGTTTTTATGTGAAATTTTTATTATGAACGCATTGTCATCAAAATGTATTGGAAATTAGACGTTTTTACAGTCCGTAAGAATCCTTATATGACAAGGGGTTCAAAAAACTTCCATATCCGACTTAAAGTTTGCACACTAATTTAGAATATCAAAATACTATTACTCAGCGATTTGAGAAGTGGTTGAAAACATGGGCCGGTCAGAACTATTTTCAGTACCGTTCGTCCTTGGCCCAAACCATGTCCAAATTGTACCAGTTTTCATCAAAATATCTCGAAAATTTGCGACCAGTATAGTATTGGGAATTTTCTTTTCAAGCTTATCTGCCCGTCCGTACGTTCGTCTTGTTTTCTGGTATTCAATCGGCAGGCCGAAATTTTTGACATATTTTGAAGAAATTCTTTTTGCCCTGACTTGTTTCAGCCGATAGGAACCCAAGTTGAAATTGTTCGCAACGGACCATTTTTTCGACCACACAAAACTACATAATACGTAAAAAGTGATCACATGTATAAAACAATAATAATGAAGTAGGGATAGAAAAGATTTTGTATATATGCGTACTTTCACGTTACTGTAATGCCCTTGAAGAGTTTTGCGCATTAAAACAATGTATAATTTTGTTATATAATTTTTTCGATGTTAATAAAACAAAAATAGAACGTTAAGTGTGTATTGCATGCATGCCCTTTGCTGAAAAATGCTTTAACTCTGATCGCAGAAAAGGCAAATCCCTTTCAATTTTAAATGGCTGTTAATACTTTTCAATATTTATTTATTTATTCTTAATTTACATACTATTTTTATTCAAAAAGGAGCAAAGGAGCAAAGGAGCAAAGGAAAATCACAATTCATACTATTTTTAACAAATGTGAATATAAAGGCGAACACAAAAAAGCACATGAGAACTAAAAATACAATTACTGAAATAGAAAAGGCTTTCGTTTATTTTACTTTTTTTTCATCTCTTCGTTTACAAACAACAACAACGAACAACAACAACGAACAACAACAACAACAACGAACGAATACTAACTTTATGAAATTTTCATTTAACTGCATTCAACGCCGTATATATAATATCTACGTGCACATATGCGTGCGTGCGTATATGTGTGCGTATATATGCACAAGTGTGCATAGTTTCCGCAGAATGTCAAAGTTGAAAGTGTTGCGGTACTAATTTTAATAATAGCTTATTTCTTGTTGGTTGGCTGAGCTTAGGATGCTTGCCTCCAATTAAGCAAAAAAAAAAAAAAACAACAAAAAAAGAAAAAATTGAATTCACGTGCTTCTTTGCTACACCGAGCTTAGAATTGAATATTAGAAATGAACTTGAAAGTTTTCATTCAAAAAAAGGATGCAGTAGAAAAATCGGTTACAAACACGAATGCCTTACAAAAACGACAACAGACGCATAGTAATTGAAAACAAAAGAGAGACAAAATGAGTGAAAGTGATTAAAGCCGTCATAGAGAATGAGAGAGACAGACGGGCGAGTGAGAAAAGAGAAGAGAACGAAATAAAGGAATGCTAAAAGCTTGAACTTTTACGAATTAGAGAGTGCCGGAGAGCAATATAATCAGAGAGTACTACTAATGCAATGCATTATTTTAAGTTGAAGAATATATGAAAGCTTCGCCGTAAGTGTATCACGGAAAAATTTTCGAAATAAAGCTTTCAATACCATGTGAAAGCTTTAAAGATTTTTTATCAAAAGCTCGGTGCAGATGACGCTGGTTTATATGCCATATCTGTACAAGGTTACACCAACTGCGCTACACGGTATTATTATTAGACGGACCGATTCAGAATTATTATCTAAATCAGAATCTAAATCAGAATTATTATCTAAATCGTGTCTAAAGCATGTCTGCCCGCCTGCCATGTTCTCTTATGATCAATTGATTGAACTGATGAACTGATTCATGATAGCAGTACGACATAAAAATCAATCGTACCACATATGGGTCATTTAGGTCTAGTTTTGTAATCCACCAAGAACAAGGATTCTCATGAAAAGCAAGACATGACAAGAAGATTTACTCTTAAAAATTTCTCGATGAAAATTGCTTCATAGTAGGAATTTGAGATAGAAATTAACTATACTTTATTCGGACAACGTAGTTCCTATGCCATATAATGGCATGAGACATAACAAGAAAACTTTTATATGATAAAAAAGTGTGACTTTTAGTATTTTGTGACATGGTAACCATATATATATATATATATATATATATAAGTGTTGGTATAGGAAATCAAACGGTTTAACTTGCTCGACAATAATGTTCTTACTTCTTTTTTATAATATATATGTATACATATGTAGCGTGCAATTTTTCTATGTTATACCATGTTTCTATTTTCGATACAAATGCCCTTTAATGACATCAACTAGATCTGAGCAAAAATAAAGCTTTCTAACCTCTGACATACCTCTGATAATTAAAAAAAGAAAATTGTAATTTCTTTACGCTAAGTAAGGTTGGAATATATCTGGCATTTAAGCAAATCCATCTCATATTATTTGCTCCTTATAGCCGTAATAAACTAGGGCGTTTTTCTGGAAAGATATCGTTTCTTTAACATTTAAGAAGACTTTACCTTTATGAGAGTTGGTTTCGTTTGAAATCACTTGACTACTTTTCTCTCAAAATATTTCTTCATTTTCTTCTTAATATACACAATAATTATATATTTTTTTGAAAAATTTCACATTCAAAGTAAGATAGAAAGTTGAAAAGCCTTGAGCCTCCGAATAAATATTTAATGCAATTTTAGAGATCAACTTTAAAAGTGGTTTCGCAACTTATCTCACCCGTCAGATAATCAATAAAATCAATTAAATGATTATAAGCATTTTTACATTCACTTTTAAGGCAGCCCTTTTCGTACCTTGGTGTTACGTCAAAAGCGCTTACACGCGCTTTTTATCTATTGTGCGCTTGTCATGTTTCTTTCGTACTAAAACTTTACATAGCACTGGCAAACAATTCTCTTAAATATAATATGAATGGATATAATTGTAATGCAGTCATTTTCAAACCTGATCTTAGTCGATTCAACAGAAATTATTGGATGGGTGAAATTCCATAACGTCTACGACTATTGCCGTCAGCCGTTCAAAAAAAGCAAGCATATTAATATCAAATGCATTTATGTAATAACTATATTCTACGTGTTATGCCTGGTACTCATTGATTAGCATATTTGTATATCTAATCGCTATGTGTATGTTACTCACCAATGGCCATTCATAATTGTCCTTACTTCGTGCAAATTTTGGGTGTATTTCCAAGTAAGCCGTTAAGACAATATTTGTCGAGAACGTTGATGACGACTATAAACGACAGGAAAAATGGTTTGTTTGCATTGTATTTCGATTTTTTGTGCGGACACATGTGATACCTAGAGAGGCTTAATATAGTACCGATAATAGTAGTATTGTGCCGATCGATTTAGCATAATTTTCTTAAGCGATCTAAACTTCTTTTGCCCTTCTTTTGCCCTGTCTCTTTGACGTCAGTCAATATATTTTTGTTTTCAACCTTCAGGTGGAAATTTTTGAGATATTTAGATGAAATTTTGTACACTGATGTGCTTTGACCCAAGGACGGACTCTAGTGAGAATACTTGGGATTACTCCATTTTGTCGCGCCACTCCACTTTATAACACTCTATGTTGCAATTTTCAAAATTTCTCGACTATTTTTTGAACATCCCCTTATATAATCGTGGCTACGAGAAGTAAATCTTTATATGGTAAGAAGATCTAATTTTCAATATTTCATTGTGAAAATTGGTTCATAATAGTAAATTATAGCAGAAATCAACCTTAATTTTTGATTATCACCATACATAACGAAATGCTCAGGAAATGCAAATTTGTTCATGATAACAATTGGAGCCTTTTTCTTGGATCGCACTCCATGTAGGATTGCTCATGAATGGCAATCTCCTCAGAAAAAGACATAATTTTTAATAAAAATTATTCCAAATTAGTGGTTGAACCAAAAAATTAACGATGTAAAATTTAGATCCTGTAGATCTATTTTGTAGACCACAACATATTATATATTTGGATTATCGTGAAAAGCGAGTTCTTATATAGAGAAAAAGTCCAGTTTCGAATTTTTGATGACGCAAACTGTGTTAGTCGAGTTGGTGTAGTGTATCTAATGGTGGGCCTTGCCCGACTATAATGCTCGAACTTGTATATGTTCGAAGAGGTAAAAAACCAACACAAGCCAACACAAATACGCAAATGAAACTTCATATCGCAGATGGCTTGTGAAATTTGCCTTCTAGCAATTTCGTTGCCCAAAGATCCTCTTATTGTTATTGGTTGAAACTGAATTAAGTGGGTAATCGGTTGTGGCTAATTCAGAAATAAGTGGTTAAGAAAACCATGTCCGGACTGCTTTACATTTGAACTAGCAACTGTTTCTTCTTTATGGACATTCGCAACATTTGTTCTGCTTCATAAAAATACAAATTCACGTTCACATAGACAACGTGAGCTGCTGTGATACACTTATCTTGATATTTAACGGACATTAACGGTTATATGGCGAGAAATATACGATAAATCGTTTAATTTTTCTGATAATTGTGCATATGGAAGTTATTTGAAAATTATAATAATTGTCTGACTTTTTATGAGTTTTATCATTTAAATAATTTATTTAATGGCAATTATGGAAGTAATTTTAACGGTAATGTTTATTGCCCGAAGAAACCATCAATTGTTGAACTAATTACTTATATATTTATATTTTAATTAATGCAATTAATTATCGCAAACTTTTTATGAAAAGAGATCGGTTCGAAGTACATTTTTTTCTCTTTTTTTTTTTTTTTTTCATATAAACAAATTTGTTGATAATTTTTCATAAAACAAATGAAAAACAAAAAATACTTGACACGAAACAAGTCAAATGAATTCAATAAATATTTTTTGTTATTATACTCAAGAGTTGGTTGAAGCAAGCATAACTTATGATAGCAAATTAAATGATTGCATACAATACTTTTAACCTACTGTTAGCTATTTGAACTTTTTGGTAGGAAAATTTAACTAAATTCTTGGACATCAAGTATTACTTATGCACGGACCTCATTGACGTCAATGTAAAGGGATGCATAAGTGCTTTAAATATATCTTTTATATATATATATATATATGTATATCAGTGAAAGTACGTCCAAGGACCTTTTTGCGTGCAAATTATGTGCAAATATATTTGCTTTTACTAAAGACGACGAAATCTTGTAAAATCATAATCTTGCAACACATAATATGTATGAGATGTCACTTACCTCTTTATATAAATATTGTTGTTGCATTTTTTAGGAAATATTTTTGTAAAATCAATTCCATTGTTCCTTATAATCATATATTTTATTTGTTTTTGTTTTTGCAGGTAAGTCTTTATCAACACTGTATTACTCTACATACGAAATTTTTATATAAGGTTTGTAATGATAATAATTAACATTTAATTTTTCCATTTAAATGCATCACACATAAATTATATATTAGTCTCGATGTGTAAATTTGTTTATCAACAAGTTGATAAGGTACTTAATGTTTACAAATAGTATTTAAAGTTGCCATATATTCAATGCTCTTCTTATTCCTAAATTAATTTACGTTGTCTCTTCATAATGCCCTAAAGTTATTCAAATTAACTTTTGAAAATGCTTAGGCAAAGATTAAGTTTAAACAAAGTAAGATTACAAAAGAGATTACAAAAGTCGCTTAGGAGCAGTTAGCTTAAGTATAAAATTACGCCTTTAGAGCTTTTCGTAACGTTTATCGTGTACCGTTTTCAGTACATGATAAAATTTTTTAAATTAACAAAGAGGAATTTAAATATTAATAGTTGCTGTCAGTATTTTATGCAATGGATGAATATGTTCAATGCTTTTTGAGTAGCACACCGATGATGGTACACGCGGCATAATTGGCAGTGAATATTCCAGTAGTTAGTTAACTTGTTTCTTTTGTAGAGCCAGTTGTAAACCTGTTAGTTGTGTTATATGTTTGACTGACCATAAGAAAATAAATTTGACCAATTATTGGAATTTTATGCTTGATACATATATGCTGGACCTTAAGTTAAGTATGCCTTTATAAGGCTAAATTAAATTTTCAGTAAAATCATTTCTAATTTTTAGTTACCAATGAAATGAAAGTTTTGAGATATCACGCGTGTTTCGAGAAAAATTTGTTTAAAGTCTTGAAATATGTTACAGAAACGTTTTCTTTTGATCATAAAATATTTTTTTTTTTTTAATTTTGCCGCATTTGTCGAAGAGAGAATTTCACGTTTTTCACTTTAGATATTGGGAAAAAAGGTCAAAACAAAAGAAACGAGAACTTGCATCTCTATAGCCGAATTGGTTATTAATACCAACAATTTCACCATAAATTTTTAATTTAGCTTGAATTCTCGCAGCTTCATTCTCAAAAATTCATATTCAGTTTCAGTTCAGAAAACATTTTCGAAGGAATATGAAAACCTAAAGAAATCTGTTAGTTCTCTCAGATTAGGCGGTAACTTCTCGGCAATCAATCATTTGGCATTGGAAGTCTTTTCGAAGCGCTTGGAAAAGGGCTCGAAATTTTAAGAAAAAAAGATTTCTTTCCAGATATGCTAGAAGACCCGGAGGCTCTATTAAGCCAAGCAAAAAGAAAACTTTTTTTTTTTGAAAAATAAGCTATGGCTTCCATTTTTACGTTGTTTGAATTTATTTTTAAAAAAAGAAGAAGAAGCATATCTGAGAATAGCAAATGCGAATTTGTTTGCAAAGTTTTTTTTGATGTGCACAGAAGAATAAAAATTCTCTACGCAGCCTAAGAGTTGATCTTGTGTGTAGATAGCAAGGATATGGTTTTTCCTTTTACCAGTGTGAGCTTTGCAAATGTCTTAATAGTGGATATTTTTATTATTATTAGTATTTTTTTTCTATGAGCAGTTAGTCAAAGGTTGCCCACTATAAGTGCGGGTACGGTGGTAATTAGGAAGAGGTGTACGAAATGAGGAGCGGAGAGAAGCAGTAATGTTTGTGAACGTTCGGACCACCGCTGTCGAGTAGCTGAGTAAGGAAAACGTAAACTAATAAAATTACCATCCGTTACTTATGATTCATTAGTTAAAGTAACAAACGTTTACCAACAAAGAAACGCAATGTATCGTTATTGTGCTCTAATAAATACTTTGATAATAAATAGGAACAATCCTTGTGCTCTTTATTTAAGGTAACGAGTAAAGTTGAAAGCTTTTTTGCTTTATAGTCAGCAACGAAAAAATCGCTTCTCCTTAGGGTACTTTGTATATGAACCAGTGTTGAAGTGATTCAACCGTTTGTAAATCAGTGTTTTGCACTGTATTTGAATGTATTCGAACGTCACATATTCACACAATCAACATACCTATAAAGTATTTAATCGAAGAGCAGAGCATTTCAGACCCTCTTTACATTTACTTAAGTACATCGTAAGGAATACAAAAAAAGACACTTTCGTGTGATATTTTTTTTGCAGATTGTAGTACACTTTTTGCTTCTTACTTTATCTTAAGTAAAAAAAAAAAAAATTTTCAGTTTTTATTTAATATAAGTTTTTGTTGTTTAGGAAATATAAATGTTTTGACCCTCAACCCATAAATGCAGTTTTTAATAAGAGGAAAGAGGAAATTGTTCGTACTGTACGTAGACTTTATCGGGCTACCGTATATTTAAGCAATGTCCCTGCAAAGGTTATTGTAATTAATTTAGCCAGAGAAGTAAATTGTAAGACTTAAGTAGTAAAGCACTAGCATCTAAGTCAATCGGTTTCACTAAAAACTCCAATACACTTGAGATTTGAACTTACGACGATTGAGTTGTTAGGCGAGATGCTTTGACTAATCGGCCACTCAGACAGGACAGATAGTGTTTCGAATTAGAAAGACACAATCTTCGAAATTTTTAAGAATGAAAAATGATTTAATAAATCCATAGGATGAGATATAGATGTCGCCCACTGTTCTGCTATAATTTAAAAATCTCAGCACTTATATCAATTTGTTGATCTTCTTGACAATACGGATTTACATAGATAACATTGTCCGCAATAGTAATCGCAACCGGCGTAATAGTGCTTTTTCAACGCACTATTGATAAACTTAATATTTTATTTAGTATAGAAATTAAAGCTTTAAAGCTCTTCGTATTCAATTTTCAGTAAATCGAAGCATTATAATGTGCTACTATCGCATTATGTGCAGCAAAGAATCTCACTTAGGACATCCAACTACCATCGATCATAGGTTTCATAGGGCCCGATTAGTCATACGCTGATATGACGACCGATAATAAATGAAATGAACCAATGTAGAGAATCATGAAAAAAATTTAAGTTAGGAATACTTTCATATAGTTACAAGGCGATAGGTGACCATTGGAAATGAAAACTCATTTATCCCTAGAATTTATTCGCATTCAAAATGGAAAGCTTGTCGGAAATTTCAATAAAACAAATCGGTAGCGGTATATATTCTGTGTACATATTTCGTTAAATTATTTCATCAAAATCACGAAACGAGAAATCATTTAAAATAACAAACCTTTCGAGTATACATGATGCAGGTGTGATTGAGTTGTGCTAATGCGACTGCATAAAGAGTCACTTGTCAGCTGTTTTTAATTCCGTACTGCGCTGTAAATTTCTCTCTCCGTCGACAACATGTTGCCCTCTTCCGTATATGAAATACAGTCATGCGCGCTCCTCTTGCGCTCATGTTGTATGAAAACTTACTCTATAAACATTTTATTGAAATGTTTTTCAGGTCAATGTGTCACTAGTGACGTCATAAAATGTAAGATGTTTGCTTTCATATTTGCAGAAATTTAATTCAATTTTTTTTTTATTGGTTGTGTTGTATAACAACATAAGAGATGCAAACATTCCATGCAACGTAAATTGCAGACATTCTTAGAACACATCAACCTATATAATCTTATGAATGCCGTAAATATTGAATACATTTCGAATGCATATAATTTGCTTTCATAAATTTGCTTTTCGCGTTTATCATATCCGTATGTGTAAACGCTAGTTATTACGTGCATCTATATAATGGAAAGTCTAAAAAATATTAAACCTAATAATAGAGATGCGTACGAATTTCGAGCTTCAAATGATGCAGTATTTCGAAGACTGCTTGCCTTATTATCGCGTAGTCATTGCGTTTGAATTGCGTTAGTTCTGTTTTTAAGTGAAAAAATAATAAACGACTGATTTATTTGTTGATGGAAAATTTGTACCACGTCCCATGAGACATATCATCGCATACGTCTAAGTTTAGACAGTGGTAGTTCAGTTTAACCTCCAACTTAGAGGGCGAAATTAGCACACACGGTTGAACCTTAAGATAAGCGAGTTATTTGAGTTTGGATATGCCTTAGTTGTCATTTCCCATCAAAACAATATTAGCTGCCAAGTAGTTTTATGAATATGTCCTCACATTTTAGTGAAGGTAAAGAGTTATCTAATACTTTTTATGAAACGTTCAATTGGCTGTAATACGACTGCATCTTGAGCACAAAAGTTCTTTGGTTATATATATATATAATCATTACTGCCCTGCCTGGAAAGTCAAATCCCAATAGGGCCATAGGTGCCACGATGTACGATATTGACCTTCGTGACATCGTTAGGCCTATTTAAAAGTTGTTTTTCGTTGGCTCAATCTGGCGCAAATCCGAGTGCATAGAAATTCCATTCGCAATTTGGGCACATTCATCACCAAATTTCCCCGAATGTCGGTTACTAACGGCCGTCCAAAATATCGGTTCAGACATTCGGTACACATTTTACATGACTATGGCAAAATTTCAATTACACTTTTTTCCGAGCCTGAGAATCTATTGAACTTTGAAATATGAATGTGGTGGTTATCGGTGCAAAATTATACCTTTCGTGAGGATTTAATTTAATTTGATTGAAACACTCATGGAGTGAGCTTATAAGCGAACAAGTCAATCGATGCTTTAGTGAATACTTTATGTTAAGTTCACTAATCTTTTTCAGCACGAATCCGTCGACAGTGATTACTGTGAGCGTGCTGCAGCAACCATCCACCTTCCACCTTATACGAAGTCTCGATATTCCTTGCTGGACATCGTTACATAATAGATATATTTTTACGAATTTCCGGCTAGAAGTAAAGCATGCTTCGGTTATTGCAATCATTGCTCTCGGAAGGTGTAGAAAATCACCAAAAGCTTCTTTTCAATTATTTATTTCCCTCTGTCCAGTATAGAAAGTAAATATTAATTTCCGAAACATATTTGATTATGCTATGGAAAAATGTAGGAGAGCTCGCAAACTAATAAACGCGATAACATAAATAGCATTAGGTTACCACGAAACTCAAGGTGTTTATATGTAAAGAATGAATAAATTAAACAAGTGAATTTTGAACTTCTCCGAAGGCCAATAGATATTTTTGTGATCATCTGATATACACACAAGCGCGCGCGCACACCCTCATATATGTATGTATTTAATAAAAATAAATAAATATATATATATATATATATATATATATATATATATATATATATATGTATGTATGTATGTATATATATGTGTCTTTTTTTTCTTTTGTTTTTTTCTTCAACATTTGTTTGTCTTTTGCTTGTATGTCTGTCTGTGAAAGCTTTTTGGTCGGCTGCCAAATAAATCAAATATTTAACTATTGTAATTTACAAGACTATAAAACTTAAATAGATTTCTTAACAACAACAATTTAATAATGATACACCACTTAACTTAAACAAGCAAATATACACATCATCAAATATTTGATAACGTATGCGGCATACAATGCAAATGAATTGAAATGAATTGAAAAAAGTGCTCGAGTGCCAAATTAGTAGGAAAAATGGAAATTTCACATTAAAATTATGAAATGTAAAGTAATTAAAGAATTTTTTTTTATATTTTCTTTCTTATTCGCTATTGTTATTGATTTGGAAGACAATTTTATATTTAATTTAATTTTTTCTTTATTCAAAAACTTTATAGTTCAAAGGATTATTTAAAGGATTTTTTTGCAAACAACTGAATTTAATCTTGTTCCCTAGTTAAACTATGCGTTTCGGACACGTTCCATGTGTTTCTCGTCATTTTACGGCAAGCATTTTCTCGTTATCACTTTACACCCTTTTAGAGAGACTCATTCAAAGGAAACTGCATTCGATAAAACGCAAATACTAATCAGCAATGAATTTCGTGTTCGATTAGTAGCATGAGTTTTTTTTTCGATCATTCGCTGAAAGTCAACTGAATCGTCTAAGAAAGTAAAGCTGGGGGAAACAGAAAAATTAGGAGAGAAATCCTTATAGAAGATGCATAGATAGATGGACAGTCTTCGTTTGCTTGTAATGATGACCACTTGCGTAAGTAAGCAGGAAAAAATATATATATATAAACAGTCTGTGCTTTTTATCGAAATTTTTTCTTTTTTTTTTTTTATAAAATTTCTCGACAAATAGGCAGTTAAATATCCTCCGAGTGAATTTCGTCTGAAGATTTTGACGGTAGAAGTGTTTATCGACTATATACCATTTCTAGAATTTAGATACTGCTGGGATGCGTCTCTGGTATATTTTTAACAGCGTTTCGAACTATCGAGAGATTTCCAAACAATGGTGGAATTTTCGGTCAATTGGAAACAGAGTGTTTTTAAAGAGGAATTCTTTACAAATTGTCTTGGTCTTGTGACCTTGCGTTCAACCTACAAATCGCAATATTTGGAGAATGTTTATGAAATTTGATACGACGTGCTTTCGTCCGAGAACGTTCGCATCGAAATCAGGTGCTAACGCCTTATTGTAAAATATCAGAAATAACTGAGCTAAGCAAAGTCCACTATAGCTTTCTTATTTGCCTTTGTTGTAACAATAAGCTAATTGGGTCAATTAGTCTGGCAGCTACTATGGTTCTTATGTTATTATAAATTTATTTCAGTTTGAGATTTCAGGACAAGAAAGGATTTTGGGACTATCCTCCGATAGCGCTAAACGGGATTTTCAACGTCAGTGTCTTTCTATCTTATCAAACCCAAAATTCGAGGAGCCCAACTTGAGCTTGAGCAATTACACTTCTTCTACACTATCCTACGCTTCGTGATGATAAATATGAAAGAAAAAAAAAACGTTCAAATGTGGTTCCCTTTCGATTCAATACTCATCAATAAAGAAACTGAACTTAGTAGGACTTTTACACTGACTACGTATTAATTGCTTGCTGTTCATATTTTAAGAACACTTATGATGTATAAAAAAAATATTTTTAAAATATTCATCTAAATGTAAAATTTTTATAACAAAATAAACGCAGCAATAACGAAAGTAAATTAAGTTATTAACAAGCGCATAATAGACAGAAGGTCAACAGCAACAATAATAAGCAAAATATGGATTTTATTTTTTTTGAAAGGAAAGAATTTTTAGAAAAACTGCTAACAATAGCGATCAGCGATAAGAGATGTTAAACAGAACCTTTTTCACTTTAGTGAATGCATAACTTTTTAATTTTGATTTCGAGAAATTTTTCAAAAATTCATAATTATTTAACATTCGTTATTCTTTATTTTACGTTTCGGAGCGATATTAAACATTTACATTCATAATAAATAATTTAGGAAATTTATCAAAAATTTTTTAATTTCATCGTCTGTTAATCTCTCAACGAACTGTTTGATTTCATCTTGAAATCTCTGACTGAATTCTGATTATTTGCAAAATTGTTTATTGAAATAATGTTACATACATACATACATACATATGTATATATATATGCAGATGTGATTTTTTTTTTTTTTTTTCTTATTGCATTTGCCTGTCTATGTGTCTGTCCGTCCGCGTTTTGTTAGCTAGTTAAACGGAAATGCGAACTATGAATTTGTTTATATTAAACAAATGTGTTAATAAAGTTTGAGAAAATTTTTCTCTCTTATTCACCTGTTTGCCACTTGTCGATAGGTTACATGATATTGTTTACTTAAAGTGTAAATAATTTTGCTTTCCTCTAATTTTTTTTTGTTTTTTCTCTTACATCTCTTTCAATTATAAACAACTGCTTCATTTTAACAGAATATGCTTTGTTATCAAATTATAATTTATTTTCTATATTTTGACGCTTATGGTAGGGTTATATTAATTTTATTAGTCGGCTTGTAATAACCGACTATAAGTGTCGAAAATGCTAAAGCGAATGGCATAAGATTTTGCTTCGCCAAAATCTTGCTCGTTTGAACACTGGACTGTCTGTTCGTTCGTTTTTTGCAATATTTTTTCAAGAAATTTTTAATAAAATTATCTCATATATATATATATATATATACTTTTTGGTTTGGTGGCTTAATTCGTTTACTATGATGCTTACAAATGCCGTAGAATGTGTAAAACAAAAATGAAAATTTCATCACATTTTTCTTTATCTAGCTGTGATCAATAGTCTCAGATAGATATCAATTAAAGATTTTGTAACTCTTGAATGTTATGAAAGGCAGCACAAAGTAGATTTCAAATGGTAAGGCAGCTAAGATATATCTCACGACAATCATGGCTCCGTTTCCTGGGTGGATTTTATACAAAAAAAAAGGCAGAAACCATTGCAAATCTCTTGGAATTTTTTTTTTTTTTTTTTTTGTAAACTTAATAGATGTTTTGAATCTTCTGAGATATGTCGGAAAAAATAACACTCTCAGAAGCAAAGTTTTCTTCAAATTTCACCCGTTTTTCCAAGCGCTTTAAAAGCACTTCCTATGTCAAATGAATTTGGGCTGAGAAGTTAGAGTTTAGCGTCTTGCCTAATGATTTCTAACTCGTGTAATACATTGGCAGGCGTTTCCCAAAAGTATTTATATTCAACATTACAAATAAAAATACGACCACTGAATGTGATTTAAAAGGCGCAAAAAAAAAAAAGTATTTAAATAAATAAATAAAAATTTAGGATAGAGTTTTTGATGGTTATCCAGGAGTTTTGTTACAGAATTATGTATGTTTGTTGACCTTTTTTTTTATTTATCGGTTCACAGCACGTGAAGCGTGGAACTTTCGATTCGGTTTTTGACAGATGTTGCAAGCACTCCAGACTCTAGAATAAAACGCATTCCTACGATGGTACCATTGTAACCAAATGTCGAAAATTTATGAAGAATGTGTTACGGCAAGACAAGTACAAGCATAATAACGGACCGCGGCTCACCAATAAATATCTCATACGATTTTGCTTAATGGATTCGTTCATAGAAAGTTTTTTCAAAATAATGCGTTACACGGGAAGCTGTCAAAAGCTGCCGCCTTCTGATGCGAACCATTTTCAACAACTTTCGTCCAAGATCGAAATAACCACAACTTCTGGTACACTTAGAAGAATTTGATGTGGATCCACCTTTTATTGCACCGATCGATGCAGAAAGTGATCTAAGCTTGGCTGTCCGTTTGTCGGTCCTATCTTTTTGTGTTGAACCTATAGATTGCGATATTCTGATTTTTTAGAATTTCGCAGTAAATTTGCTTAGTAATAGTATTTCGGCATTCTGAATTAATGTGGAAGCTTTGGATCGGCTAGGGAAATTTTTTTGAACCTCTTGTCATCTAACCGTTCCTAAGGAAATTGAATCTTCATATGGTAAGATACAATAATTTTCAATATTTCTTGATGAAGATTCATTTATAATGAATTAGGAGCACGTAGGTCTATTTTTTCGATCCCAACCCATCCATATAACGTTTCTAATAGTGTATAGTTATACTACATGCTATAGTTTCTAATATTTTATGATGAAAATTCGTGCTTAGCAAATTAATCAATTGGAAAATTAGATCACATAGACCAATTTTTTAGAACGCATCAAATATTGGGGCTTTCTTAAAAACACACCCTTCTATGGCGACCAAGTCTGATTCGTAATTTGTAATGACGGAAGCACAATTGGGAAATAATACAATCTTTGACGAGTAAGTTAAGTTTGCTAAATTTATACCAGGATGATGTTTAAGTGTCCTCCAATATGGGGGCTTTCACGAAAATTATGCTTCTACATAAAAATAATGCATAATTTCTGGTGTATTAGTAAGCGAAGTAGTGTAGGGTATCTGATGGTCGCCCTGCCCTCTAAATACTAGAGTATTCCTGCTTGTTTTTTATTTAACAATATTTTTAGAATTAGCCTACAGTTTCAGGGCAATAAAAACGTCCTTCCATGTTCAAATATTTTTCCATACTCCTTTTTCTCGAAGATTTTACACTTCAATCTGACATTGCTGTTGTATCTATAAAAGACAGAATAGCATGTGTTGTCCTTTACGTATTGCGAAATGATAGAGAGAAAGACATTGAAAAAAAAATTCAACCGAAGGCACATTAAGCGGTAAGCGACTACTCATCAGGGATTCATTCATCGCAAGCAGCCTCCTCGGGACGTTTTGCGAGGGGCTCAAAATTTAAGGAAAATAACTTTCCATCACTTCTTTCATAATCTAAAAGGTTCTAACCGTCTTTTAAGCTACAGAAAGAATTCATTTTCTGAAAAATGTAGACTGGTGTGATCTCTTAATGAAGAAAATGTATTGAAACATCGTACTGGTTTTTAAGGTGCCTCTCATTCTGAGCAATCGAAGTGTGCGAAGCAAGCGAAGAACTATTAAATCACAATTACAATCAAATAAACTTATGTGTCAAACTCCAAATTTCTTGAAATTTTTGCTTAGAACATTTGATGACAGGGAAAGAAAGTCATCAGACAGATGGACCGACTTGTCTAAAAGCATTCTCTGACTGATATCTTCCTGATCGATTATATATCCGTTTTACTGGATTTTAAATAAAAATTTCTGATGCTAACGCGATATTGGAAAGCAAGTTCGATAAGTTCAGTTTGTAATGGAAAGCCCTATGTACTTTCTTTATATCTGTTTGTTTACATGTGTTCGCGTGTAATGTATGCCCGCTATGAAAATATAAGAGTAGATGATCAGATGAAGTCTTGGAACTTAATTTGATCTGATTCACTTCTAGACTAGTTATTGCCCAATTTATACGGCACATGCTACGAGTATTTTTTTCTACATTAACTAAATTTTAATCGCTTTCATGATAGGATATTGGCGCACATAAATAGCTTATATTTCTAGACTAAAGTAGTAAATAAGTTGTATAAAGTATAGAAAATAGAATAACAAAATTTTTTATCTTTTTTTCTTATTTATCTATAAACTTAATTCTAAATGTATGTAATTTATTTTTATACCCATCAGTGAAGGATGAGGGGTGAATTCACTTTGCCGAAACGTTTGCTACGCCCAGAAGAAAGGTTCAAAAACCCCGCAGAGAATATATATTCGTGATCAGCATCAAATTCTGAATCGATTTGGGCATATCCGTCCTCCCGGTTATCCCTCTGCCCATCTGTATATCTGTCTGTCCGTGTGATCTATGTTCGCCTGATCCCAAAAATGAAGCTATTGACTTAAAATTTAGCAGAAACATTGAAGATTCATGCACGTAGGTTGGTATTAAAAATGAGCCGAATTGGTCGAACAATACGCTTACAGTACTATGTAAAAAGAAAACACCTTTGCTTTTTAAAAAGAATACAAGATTGATTTTTACTCGTAAACTACAGGAGATAAATACACAAAACTTTGAATGTATATTCTATGAGTGAAACCGTAGTATCTGTACAAAAATGGAAAAAATCGGCCACTCCCAGTCAACTTAATAGCGTATCCCAATTTCATTTTTTTTTTTACACAATTTTGCACCGCACAGAAGCAAGCTTCAAAAATTCCATAAAGTGTATTTTCTCTTGACCAGTATCAGCTTCGGAACGCACTTAAGCATATCCGTCCGTTCATTTGCCTATCTGTCCGTATGTTAAACTGTGTAGCATCTGTGGCAAACGTTCTTCCTTTTACAGAAATGATGATATCGTCAGCAAATTTGCAAAAGAATTTTAAAATGACCCAAACTTTTCAATGACCATGCCTGCAATGTCTATACGCCTGTGCAAAAAAACAAAACTTTGAATACCTTTGCTTTTCTCCTAACCATGAAAATTTCCACTCTCATCCACGCCCACCCAATATCACAGAGTATGAAAATATAGCTTTCTCGATTTCTTTACCCTTTTTAAGATAACGTTGATGGGTATAAGAGATTCGGTCACGACTGAATACAATCATTATCTTATTTCTTTTTTCGTGTTTGTTTGATTTATGTTTGCTCAACATTTACTACAAAAAGAGTCAACAAAGAACACATAGATGCTTAAAAATAACTTATATAAGTAAAAATAAAATAAAATTATTTTAAAGAATTGTTAACGGGAAAATCGAAAATACTATATATAATTTGCGTTTCATTTTATTACAAAAAAAAAAAAAGAAAAAAAATACAAAAATAAATAAATAAAAAAAAAGTTCGATCTATGACGTGCTCCAAAAAAAAAAAAATAACTAGCAAATAAATGTGTTATTCTCTCAAACTATAAGAAACAAATAAAAAATTTCTGATGCGAATTTTAGACATCCACCCAATAGTGATATGGTAATCTTGCTACTCAGTTTTAAACATTGAAAATATTGCATACGAGAGCCGCAAGTTTATAGCCGTATATTGTTTTCTTCTTTTTTTTTTTTTGTAATTAATATGAAAGTCTACGATCACCCATTTCCGACTATGTTTCATTTGGTATTTTTGAAAATTATTAGCTTAAGGGAGAAAACCACAATTTACATTCTTAAGCTTAAGGTGCTCTACTGATGATAGGTCGGTTTGCGCTTTCGAATAAGCTTGATTCGCTCAATACAAACATAAAAATTGAAACCGTTTTGGATATAAAGGAAAGTTTCGATGTATATGTGCATCAGCAATATACTGCTTTAAGTTTGAAATGAATATTTTAATATTTATTTAAGATCTTTAAGGCAAAAGTAATTCTGATTAGCACTCGGAGAAGAAGAGCGCCTTCAATAAACCGAAAATTATCTAAATCCACAAACTTTTTCCAATGTTTTTTTATATAATAAATGCTTGCATGCATTTTGATCAGTGATATTTATCGTTGAAAATAATAAAATAATGCGAAGTATCAATGTACACAACGGTTGAATTTAATGATTTTGATCATTCCCTGCATCGATACAGTTTTCGACTTAGTATTATTGAGTCATTCAGTGAATATAGACGCTAATCATAGAACGATCAAAATTGCATTTTCGACAACCACTACTTCCGTTGTTTGATTTGAAGAGATTTGCTGCCAAAGCCCATCGAACACTTTTAGAAGCTTACAGTGATCCTGCTTCATCATATACCACTTGCCGGTTTCGGTTTCAACGGTTTAAAGGTGGTGATGCTAATGCCGATGGAGGACCAAAACATTTCGAAGACAATGAATTGCAAGACTTATTGGATAAAACCACACCTCAAACTTTCAAAAACACCTTCGAACAACTTAGCAATTGATGAACCAACAGATCCTAGTCGTTTACATGCGATCCAAAGAAAGATCCAAAAGCAGGGAAAATGGCTACCGTACGAATTGCTTGTCAGTCAAAAAAATAAGACCTTTCTATGGCGTATTTTAATTCGCGTTGAAAAGTAACGGGGAATGAAACTGTTATTGCAAATGTGTACCGACGGCAACTGAACGAATTGTTGCGAAAAACACCAGCAATAGCGGGGAACAGACGCAAAGTCATCCTTTGAGGATACATTCTTGCAGCTCGAATGGGAAATTCTGCCGTATCCCTCTTACTGAAATTTCTCACCTCTGCGCCTTCTTATTACCACTTGTTCGGATCGATGCAGTACGGCTTGCCTGGCACTCGGTCTCGATTTGTTGAAAAAGTGCGAAAGTGGGTCGACGTTGCCAAACCAATATTGTTCTTTCGACTCGGTATCGTCATGTTGCCACAAGAATGGGAAGAATTCGTAGAAAATGACATGTATATATATATATATATATATATATATATATATATATATTGTACCAGTTTTTCTCAATAAACGTCTTTTTCAAGCGAAGTACTGATCAAAATACATGCAAGCGTCAAATATTACAAACGTAATCGTGTTTACTATACTCTATACATCAGATTACGTGCTACGGCGGTACAATGGTGTATTATTACAAAATATTTAATGGTTCGCTTTTATTCAGTTGTCGGAATGTTGTAAACAGATTTCGTTTTTTTACGCGTATGGATCACGGATATATGTGTGGAGCTGCGGGTGAATGGGCTTGATAGTACCACGAACACACAATAGGGGTACCGGCTGTCTCCAGACGTTCTCTTTGACATCTGCCATAAAGGCTTAATCTCACGGGCAAGACGGCATTTAACGTTGATTGTTAAGGGTTGACATCTTGACTTTTTTCTTTTACAACCCTTATATGTCGATCATTCGATCCACTCTTAGATACAGCGTTTGTTGTAGTTATTTAGAAAATTTTCAAAAAACCATTTTCAAGTTCTGAGAGAAACGACGGGATAAACTCTAGGAGAAACAGGTGGGCGAGAGGCAATCAATTCAGAATTTTTAACAGGGCACCACATTCTTGTTTTCTTATTTTTACATTATATTGCCACAGTAGATTTTATCTGCGTTGGAGCTTAAATTGTGCAAAGTCCATCCTACAATAGTGAGGAGAAACAGTCCTCGTTATCCATCCTATACTATAATCTGTACAATGTAGTGTGTTTTCGTGTTAAGCGAACACAAAAGTGCTTGGAATGAAGAGGTTGTAATGGTTGTAAGCAAAATTGTTGGAGATCACATGATTTTATTGATTGCTTGCCGTTTTCAGGCACTAGACAAATTTACATTTAATTTGTGACGATTGAATTGATTATACGCTCGCGACCAAAAAATTTTAATAAGATGACGCGGAATTTTTTTGGTTTTTTTTATTTTTGCTTTCATGACTAGTCACTGAGAGGATACCTCCTAAACACATTGGTGATTAGGGAGAAAGAATTCAGGAAAAACTGATAGAATATTGCCGCAACAGTAGGTGTATGTACGCCCGATTTGTCTTTCGCTTTTAAACGAAGCTGTAGGGAAAAGGCTACGCTGGAAAGAGGTGCGATGGAGAAATGTTTGTGTCATTATCCAAGAAGCCTATATGTATGTGCTCGATAACGAAACGTATGGAACTCGAATTTGAGTAAAGCATTCCAGCCAGATGCCAATTGCCTAATTCTCAGTCGTCCTGATACCTGTTTCTTTTTATTTTTTGTCTGTGTTTGTCTCTGAATGCCACAAATGTAGTGTGTTAGAGTCAGCATACTTTTACCATTCGATGATGGGTATAAAAATACTAAATGGTATTGTCGCAAATGTTGATGAAGAACATTTTTAGTTTTCCTTTCTCCATTCACATTCCACTGTGCTACAGACTCTCAGTTGTAAAAAAAAAAAAAAAAAAAAAAAAAAAAAATACTTTAAGCAACATATTAAAGATCACAACGATCGTTTAGTTGAGCAAATGGCGATACCAGCGAATGTATCTACTAACGGAATATATTTATTAATACTCACGTAATATATGTGTACGGAAAACGGAATTAAAAAAAAAAAAAAAAAAATTCTTAATTTAAAAAGAAAATAAATGTATTTTTTACTAAAATAAAGCATGCAAAATAAAAAAAAAAATAGATTCATTTGCGTATCCATAAAAATTATAAAAAAGAAACACTTTTTTTTTTTTTCAATATTCTTAAAAATATGTGCCGCGAATTTTTAATTTTTTTTTTTTTTTTTTTAGTGAATGTGTGAAAAGTGATTACTTTGCGTTTATGTGATGCAATGTGAAATTTGAAAAAGTGAAGAAATTTTCACAATATAGAAATATTTCTGTAGGAAATTAAAAAATTCTTCAAATTGTTAATTTAATATTTTATACTTATATTTATTGTGCAAAATAGAGAAATAAAACTAAATTTTATTCGTTTTATAAATAGAAATTTCTATCGCATTGTTTGTTTGTTATATTGTTTTAATTTAAAATTTTTTTTTTATTTTTTTTTTACTTGAAATATGAAATATAATTTTTAAAATAATTTTTTGGTTTACCCCTAACGGTTGTCATATGCATTTAAAAGAGAAGTTTTTTCCTTTCTAAGCGGCCATTATATATTTACACCGACATGTGCTAGTAAATGGATTGTTTATATGGCATATATATCAGCACAGGGCAGCTTAACCCCAACTCCGAGGTAATAAAGCTTGATTGCAATGCATGTGCAATTTGTTTTCATATCAGATTTTATTTATATTTGATTTTATCGTCATTGTAAACCATATACTTAAGCAAAAATATCCGTGTATCTGCCTTACCTTGAATTCAGTCACGGAAAATGTTTTAAATATTTTTTACTTTAGCTAGCTTTGCGATTGCACCAAAAAAATGTAAATATTTAGCCGGAGTTTAATTTAACACAATATGGCTAACTTCACGCGAAGTAAAACACCAAAGCAGAAAGATTTACTGAATATTTTCCAATAATTTTAAATCGAATAAATTCCTTTGTTTCTTTTTTTTTTCGTCGCATACATCCCAACCCCCAGATAATAGTTTTTAAGCGGGACCAGTTTCTTAGATATCTTCATAAGTTTCGTTAACAACAAAAACTGCCATACCTTGCGTCATTCAGTAGCAGAAAAATTTTTTGTTGTGGTAAGTCTTCGTTGCTTCGCTTTGAAAATGTTGTAATGTAGTGCTCTTCAAAATATACATACATATATATGCATATATATGTATAAAGTTTACAAGAATCGTTCGATTGCTTTAATTCATTTTACTCGTTTCTTCCCTGGGGTGTTCCCTGGGGTGAATGGTAAGCGAATGGAATGTAATGTTCGGACCAACCAGACAAATTTCGTGCAACAGAGATTTCAATCTCACAGAAGATTATCGATCCAAGGTCGATAATGATATTTTGTACTCCCTGTTGGAGAGTACATCTAAACACACAAGAGCAATTGCAAAGGAGCACGGCATCCACGATGGGACTGCTGACGGACACGTCAACAATTTTGGATTAAAACTTATACAATAATTACTTACCTGTTTTTAATTAAAAACAACTTGCATGATATGACGGTGTAATCACAATTTTTCCACTGTGAAGAGGACGTGCGCTGTCGGTGTTTAGACGATTTCCCACGATTTTGCTATATCTGGACTTTACTGTAAAGGGAAATAGGACTATGGGACAGTTATCCCTAAACAAAAAATTGCTCACCCGCCTTAGTTTCAATTATGAGTACAATAGATATGTCAAGTGGCGGCATGGATTGCGCACATTGTTTAAATTGTGTGTTTTTAGCGTTCACGCTCTTTTTCAGTTGTAGTAATTTTAGCTATAGAGAAAAGACTCTTTGCTTGTTGTGGATGTGCCCAACAGAGGACGTAAGCTTAATTTGAGGCCACAATTTATTTGTACATATGTGAGATAATTTTTAGTTTCAAACACACAGACGGGCAAACAAACGGGCGGACAAAGTTAAATTGACTCAGAAAATGATTTCGAATCGATCGGTGTAAATGAAGATGGATCTGTTTTAAACCCTTCTAGGTGTCATGCATAAATCCGCACAAACTTTATTTACCGAAGACGCTGTAGATTATAAATACATAAGTTTTGTAAAAACTATCCGATTTCAGTATGAAATCGCGCGCATGTCTTATCAAAATTTCAGCCTTTGTTTGACAGTTGTTTGAGTGAGTTGATGTCGACGTTTTGTGAAAATGGGAAAACAAAGTTAGGATCGTGCTGTCATTCAGTAGTTGTTTTTGAAAAGCAATAGATCTACGTCTGGTTTAGGCGGATACAGACGAATTGGACGCCATGTACCGGGACTGTGCACCATCATCTGCCACGACGAAATTTTGATTAGGTGAATTGAAACGTAATCATACCATCTTGAGTGATGATGGCTATAGCCATTGATTGTAGCCACTAGCGAAAATATCGTGAAGGCTTACAAAACATTGCTGAGCAACCGTCAGAGTAATAGCAAAGCTTTTGCCTTTTTCGTTTGTAAGAGCTTATGGGGAAGCATTGGCTTCGTACGCAACGTCTCCCCTTCTTAAACATCATTGCACTTGCAACTGCCAAGTACCACGTGCTATGTCTATTTGCTAACCTATCGTTACTCTTAGTTACATAATTGAATTTTTCTCTATTACTCTGCGCCATCGTACTACTGCGAAATTTTGGGTACCTGGATTTGAACCCGGCCTGGTATGTCAGCTTCGGAGATGATGCAAAATCGCTACATGATGCTGAATCGTCATTGAATTCGAGTGAAAGAAATAGCAGGGGCTATGTCCAAAGAATGAGTTCGTCGCATATTGAATAAAGGATTACGGATAAAAAGTCAGCCACACGTTGAGTTTCGCGTCGACACATACTGAACCGGCAACATTGTTCACAACTCCACAGTTAGAATGTAAATTTGTATGAATTCAAATCACTTATCAATGCCTTATCCATTATATTCTCGAGATCTAATAACGAGCGACTATTGTCTCTTGACAATCTCAAGACGATGCTTCAAGGAGAAAGGCATGCAGCAAATGATGAGATTAGTGTCGTAACTGAAGAATATTTTGAAAACCTTAAGAAATCGTTGCATAAAAAGCATGCCGTTATTTTAGAGAACCTTTGAACTGACTGGATCGTTCTCGACAGAGGCTACGCCGGTGAATGAAGTCAAAGTTTGCAAAAACCCAAATTTGTTTTCAACACTTTATATGAAATGAAAGCAAGTATGAGAAATTAAACACGGGATAGGTGATGGTGATAGGAAAATAAAAATAAGGATGATTTTATCAAAGCAAATAAATGCAATTTACTTTATTGCAGAAGATTAGACGAGGCAGCAAATGATATAAAATTCAAACGAAAAGACCACTCAAGCAACGGGTTAATGTGTGTAGTTATGTATCACAGAAAGTTAAAATAAGCATCGGAAAATGTACTTTACTTAAAGGCCATATCAAAATGCCGAGGCACTTTTTCTAACTTATATCTTAAACAAGATAAAGCGACATTTGTTGTAATATCCATCCAAATATTCCGGACTTCTTGAGTGGAAGAAATAGAAAAATTCCATTCCATTTGCGTAGAACATTTGCTCATAAGGTGCAACCTTACGACAATGCGAGTATCGACTGTTTCTCTGAATTTCTAATTCGAACGTAGGTAAAGTAGGAAGCGTATTGCCATCAACGTTTACTTGATGATACCCGTAGAAGAATCTTTACATTTCAAGGATGAGATGTATTTTTTTTACAAAAAGTTGTGTGAGTTGTGTGATATGTGATTGATTGTGATCGCAATTGTAGAGCGCATATTTGTATTCAGTCGATACAGGTCAACGCTATCACATCCATACATATGTCAAAACATTCAGCTGCCGGTCACCTTTATAATAAACATTACGCTAATCATTTCAATGTTTAAAAACGAAAGCAATATCGGGAAGGCTACATTTGTTTTCTTAAGGTGAATAAAGTGATGTTATTACGTTTTCTAATTTGTTTATTTAGGCGGTAGTAGTCGAGCGAAAGCGAATGTTTTTATATAAAAAAATTCAATTAACAAAAAGTTGAATAAAAGTTTTCAATGCTATGCTGTGCTTTTTCAGGCACGTGCGGTAGTGTAGGCCCCTGAGAAAGATTAAAAAGATTTTCTATTGTCACACAGCCAGTGGTTAGCGTTTCACTATCTTCTCTTTTTGCCTGTTTTTTTTTTTTTTTTCGTTTTTTTGTTTATTTTTTCTTGCACTATTTTTCACTATTGCTCATTACCTTTTCACTATGTTGCAGTTGGTCATATTCAAAGCCAAGGTTTTCCATTTCCTTCTTCTTTTATTTTTGTGCATTTGTTTAGTTCTTTGCATGATTTTACGTTTGTACCCGTATGACATCACTAATTATGGTTTAGTGAACATTTCAAAATTAAATTAAAAATTATGCTACTTTTGTTACGGGGTATAGATAGATATATACAAACTAGGCTCACGTTTAACCAGCCAAGCATGCATTCAGTATTATGGTTAACGTCTAATATTCCATAACACAACACAATTTTTCGCGTTTTTGCGCTTAACATTTTTTATATTGATATTTAATTTGTCAAATTAGTTATGATAGAATAATTTCAAGCGTTTTCTTTGCTTCTTCTAT